>CM062294.1:90032368-90602439 GCA_031216915.1 Pictodentalium vernedei
TTTTTGGCTAATTTTGTATAAAACATGTCTTAGAATGATAAGAAACTCCAAAAGAGTTGTAAAAAAATGTTTTAATATCTTAAAAAATGCGCGGTCCTCTATTCTTGGCCTTTACCGATTCTGCTGGTTTGGTTTCGGGGGTGCACACGGATTTGCCCTCGTGGAGGGTTTATAGATTTTGTTTCATAGATATTTTTCCATTGGCAGTCAATGGTGATGGCGGTTTGCATTTGCTGAAGCTGTAGGGGGTTTGGTAGAGTTTTATAGAATGATGGTGACTGTTAGATTGTTTTCGTATCATTTGGCAGTTATATCTATATACTTTTTGTTCTGGTTGTTTCTACCAGCAGGAATAGTGTATTCCAGCTGGTAGAAGCAACCAGAACAAAAAGTATATAGAGGCGACCCCTCTACGTTCAGATTCTTCCCATTCAGTTCTGTAGAAAAGTTCTCATCAAGTTTTTATGGGAACTCAAAACTCGAAAATAGGAATACATATCAAGCTTTCGCCCTTATTACCGACTGCATTCGATAGAGAGCAGAGTTTGGGCAGAGTTTATTGATCCAAACTATGTTTTATCCTTTAATTATTGATATCTGAAGACTCGCGAAGTGTCAACGAATGTTTTGATATCATCCATGTTTTTGTCTGGGTTCTGGACATTTTCCCCTAAAAAAACGTGTCACCTAGGGCATTTTCTCCTAATTTCAAATGAGAGGGTGGACATTTCCCCCTAGTTATGAAGAAAAGAGGGGACATTTTTCCCCAAACTAAAAAAAATTGAATTTCAATATTTTATTGCAAGAAAAAGAAAGAATTTGTTTCATTTAATGTCACACGATTTTCAAAGTACTAAATAAAAATAAAATAGGCATAGATAATTCATACAATATCAAGTTGAATTACTGTATAAACAGTAAGCCAGTCGATCTGTCAGACACAGTGGGCTGTATGGCATAACAATATCAAGTTGTATTGCTGTAGAAACAGTAAGCTGGATGATATGTGCTTTGATATATTGTGAGATGAAGACTTTAATGGTACTATAAGGCATGATTTATCATAGTTTTATTTGTGCTACTTGGGTTTAGTACTAATTGGTTGGGCAACAAGTACTTGCACCAAGGTGAAGAAACACAGCGGAGTGGGAGAAACAGAGAGGGGTGGGGCACAATGATAATATATGGATGCAACTTGTAATATAATTTTATGGGTTTGTACATAAATTTATATTACGGACTTGCACCAAGGGTGTTCTCATCTAAATCGTCTTGTAAAATTATTCTTAGCTGTATTATTGTTGTTTGATATATCATAGTTTTATTTGTGCTACTTGCTACATGTATATTATTATCTTGTGCTAGCTATTTAAAAAGAATAAACTATTACATGAAACCTTAATTACATTTTTATTTTTATTCTTCCAATTTTTTTTCTATTTTATTCCACGAGAAATTAAAAAAAATATATGGGAACATGTCCTGGGTGAAAAATCTAGGAGTAATCAGTCTAGGGGAAAAAGTTCGGGGATGAATAATAAGGGGAAAATGCCCTAGGGGATAATGTCCTAGTGGGAAATGGCCTAGGGGGAAAATGTCCTGGACCCTTTTTTGTCTAAATATAAAACAGTAAAAACAATAATCCGGTAATGGCGCCAAAACGAATAGATCATTTCATCGGTGCGGAATCGGAAACTCGATCGCATTTGCGCAGAGGAGGTTATCAAACTTGAAAGCATTCGTTCTTTCAAGTTTGATAACCTCCTCTGCGCAAATGAGATCGAGTTTCCGATTCCGCACCGATGAAACTGATCTTATCAACCTACCTTACAATTGTTTACTACAGGCTTGCACTACAGTGGAAGACCGAAACTCTGATAAAATACTCTCTATTTCGGGCCCTCGAAATAACAAGATTTTGATAAACCATTCAGCAGGTTGCCTCATTTGACAATGGTTAACCTGTTGATCGGTTACCTAGATTTTTTTTCATAAACCTATTGGTTTACCATTGCATTAAGAGTATTAATACTGACAAAGCTTCTGACGTACCCAGCTACAACAGTTCCTTACAAATTAGTTTGGCGTTTAGACACAAGGGACCCAAGGCAGGTGCAGTACAAAACAGGTACATACACCCCCCCCCCCCCCCCCCCCACACACACACACACATTGACATACACACACACATTCACGTATGCATGCATTAACATTTGTTGTTCTTTGCTTTATATGATTTTTGTGTCGAATAGAAACTAAAGAATTTTAATTGTTTATTTTGCTGTGTGGCTTATTATTTCAGACACCCAAACACATTTGTCTCGAACTGGGAGTGGGAATTGGGAAATTTTGTGGGGATGGGGTCAAATATCGTCGATGGACGTCAGTATTACGAATACATTGAACTTTAGGGCATGGGAGTTGCATTGACAGTCTCTGATTAACATTGGAAAAGAAACAATTGTAAATCGTATCTACCTTCCCCAACATTTCGGAATCTGGAGAATGTAATCCAAAGTTCCAAACTAAAACTTTATTTGTGCCACAATGTTCGAAATCATTTGGAAAAACCCATATTCACAACCATGCTGGCTGTTTATTCAAATGGAATAAGCACGTAAACAAGAAGTGAGCATTGGTGAATAAAAGACGTTTCCACATTGTGTTCGAAAATTTTTCTCATGGATTGGTAGGGTAAAAAGGGGTGGAATGCAAATAATTAACATAACAGCTCATTTGAATTTCAACATGTCTCCTTTTTATTGTATCGAAGACTTACTTTCAGCTTTGCGCAGTGCGAGAGTAAATCCCTCAAATGCAGAAAATGTATTAAAGCAGTTAGCTCCCTTTAGCTGTAACAGACAATCGTCTTTCTCAGAATCGAAACAAATTGTTTCAAGAGCCAGAGGGCGCTGCAAGTTAGTACTGCAGATCTTCAGTACCACTAATACTATAGATTTATATCCCCACAAGTACACTAATGATGGAAACACGCTGTATGATAACCACATAAGCATTTTGTTCTCCTTTTGCTCATGGCTGTGCTTTTAAATCAGTGGGAGGAAAAACGTTGAAAACTTTTCTCATCCCGTAACAACTAACTCCGTTGGCCATCAGCGCGATTTTTGGTTAACCGATCGAGCGTTCGCCTGAAAACAAATCTGCGTAACCGATAGGCGAACGGTACAAGCAGTTGCCTCTTGTTTCGAGGCCTGCTATTTTAATCTTTCCCAAGAGATTTGGGAAAGAAAAGTGGTGTAAATAAATAAGCCAAAACTGGGTCGAGCACCATCGGCACACACCCAGTAGGGGGCGCTCTTCTCTTAGTACAATTCCACAACTTCCGTTAACCAGTGTGCAAGCAGTCATCAAATCATTCTTTTTTTGTCCGCTGCACGTGAAGGACGTGCCGCCATTGCCGCCGTGCATTACGAAACAAGGATAATTCAACTCATCGATAATGGTTTCCTGTGACTGGAATTATGGATCTGAGGATCGTATAATAACAAAACTGTGTTTTATATATTCTCATTAATATTTTCAACCACCTTTTCATTAAATTTTATATATATTTTCCGATGTCGCGCGCGATTTTCGCGTTCCGTGCGGTTCGGACATGAAATTTTTCGGTTGATAAATTTTATTATTGGAGTTAGGTGTCAATGAGGGACTGTATGGACAGGATTTCTTCACTCTGTTGAGGGCTGAATTTCTGTTTTTCAGGTCCCTATCGGCCGTCTGGGTTATGTTGTGTTCTCGTCAGTTCTTTTTTCTGCCAACTTTCTCTCGTAGTTGGGGGTGTTCTTCTATTTTATATATCTGTTGAGTTCACCTTTTTAGCTCACCTGGCCTTAAAGACCATGTGAGCTTTTCTCATCACTTGGCGTCCATCGTCGGTCGTTGTCCGTTATACGGCATCCGTAAACTTTTCACATTTTCATCTTCTTCTCTGTAACTGCTGAGCCGGTGTGAACCAAACTTGGCAGGAATGGTCTATGGGAGGTCCTCTACAAACGATCCTCATGTTGTTCCCGTCGGATGAAAAACATGGCTTCCAGAGGCATTCTTGGATTCTGGTTGGTGGATTTTCAAAAATCTTCTCCTCTGAAACTGCCAGTCCAAATGTTTTGAAACTTAACATAAATGATGACTGGGACCCCCTCTACCAACGATCCTCATTTAATGTTGATAAGGTTGCAAACATGGCCACAATTGCGGCTTATAGTTACTATAGAAACCCTATGGGAAATCACATTTTCATCTTCTTCTCCGGAACTACTGAGCCGATGTGAACCAAACCTGGCAAGGATGGTCTATGGGAGGTCCTCTACAAACGATCCTCATTTTGTTCCCGAGGGTTGAAAAACATGGCCGCCAGAGGCAGTCTTTGATTCTGATAGGTGGATTTTCAAAAATCTTCTCCTCTGAAACTGCCAGGCCAAATGTTTTGATACTTCACATAAGTAATGACTGGGACCCCCTCTACCAACGATCCTCATTTAATGTTCATCGGGTTGTAAACATGGCCACAATTGTGGCTTATTGTTACTATAGAAACCCTATGGGAAATCACATTTTCATCTTCTCTGAAACTACCGAGCTGACGTGAACCACACTTCACAGGAATGGTCTATGAGAGGATGGAAATATGTGGCCACCAGAGGCTATATTCTAATGCTTAACCTAATGCCTATCATGTCTGCACAAAGGATCGGTACTGTTAGCAAAATACTAGTTTTTAGCTCACCTGAGTGAAGCTCAAGGGGAGCTTTACTAATCACTTTCTGTCCGTCGTCCGTCCGGCGTTAACTTTACATTATCGACTTCTCCTCCTAAACCACTAGCCCAATTTTATTCAAATGTTGGCTAAATGTTTATTACCTAATGCCTATTAAGATTTGTTCAAATGAAGTTGCCCCTCCTCCTGGGTGGTGCCACGCCCCCAAGGGGCACCAAAATCTTTGTAAATCTTCTTCTCATGAACCAGCAGTAGCAGAGACTTGATATATGGTATGCACCTTCCTTTTGAGGTGTAGACTCAGATTTGTTCAAGAGAAGTTTGAGGGATAATATTTGGCGTTGTTATGGGAGGGGCAAAAATTTTGGCCCTGCCCCTAATTTCTATTTTCTGAACTGAGAAGCCGATTTCAACCAAATTTTATGTGAGGGCTTATTGGGTCATGAGTACTTGATTTATGCAAAAAAATAAATTTCCCGCAGCCCCGTGGGAACCGCAGGAGCTAAAAATAGAAAAAATTTAAAACGCCCATATCTCCAAAACTGCACGGCACAGAGAATTTTTATTTGGTGTGCAGCTTCCTTAGGACCAACAGAAAGGATTGGTAAAAAAAAATTGCCATCGGTTTTATCATAGGGCACAGTTTCGGGACTTTGAAAAAGTGCTGAGTCAGCACTTTTTAACACTGTAGGCAATGGGAAAAACATTAAAAAATCTTCTTCTCCAGATCCAGCAGGCAGAATCTTTTGATATTTGGTATGCAACATTGTAGGGTGGATCTGATTCAAGTTTGTTCAAATCGGCCCCCTGGGTTCATACTTGGGCTCAGTATAGGAGCCCGATTTCGAACTTAGTGCATTTCAGGCAAATTTCTTGAAAAATCTTCTTCTCCAGATCCAGCAGGCAGAATCTTTTGATATTTGGTATGCAACATTGTGCGGTGGATCTGATTCAAGTTTGTTCAAATTGGCCCCCTGGGTTTATATTTGGGCTCAGTATAGGAGCCCAAATTTGAACTTACTGCATTTCAGGCAAATTTCTTTGAAAATCTTCTCCAGATCCAGCAGGCAGAATCTTTTGATATTTGGTATGCAACATTGTGGGGTGGATCTGATTCAAGTTTGTTCAAATCGGCTCCCTGGGTTTATATTTGGGCTCAGTATAGGAGCCCAAATTTGAACTTAGTGCTTTTCAGGCAAATTTCTTAAAAAATCTTCTTCTCCAGATCCAGCAGGCAGAATCTTTTGATATTTGGTATGCAACATTGTGGGGTGGATCTGATTCTATTTTGTTCAAATCAGCTCCCTAGATTCATATTTGGGCTCACTATAGAAGCTCGAATTCGAACTTAGTGCATTTCAGGCAAATTTCTTCAAAAATCTTCTTCTCCAGATCCTGCAGGCAGAATCTTTTGATATTTGGTATGCAACATTGTGGGGTGGATCTGATTCCAGTTTGTTCAAATCGTCCACCTGGATTCATATTTGGGCTCACTATAGAAGCCCAAATTCAAACTTAGTGCATTTCAGGCAAATTTCTTCAAAAATCTTCTCCAGATCCAGCAGGCAGCATCTTGTGATATTTGGTATGCAACATTGTGGGGTGGATCTGATTCAAGTTTGTTCAAATCAGCCCCCTGGGTTTATATTTGGGCTCAGTATAGAAGCCCAAATTTGAACTTAGTGCATTTCAGGCAAATTTCTTTGAAAATCTTCTTCTCAAGATCCAGCAGGCAGAATCTTGTGATATTTGGTATGCAGCATCCTTAGGGGGGTGAGAGAGATTCAAGTTTGTTCAAGCCATGTCCCTAGGTCCATATTTGGGCTCACTGTGGGAGCTTGAATTGTAACTTTGTTCGAAATGAGGAATTTTCTTAAAAAATCATCTTCTTCAGATCCAGCAGTCGGAATGGTTTGACATGTGGTGAGTAGCATCCTTGGGGGGGGGGGGGGGGGGGGGGGGATTCAAGTGTGTTAAAGCCAAGTCCATGGGTCCAATATTTGGGCTCCCTGTGGGAGCCCAAATTATAACTTAGTCAATATGAGGAATTTTTCCTCAAAAATCTTCTTCTTCAGATTCAGCAGTTGGAATGTTGTGATATTTGGCATGGAGCAACCTTAGGGGGCTGAGATTCAAGTTTGTTCAAGCCAAGTCCCTTGGTTCATATTTGGGCTCACTATGGGAGCCTGAATGACAACTTAGTTCAAAATGAGGAATTTTCTTTAACCCTTAAGTCCTCAGATTAATTTTAAAGTATTTGTGGCCTTTTTCTGCTTACATAGTTATTGATGACTTGGCAGTGGTTCTACATCACTGCTGGCTGCCTATACAGGCAGCCAGCAGTGATGTAGAACCACTGCCAGGGAAAATTCAGTCCACACACAAGAGTAATAAAAAAGATTACACAAGGGAGAACCTGCTTCAATGCAATATAAAAGTGGCGGTTTGGGGCTATATGGGGGGCTTAAGGGTTAAAAATCTTCAGATCCAGCAGATGAATGCTTTTGATATTTTTTATGCAGCATCCTTAGGGGGGTAAGATTCAAGTTTGTTCAAGCCATGTCCCTAGGTCCATATTTGGACTGATTGTGGGAGCTCGAATTGTAACTTGGTTCAAAATGAGGAATTTTCTTTAAAAATCTTCTTCTTCAGATCCAGCAGTCGGAATGTTTTGATATTTGGTGTGCGGAATCCTTAGGGGTGTGAGTTTCAGGTTTGTTAAAGCCAAGTCCCTGGGTTCATATATGGGCTCCCTGTGGGAGCCCGAATTATGACTTTGTTCAATATGAGGAATATTCTTTAAAAATCTTTTTTAAGATCCACTGGTCAGAATATTTGGATATTTGGTTTCAGCTTTTCTTAGGAGGAGCAGATGCAACTTGTGGAAATCAATTCTCTGGGTTGATATTTAGGCTACCATGTCAGGTGAGCGCCCTCAGGCCCCCTGGGCCTTTTGTTTGAGAATCTGGTAACAGTTGGTTCCAGTTTTTTCTCCACTGAGAACTGGGGGAAAATATTGTGTATACAGTGCAAGTCAAAATAAGCTGTAGCATAACTGAAATAAACTAAGTGGACTGCAACTTCTTCCCTGACAAGATCAGAATCTGACATTTTCTGGAAAAGCTATCAGTGAGAGCTTTCCAGAAAATGTCAGCTTCTGGTCTTATCAGTGTAGGAAGAGAAAAGATACATAGTTTATAGGATTATCCTGCACAACTTATTTTGACTTGTACTGTAAATCAAGTGCAACTGTAGGTTGATATCTTCAGCTGTAATATAATTATGTTTGACACATGTTAAATTGTTTAGAAAAATCTAGGTTACGTTGTAAATTCTCTTTATTATCTTGCAATCATGTCAGCTCAGATGACAGTAATTATTGTATATCTTTTAAGATTCCTGTAACCCTTTACCTGTCCAAAAGCTATTTTGAAAGAGAATACTGTCTGAAAAAGTTGTAATTTTCAAAATATTTTAACCCTTTTTTACTGATTTTTTTTTTGAATAAATGTGTGCATTTCAAGAAAATCTTTGAAACTACAAGGCCAAATGGTTTGAAAAAACTTAATGTGACTGATGACTGTAACCCCCTCTACCAATGATCCTTATTTTAATCTTCATCGGGTTGCAATTATGGCTGAAATTGTGGCTTATAGTTACTATAGAAACCCAATAGGAAATAACATTTTCATCATCTTCACTGAAAGTACTGAGCCAATGTGAACTAGACTTGGCAGGCATTGTCTATGAGAGGTTCTCTACAACTGTTACTCATTGTATTCCTGCTGGGTGAAAAAACGTGGCCGCCAGAAGCATTCTTTGATTCTGATTGGTCAATTTTAAAAACTCTTCTCCTCTGAAACCACAGGGCCAAATGTTTTGAAACTTTGCATGGTTGATAACTGGGACACCCTCCACCAACATTCCTCATTTTAATGTTGATCATTTTGCAAACATGGCCACAATTGCAGTTTATAGTTAGTATCGAAAAAAACTATAGGAAATCACATTTTCATCTTCTCTCTGGAACTATTGAGCTGACGTGAACCAAAACTTGGCAAGAATGGTCTATAGGAGGCCCTCTACAAACAATCCTCTTTTTGTTCCCATTGGCTGGAAAATATGGTCACCAGAGACATTCTATGATTCTGTTTGATGAATTCATATGTTTTGAAACTTCATGTGATTGAAGACTGGGACACCTACCAATGATCCTCATGTAAGTTTGATGTAATGTTGCAAACATGGCCAGAATTGCAGCTCATAGTTACCATGGAAAGCCTATGGGAAATCACATTTTTATATGTATTTCCAGGTGAGCGATTACAGGCTCTGTAGAGCCTCTAGTTCTTCATCTGCTCTCACCTCTGTTATATCCAGTTCAGTTCCTTTAGGGCAATGCCTTTTGCCTTCGCTTTTGGTGCGTTCTCGTTCCTCTCGCACCCAGGGTGTGGGGGGAGGAAATGCTGTCGTTTCGGGGCCATCCGACACGTCTGTTCAGAGTTATACCCTCTCCGTGAGGGATGTGCAGCTCCTCCTGCACCCGTGTTGGGAACGCTGTCGTTTTAGGGCTGCCATTTCTGGTGAGAGTTA
Organism: Pictodentalium vernedei; assembly: GCA_031216915.1. NCBI lineage: Eukaryota > Metazoa > Mollusca > Scaphopoda > Dentaliida > Dentaliidae > Pictodentalium > Pictodentalium vernedei. The sequence continues at coordinate 90,041,700 of CM062294.1, forward strand.
TACCCCCTCTGTGGGGGATGTGCAGTTTTCTAGCTTACCTGACTGAAAGTCAGGGTGAGCTTTTCTTATCACTCTTCGTCCGTCGTCTGTCGTCCGTCGTCCTGCGTGAAGGTGGTGTTTGAGCCTCTTTCTCCTAAACCACTGGCCACATTTTAATTAAATTTCATGTAAGTAGTGGTTATATAGGGGCATTTTGATTTTTATCCAAAATAGGTTTCGGCTCATATTGAGCAGAGGTGTGGGGAAAAAATGGCCAAATTTTTTTGAAAATCTTCTTTTAATGAACCACCAGTAGCAGAGACTTGATATGTGGTATACAGAGTCCTTTTGAGGTTTAGAATGAAGTTTGTTCAAGAGAATTTTGTCAGACATTATTTACCTTCGTTATGGGAGGGGCAAAAATTTTGGCCACGCCTAAAATTTCTATTTTCTGAACCGTGAGGTCGATTTGAACCAAATTTGATATGAGATGATAATGGGTCATAAGTAGTTGATTGATGCAAAAAAAATTTTTCTCATTGCCCCGTGGGAACCTCGGGAGCTAAAAATAGGAAAAACCTTAAAACTGCCATATCTTCAAAACTACACTGCACAGAGAATTCTTATTTTGTATAAAGCTTCCTTTTATCCAGTAGAATAGAATGGTTAAAAAAAATCCCTATCGGTTTGATTACAAGGAACTTTTTACAGGACTTTGAAAAAGTGCTGAGTCAGCACTTTTTTAACACTGTAGGCAATGGAAAAAACATTAAAAAATCTTCTCCAGATCCAGCAGGCAGAATCTTTTGATATTTGGTATGCAACATTGTAGGGTGGATCTGATTCAAGTTTGTTCAAATTGGCCCCCTGGGTTCATATTTGGGCTCAGTATAGGAGCCCGATTTCGAACTTAGTGCATTTCAGGCAAATTTCTTAAAAAATCTTCTTCTCCAGATCCAGCTATCAGAATCTTTTGATATTTGGTATGCAACATTGTGGTGTGGATCTGATTCAAGTTTGTTCAAATCGGCTCCCTGGGTTCATATCTGGGCTCAGTATAGGAGTCCGATTTCGAACTTAGTGCATTTCAGGCAAATTTCTTAAAAAATCTTCTTCTCCAGATCGAGCAGGCAGAATCTTTTGATTTTTGGTATGCAACATTGTGGGGTGGATCTGATTCAAGTTTGTTCAAATCGGCTCCCTGGATTCATATTTGGGCTCACTATAGAAGCCCGAATTCGAACTTAATGCATTTCAGGCAAAAATCTTCTTCTCCAGATCCAGCAGGCAGAATCTTTTGATATTTGGTATGCAATATTGTGGGGTGGATCTGATTCAAGTTTCTTTAAATTGGCTCCCTAGATTCATATTTGGGCTCACTATAGAAGCTCGATTTCAAACTTAGTGCATTTCAGGCAAATTTCTTCGAAAATCTTCTTCTCAAGATCCAGCAGGCAGAATCTTTTGATATTGGGTATGCACCATGTTTAGAGGGGGGGGGGGGGGGGGGGGGATTCAAGTTTGTTCAAGCCAAGTCCCTGGGTTCATATTTGGGCTCACTGTGGTAGCCCGAATTATGACTTAGTTCAAAATGAGGAATTTTCTTTAAAAAGTCTTCTTCAGATCCAGCAGTTGGAATGTTTTGATATTTGATATGCAGCATTCTTAGGGGGTGAGATTGAAGTTTGTTCAAGCCATGTCCCTAGGTCCATATTTGGACTCACTGTGGGAGCTTGAATTGTAACTTAGTTCAAAATGAGGAATTTTCTTTAAAAAATCTTCTTCTTCAGATCCAGCAGTCGGAATGTTTTGATATTTGGTGTGCAGCATCCTTGGGGGGGGGGGGGGGGGGGGGGGGGGGGGGGGGTGAGATTCAAGTTTGTTAAAGCCATGTCCCTAGGTCCATATTTGGACTCACTGTGGGAGCTTGAATTGTAACTTAGTTCAAAATGAGGAATTTTCTTTAAAAAATCTTCTTCTTCAGATCCAGCAGTCGGAATGTTTTGATATTTGGTGTGCAGCATCCTTAGGGGGGTGAGATTCAAGTTTGTTAAAGCAAAGTCCCTGGGTTCATATATGGGCTCCTTAGTTCAATATGAGGAATATTCTTTAAAAATCTTCTTTTTTTTTTAGATCCACTGTTCAGAATCTTTGGATATTTGGTATAAGCTTTTCTTAGGAGGAGCAGATGCAACTTGTTGAAATCAATTCTCTGGGTTGATATTTTGGCTACCATGTCAGGTGAGCGCCCTCAGGTCCCTTGGGGCCTGTTGTTTTACAGTTATTTTACCGTAGTGGATACTGTGGGAGCTGTTGGATGTCTTGTGAAGAGATGCCTGGTTCCGGGACTATGCATCCTCTCCAGTCGACATCTGAGGCTGTCACTAGGGTTGTGATGCCTCCTTTGGAGGCCGAGCTAGGTTGTTCTCAACCCTTTTTCACCAGTTTCAACAGCTCCCGTCGTATCTACTGCTACTGCTGTTCCATCTACAGCGTCATCGGTCACCATTTTAGCCGGCCTTTGCTTATCCCTGCAGGGGTCTGCAGTGATGTCTGTAGTGTGGATGTGCGGTATCAGCCTCGGCCTTCCCTGACTTCGGTTCGGCAAAGTCGGAAGTGGCTGTCGTCCGAACCCCCTGCTGTGTCCTCTCAACTGTTGAGCACGACCGTTTTATCCCTGCAGGGATCTGCAGAGACCTGTCTGGTAGTGTAGACATGGGGTATCGGCCTCAGCCTTCGCTCCCCGTGGGAACCCCGGGAAGTAAGCAGCACTTGTTTACTGTGGTAAACCAGTTCCGCTTTACTAGTAAAATAGGACCCAGTCACCAATGCTTGGGGTGAAAGTCCTCTAAAATGGGCAACATGTTGATCAACGATTGACTAAACTTGACTTCATCTCCATGTTGTGTCACGATTAGCCATGGTGCATAAATATATGACGTTAACCACCAACAAACAAACAAACAAACAAACCTCAGCCTTCGCTGATTTCAACTCAGCAAAGTCGGAAGTGGCTGCCAACTGAACCCCCTGTTGTGTCCTCTCCGCCGTTGAGCACAGCAGTTTTATCCTTGCAGGGGTCTGCAGAGATGTCTGGTAGTGTAGACGTGGGGTATTGGCCTCAGCCTTCCCTGACTTCAACTTGGTGAAGTTGGAAGGGGCTGCCGGCCGAACCCTCAACTGTGGTCTCTCAGCCGTCGAGTACCTCAGTTTTTCTCATTGGATTCGCATGTTCATGGTGGGGTCATCATGAGCTCCGTGGCGTTTCCGTCCACACACTCTGGTCCCATAGCCAGTTTTGCGGGACAAACGCTTTTTGTGCAGCCCGGACCTTCTGTCCTGCAGAGGTCCGCGGCGACTCCTGAGTTTCCGCTCTGTAGATTCTCGAGGTATGTCATACCCCAATACACATCTGCCTTCAGATGTTTTGGCTGCAGCCTGTCGCCCCGCGTCGGGTGTATTTGAGGATCGTGACCCTTCGCTGGTAAAATGGGTCAGGAGTGAAGCCACTTTGTCGTTTTGTTCCCACATCGAACCGTTCCGACACAGTCGGTGAGCTTAGGGAGGCCCTCCCCTTGCTCACTTAGGTTCTGTCCAAGATCCCTTTCCATTGCTTCCAGCGAGGCTACGAGTGGTTTCCGGGCGCCGCCTCCCGGGATTGGAAACCGGTCGCTTTCTGATCCCCCATGTGTGCCTACACAATGGGAGGCGTCGGCTGGTTTGCCCATGATAGGCTATGTGTCTTCCGATTCATGGGTTGAGTCTGACATACCTGACGTCGAAAGCCAACAGTCTTCTGACTAGGGGGCAGCTCTTGACTTTGTGTTTGGGTTCCTTCCAGATGTCAAACCAGCTGACAGTGTTAGCCTGGCCGCGATCATCGGTTGCACGCCTACAGCCTGTGGAGCAACCTGCTTCTGGGCATGTTCGACCGTGCCTGTCGGTACAGGTGGTTGAAGCTTTTACAGCTTTGGACTCTAAGCTGAGTTCCAAGGCTATGAAGACGTCATTCTTCATAAGGGTTTATGAAGACGTCGTTCTTCATCAGGGTTGACACTTTTTTGCCTCCTGTGCGTTATCGTTCCTACGATTCTGCCAATCCGTCAGTCTGCCAGACTTTGACGGTCTTTGATCAGGACTCCAACTCTCAAGCAGGCCATTTTTCATATGGAGACTCGGGAGTACATGTTGGGCTTATCGGGAGAGATGCTGGAATGCTTTCTCTCCTCGATCACGTCGTCTCTGCTTTGCTGCTTATCTGCTCCCACAAGCGACAAACAGGTTTTTTGTGTGTGCTGTCCAAGGCACTCATGCATCTTCTCACACACATGCCTGTAACATGGCTAACTTGGAATTAGTTCGCAGGGATGCTGTGCTGGACACAAGCCGTTCCCTTCTTGTGGGGCAGTGCACTGCTCTTCGATCTGCCTCTATAGGTGGGTCCGCAACTATTTCATGGTCTGGGATGACTCCCTATGTCATTCCATAGATCAGCTGCTTCTCCGTCAGCTTGATCAGCCTTCTGTTGGAGGCAGGGGCCGTCCAAAGCCTAACACGTACCCTTCTGCTTCCTCTGCGAAGCTAAGGGCTGATCCTCCTGCCACAACTTCTACTCGCTCCCAGGGTAAGAGTAGGCGTCGGCAGTAGTCACCAGGAATTTGTCCCAGGTTGAGGCATTCCACTCAGTCGAGAGTGCCTCTTCCAACACAAGTCCCTTACAACGTTACATGTTGGAACTTTTGATCATGGATATAGGCAATCTCCTGTCAAAGGGGGCGATCAAGATTATCAAGAACATTCTTTCAGTGGGATTTTATTCCCGCCTGTTCTTGGTGCCAAGAAGGACGGCTGACTCAGACAGGTTATCGATCTGAGTATCCTAAACCAGTCTATCATTGCTCCTCAGTTCAGCATGGAGGCTTTCAGGTCGGATCGCCGCTCCATTCCCCAGGATGTTTTCCAGTTCAAGGCCATGCCCTTTGGCCTCGACCTGGATCCTTGGGCCTTCACCCGTCTGATGTCGCATGTGTTAATCTTACATCGCTCACAGTCCAGGGTGTCTTCTTCGGCATATCTAGTCGATATCCTCCAGAGGCGTTCCAATGCTGCTTTTCTGGAATCGGATGTTGTCACACTGTTGAGCCCGCTCACGTCACTAGGGTTCAGAGTCAACAGGGAGAAGTCGGACCTGGTCCCTTCTCCGTCATTTTGTCATCTGGGATAGGCTTCTGTAACTCAGCTGGATACGGTGGCGGTTTCCCAGGCAAGGGCTGTGCTTTTCTCAGCCTTTTGCCCTGACTCTGTCCCAGTCCACATCCGCAACAGCTCGTAGTCTTCCCCGGCTGCTCTGTCTCTGCGGTTCGGTGACAGATCTCATTCCTCTAGGTCGGCTGCATGTCTGACCTCTCCAGCACTTTTTGCTTAATCGTTGGAGGCCGAATGTTGATCCTCTGGATATGGTGATTCAGTTACCAGAGTCTCTTCCTCGTCACCGTCTCCCCTGACAGATGTTCAGTGGATTATGCAGGAAGTTCCGTTGGACTTCCCCACGTCCGATCGTGTTCTGACGGCAGTCGCCAACAATCTCGGATGGGTTGTGAAGTTGGATCCTCTAGGTCTTTTCCTTCTTGGGTCATGGGGCCAGGATCTAGCAACTCTTAACGTCAACCAGAAGGAGCTTCTTGCTCTTCTTCTGAGTTTCCGGCAGTGGATTCCCCGCCTTTCGACTTGTCAGATCTTTCTATTGTCCGACACTTCGACAGTGGTTGTTTACTTTCGGAACCAGAGTGGCACGCACTATGTTCCCATGTACGAATTGGTTCGGGATCTTGTACTGCTCACTCAGGATGTCAGCGCCGGGGTGGTGGTTTGTCACTTTCCTGGTCGTCTAAAAGTCCTAGTTGACTCCCTGTCCTGACGGGGACAGGTTCTTTTCCACCGAGTGGATGCTCCACATGGCGGTGTTCCTGTCTCTTTGCATTCTCTGGGGTCCTCCCCACATCATTCTCTTTGCGACTCGTTGGAACCATCAGGTGGACCCTTTACTGTCCCCGTGTCCAGATGCTCTGGCTTTCGGCGTGAACCATCAGCTCTGTCCCTCCTTTGGAACGGTCTTGTCGGCTACGCCTTCCTGCCGGTTCTGATTCTGCCTCAGGTTCTAGCCCAGATACGAACGTGCAGTTGTCGAATCATTTCGATCGCACCCCTGTCGCCTCAGTGCGTGTGGATCAATCTGCTCTGCTATCTATTAGCAGCGGTTTCGGCACGTCTCCCTCTACATCACGACCTTCTTTGCCAAGGTCACCAAGGAGGTTTCACGTCGACCTGACTTCATTGTGCCTTCATGCATGTCTTTTGTCAGGTCCTGTCTCCTCTGTTGTGGTTTTTTCGAGACGTGCAGTGGAGTTGCTTTTCTTCTTCAAGGAGGCACTCCACTTGTTTAGCCTCTGCGGCTAAGTTGAAGGTCTTCTGTCGATGGTGTGCGGATCACTCTGTTGCTTTTGTCACTCCTTTGATCACACAGAATGCGGAGTTTCTGGTATATGTTTGATTCTGGGGGTCTCCAACCTGTTTCCATCAATGGGTACAGGTCCATGCTTCGGAGACCTTTTTGTATGTGGGACAGCGCCGTATTGGCACTACTCCACACCTCTCCAAGCTTGTTCAGCACTTTTCCTTGAAAAGGCCTAGGACTTTGCAGCTTACCCCAATATGGAATCTTTCTTGGGTGCTGCTTTGTTTGGGGGGGGGGGGGGGGGCGGCAGGTGGATATGCGTTTTCTCACACACAAGACAACTTTTCTGATGGCTTTTGCCTCAGTCAGACTGGTCAGTGAGCTTCACGCCCTCTCGGTTGACCCGGCCTTTTTCTGGAGCTCTCCCACCAGTGTTATGTTTACCAATGATTGCTCCTTTCTGGCCAAGAATCAGATACCGGAAACTACTCCGCCTCCTATCTGTATCGGGACTCGTCCTTCTGTTGAGGGTAAACACCCTTTGGTCTGTTCATTTGGAAGGGTAGGATCGATTTTCTGTCTCTTATTCCTTGTCGATAGATCTCTCCTGAATCCATAGCGACTGGCGATTGTATTACCAATCGTTTTTCTGCCACGAGGTGCGTGCATTGTTTACCTCTTGTGGTTTATATTAACTCTGTCATGTTGCCAGATGTTATGCTGACAGCCTACTGGAGAAATACTACTTTCTCCACTTACCTGCGACAGTTGCAGACGCAGACAGAGGACCTTTGTTCTACGGGCCCTCTTTCTTCTGCTCAGGCTGTTGTCTATCCCAACGGTGATGATTAGCCATTGTGCACAAGTAATATGTTGTCTATCCCGGCCATTCGGCTGCTTAAAAGGTCTGTTCCAGCTCTGTGCTGTTACTGCCCTTTCTGTCTGTGTGTCGCACAGAACCATATGCCTCATCTCTCATTGTCTTTTACTAATGTTTGTGATGCTTGGGGGCGCGGTGGCTCAGTTGGTAGAGGTGCAGGCTGCAAGCCGAGAGGTCCTCGGTTCGAATCCCACCTGCGGCAACCGCGTTGTGTCCTTGGGCAAGACACTTCACCCCGATTGCCTACATGGGGGCACGATGACGCTGTGTACTGAGGCGTACTGCACGTCGATGGTGCGCATGTCTTCAACCAATCTAACCCTGCCTGTGCTGTGGTGCAGAGTACAGAGTTACGATGTTGGAGAGCTGACAGCTGCTCGTCGTTGCTCGGTGGTTCTCTCCGGGTACTCCGGCTTCCTCCACCCGTAAAACTGTCACGGTCACGATTAGCCATTGTGCATAAGTATGTGACCTTAAACACCAATAAATAAATAAATATAAATATTGTGATGCTATGGTTTGATAGGCCTAGGGACCTCTTCCTCTGTCCATGGTTCCAGTGCAATTGGGTTATGTGTGGGTTGGTTATGTGATTCTCTCCACCCTATTCAGCCTGTAGTAAACAATTGTAAGGTAGGTTGATAAGAAATTTAAATTTATTGTAAATTTCCTTTCTTATACCTTCCGCATTTGTTTACATGGAGGCCCTCCTGTCTTCTTATACGGGTAAGAATCCTTCCTCCCCGCTGATCACATAACTCCTATGTTGGCAGACTCAAAAGAATGGTTTGATGACGGAAGTTGTGGAATTGTACTAAGAGAAGAGTGTCCCCTACTGGGTGTGCGCCGATGGCAATCGACCCAGTTTTGGCTTATTTTTTTTTGTTTTTACACCACTTTTCTTTCCCAAATCTCGTGGGAAAGATTAAAATAGCGAGTATTTTATCCGAGTTAGGGTCTTCGCTGTAATGCAAGGCTGTAGTAAACAATTGCGGTAGGTATAATAAGGAAGGAAATTTACTATAAAATTTAAATATTCGTTTCGGCGCCATTTTGTGTTATTGTTTTTACTGTTTTATATTTAGACAAAAACATGGATGATATTAAAACATTCGTTGATGCTTAGCGAGTCTTCAGATATCAACAATTAAAGGATAAAACATAGTTTGGATCAATAAACTCAGCCCAAATGTAAGGAAATATGTGTACTCTCGAGTGCCTAATAATAGTACAGGGTGCAATTATAGTACAGGGTGGAAAATTTGTGAAAATTAATAGTATAGGGTCGAATAATAATATAGGGTGAACAATTCCAAGATGTGAGCCAGCTGCTATGCCCAGAGCCATTTTTATAACACACACGTCTGATGCTCTTGATGTGGTGAAGGGCTAAATTACTTTCAATTATCATTATTTTCACATGGATTTGACTTGTTGCAGTTGATGGGAGAGTGCCAACAGTCACTCCCATAAATTGCCCCAAGGCAAAACCTAATAGACTAATTCTGTTTCAGCAATGGTATGAAGCACATCGACTGTGTACTAGGTCTTAAAGTTATGGTAGCAATACTTCAGAATAAAGCCCAAATATATGCTTCCAGATCTCTACCAGTTAACATTTTCATTGCGTCCTGTGTTTGCTTGTACATGTACCTTACTAGTTTGTTTGGTGAACTTCTTGAGATAAGTGGCTGCGCTGCACATTCAGTTGCTGAAAATTAATAACCATACAGGGCCAAATAAGGATCATACAGGCGGGAATTTTGTTCGAAAAAGAATAATCATACATGTATGATTATTAGGCACTCGAGAGTACTATCGAACGCAGCCGGTTTTTAGGGCGAAAGCTTGAAATATATTCCTATTTTCGAGTTTTGAGTTCCCATAAAACTGAATGGGAAGAATCTCAATGCAGAGGGATAGCCACTACATTCAGATCTCAGAAGTAGATATTCCATAAACATGAACACATTTTGCATCAAAATGAAGGTTGTTATGTACAGAAATATTGTTGTATTATCCGTTCTGGTACGAATACGGTAGCAGACTTACAGGAACCATTGGTGCCTGCTGTCACCTCTATGAGATGATTCGTGTTCTATTCACCTCAACCCTCATTTTGATGTATAATGTGTGAATATTTAATTTGAATGTAAGGAATATGAGAGGTGGGAATTTCAAAATAAACAAAATTCCATTACTTATGAAGCACCTTAAATATACACAAATTATACATCAAAATGAAGGACGTGAGGTATAGAACCCGTAAAATATGTGCAATCAACTCTAGACAGCAGGTACCAGTGGTTCCTGGACGTCTGCTACCGAATCTGCTGCAACTCTCGCATGTTCTTTTTTAAATTTCATACATAGCTTTGGTGTGATGTCTAGAAGGGCCCGATCAAATTTTTCTGAATTTCGTTAAAAAATAATGCTGCCAGCAACCATCTTGAATTTGGCATATGAATTGTTAACAATTCCATTAGATTCCGCTGCAAGCCGCATCTCTCACCCAATATTTTTTCAAATTTCATATGTAGTTTTTCAGCCCTCGAAATTAGCATTTTTTGGCCACAGCACTACACTGCCATGGCAAAACCAGTTCGCTTCGGCACTGCAACAGCATTTATTCTGGTTGTAAGTGGTTTGGTATTAAAGGCACATTGACACAGCGGTGAGCCCATGGGTGTCAACATGTGTTGGCCGAATTTGTTGACCATTTTATTTTTACAAGAGTTTCTGTTAATATTGTCGTCAAAAAGAATGATCGTTTACAACAATTAGGTTACTTGATTGTTTTCCATCATGTTTTTCAGTGATTATATTCACACAATATGCTGAATTTAATCAACAACTGGCTTGAATAAATGCAACTCGCCAGCATTCAAATTGAAAAGATTACGACGATCAATCACAACTGTGCTATAAACGTCACACCACGATGACATCTTATGATCTGACAATGCTATTTTAAACCCAGTTCAGTTGTGCATAATGATTGGTCACGACAATGCCATTCCATTAGCTATATTTAGCTAAGGGGGATAATCCAAATTTGGAATCTTTGTGAACATTTGAATGACAATTTTTAACTCTGAACATGTTCTTCAATGATTATTCCTCTTGATTTTTACAAGATGAATACATATCTAGATGCATATTGTATCATCACTCATGTACCTAGATACGTATCTTAAATTTTGTGTATCGTACCAACCCTAGTAATAATATTGCTAGTCTATTGTGGCAAGTTTTTCGACTGCTTTCTGATGGCATGGCTGGCACGAATCAGTTGGTCATTGGTGTACATTTGCATCAACCCTCATTGAGTTTTCGGCCATTGTATCCTTCTGGTGCAGTTCTGGAAATGAACAAAATTGACGGGTGCAGTTTTTAGCTCCTGTGAAATAAGAGACGGGTGTAAATTGCACCCATAGAATGTTAGTGTATGAATTTTCAAGGGAATACCGTCACCAAACACGGAAACCTTAACCCTTTGACCTCGAGTATCTTCCATGCCAGTTCATGGGCAGCAATTGGAAGAGTCCATATTCATTATTTGGGGTAGACCAATCAGTATTTTCAACGTGCAGCCTCGGGGCTGCACATTGAAAATATTGATTGGTCTACCCTGTACATTTACTGAACAGCCATTCTATTTAATGACGTTATGACATATGTTCTTGGCCAAAAAAGCGGCTGTTCGAGTTGATGGGGTTGAATGTATAAGGAATTGCTGAATTATGACAGTAACTTGCCACTGGCCACAGAGTGCTGCTTTCTCAAAACAACACACATTTATATGCCCTCCCAGTATATTAGTGCTCCACAATATTTTTCAACAAATGCATTTTTTAGCTCCTGGAAAATAGAAAACACGGGTGCTGACGGGGCAATTGCACTCGCACCTGTCTCATTTCCAGGACTGCTGTTGATGTCTGTTTGCTATCCTAGCCCCCCCCCCCCCCCCCCTTCCTCCCAAGCCCCCAGGTTGAGAATTTCCCAATATTTGACTAGGCATACAAACCAACAAAGAACAAAAGACTGTATGTAATGACAAATGTTTCTTCTGACTCGGATTCAGATTTTATTGTTTGGACAAATAAAACAAATCAGTTAACAAACGCTTTTAACCAGAGAGGATGATTGAAATTGGCCAACATTTTTAGCTCACCTGACTGCAAGTCAGTGTGAGCTATTGTCATCACTTGGTATCCATCGTCCATTAACTTTTTGCAAATTTGACATCTTCTTCACAACCACTCTGCCAAATTCAAACATATATTGCACAGACCACCTATGAAGTATACCCTTTCTATTTTGTTTAAAAGAAGCAGCTGCCATATGCGGGCTCTGGATTATGCCCCAAAAGCTTAAAAATCTTTAAAAATCTTCTCACGAACCACCAGAGGGAATGCCCTGATATTTGGTATGGAACATCCTTTGGTGTAGAAGATTAAAGTTTGTTCAAGGGAAGTTGATAAGTCAATATCTGGGCTCTATGTGGGGGCATATCCATTTTGGGCTCTGCCCAAAATTTTTAATTCAAGAACCAGCGAGCCAATTTCAACCAAATTTGGCACGTAGTATAAGTGAGTCCTAAGTAATTGATTGATGCTCCCCCTCCAAAAAAAATTTTCACAGCCCTGAATTGATGGTCCGATTTGAACCAAATTTGGTATGTGGTATTATTGAGTCAAAAGTACTTGACTCAGGTAAAAAAAAAAAAAAAAATTCCCGGGTCCTGTAGGAACGCCAGGAGCTAAAAATAGAAATATTTTCAAATGCCCATATATCCCAAACCACAAGGAACAGAGAACTGTTATTTGGTATGAAGCATCCTTAGGACCGGAAGAAGGGATAGGTTAAAAAAAATTGCCACCAGTTTCAATCAGGGTGCCCGGTAGAGGGTATTGAAAAAATGATGAGTCAGCATTTTTGCAGTAGTTGATTCTGTAGGAAAATGTTCACTGAGAACCTTGATTGACAACCAGAATAACATTTTGTTCTTAAATCAATGCTGCTAGCTTATCTTGTTATTATAATTTGAAAATTTTGTGGACTTCACATTTTGTTTTGCTGAGATATTATTTCATGCTGAATATGAACCCTTTCAATACTGGAAGCATCTGATTTCTTTATGTATGTCTTTAATTTACCCCTCTCAACCCTGCAATGTGGGTTCCAAAGATTTTATTGATGCCATGAACAAACCCTTTCAGTGCTGTTTATGGTTCATGGAACATAAATTGATCTGATTCCTGTATGAATATCTTTCATTTAACCCTCTCATGACTTCACTGTGTTTTTTCCAAAGATTTTATTGATGCCATGAACTCTCACTGCTGTGCATATATGTTTTTTTCTGGTTCTTGGGAACATTAATCTGATTCCTGTATGCATATCTTGAATTTAACCCTCTCATGAATTCAGTGCGTTTTCCAAAGATTTTATTTCATGATGGACTTTTTCACTACATATAAGTTTTGAATGAACCCTTTCTGTGCTGGAAAACATTTATCTTTTTCCTGTGTGCATACCTTTAATTTAACCCTCTCAAGACTGCAGTGTGGGTTCCAAAGATTTTATTTTATAATGAACTCTTTCACTACTGTGCACATATAAGTTATTTCATGTTGAATGAACCCTTTCAATGCTAGAAAACATCTGATTCCTGTGTGCATGTCCTTAACCCCTGAAGCCTGCAATGTGGGTTCCAAAGATTTTATTGATGCCATGAACAGTTTTTTTTTTTGAGGGGGTGGGGGGCGGAGGGCAGAGGGGGTAGAGAGAACCACAGTAGTTGAAAAACAAAAACAAAAAATCACAGAACAGAGCATGCTAGAAAGCTTTCTTAGGACTAGCAGCAATGAATGGCCAAAAGAAGTTGCCTTTGTTGGGTCATAGCAAATCAAAAAATTGCTCTTGCTGTTGATCACTTACTGATACACTCATCTCTTTTGACAACTTGAGCCAGGTGAGCGTTTTAGGCTCACTTAAGCCTCTGGTTTATTTTGAGTTCTACTGATGAAAATACACAAGCAATAAAAATGAATTCATTTGCCCTAGAAAAAACCATGAAAGGCTCTGCAGGAACAGTTGAATCAGTAAAGAAGTTAAGATATGGCTCTCTACTGATTGAATGCTTTACAAGAACCTCGGTTCGAATCCCACCTGCGGCAACCGCGTTGTGTCCTTGGGCAAGACACTTCACCCCGCTTGCCTACATGGGGGCACGATGACGCTGTGTACTAAGGCGTACTGCACGTCGATGGTGTGCATGTCTTCAACCAATCTAACCCTGCCTGTGCCGCGGTGCAGAAGATTCTTGTTGCATATTCTAAAGGTGGCTTTAACAAGCCAAGAGAATGCTTTGTGTTTGTCCCCTCGTAATATAAAAAAAACTACACTTAGCAGTGGTGTCGAGTGAAGTCTTGGCTGCCTATATAGGCAGCCAAGACATCACTAGACACCACTACCACGATACTGTAATTTCCTCAGCCAGACTACTAAATGCCTGTATGTTGGAACATGCATTCTACGTGTACATACGTGAGAAACTCGACAAAATGGAAACTGGGCCCATAAAGGAAAACTCTCGGAAAAAAACTATGACGTTTGCTTTTTACTATGGCAGAGGTAAGTGTTGCACTCACATAACAGTACTCTCAAATTCAAAATATTTAAGAACTGAAAATTGATTCTCGCAACAGGAGCCCGTGAGAATCGAAACTGATTCTCGTGAATCGAGACAAATGTTGAGGCCTGAGAACTCAATTCAACAACCTTATGAAATTACAAAAAAATTATTGACATCACACCCTGAACGATGGTAAAGGTGGGAGCGTTAGAACAACAGAATTGGCTGATATGGACAAAAATGAAATAGTCATAGAACTCAGATCTCAAGGTGTTAAAGGTGTGAAATGAATTACCATAAAGAAATATAGATCAGTTACAACCAATACTTCTATATTTTGACTTCAATTCTTCTTTTCCTCCTAAATCAATTAAAGTTGGCTTTTTGAACATCAAAGTGGATTCATACGTTTCAAATCCACTTCGATGCTTCAAATGTCACGAATTTGGGAATGGTCAAAGTTCTTGCAGAGGTATATTTACTTGTCACAAATGTGGAGAAAATCATGAACATATTCAAGGTACCAATCCAGTTCAGTGTGCAAGCTGTTGAGATAAACATAGTTCATAGTGTTGAAATGATTAATGCCATTTGGATTTTTTCTAATCACCGTCTAGTACAGTTCAGCCCACTTAATTGGATATCTCTTAGTTGAATAATGTTAATTGAATATAATTTCCTAACACAAAACCACTTACCATACTTCCAGTACAAAGTTGACCTGTTAATTGAATATTGGTTACAGAGTAAACTCATGTTAATTGAATTAAAAATCTTGTAACCTGTCAAGAAATTACCCCAACTCTCCCCGGTTTTCCTTTGTTTTTTCCTTTGTTTATAGACCTATTTGGTCTCAGTACATCCAATACAGGCATTTAATCTATTATATCTTGTTTGACAGAGCTCTTGGAGCTCTGTCAAACAAGATATAATAGAATAAATGCTAAGTTTATCTCTAGAATACAGGAAAGTGACTTATCCCTGTTAATTGAATATTCCTCTTATTTGAATAATTTTCGTTGGCAAAGTGGCTATTCAATTAACAGGGTTCCACTGTAGTCGATGATTAATCGACTAGTTGGTTGACAGATGCTAAACTAAGCAATAAATTCTACAGAACTGATTTTAACTGAATTCGTTGGCTGGAGTGGCTTCCAAATTATGATACAATTAATGGGTCTAAGTCGCGACATTACGGAAGCCGATGTCTCCATGTCCTTATGACCAAAGAACCGGTGCCGCAAAAAATGAACTGGCCTAATAATAAATCTTTGTTTTAATATTTGGTTCTATCAAATATTTTTAAGCTAAATTGAACTTTCCCCCAAATATATAAACAGTAGCCTCATTAAATATTAAAACCATCACGTGACCAAACGGTGCGATCTGTTTGGTCAGTATGTGCACTACGTAATGCGAGTTGTAAAACTTCATTAAGTAAATATCATTATGTGACGTTTTGTTTTCTGACCAATCTTACATGTTTTACAGCAACATTTACCCAAAACAAGAACGTGTTGAAAAAGCACAAACATCTGTAGGGAGCTTTTGTTTCCAATGTAGAAGCACAAATTCGAGAGCACACCTCAAATCGAACGCATTGAATTAAGTTTAATAAAATTAAATTAAATTTCTTAATTACACAAAGTGGAAACTTCAAAGCTTTAGAGAATACACTCGGGCTACTAATTGCCAAGTGATTCACTAATCGGTTAGGCCTAAAAAAATAAAAAATATGTTTCTCATTCCCTCCCGCATGGTCCTTTTGGCTGCCGCATGCTCTCTTTTTACAACCAATTTAAACTTTAAAAAAATAAAAATTAAATGGTTAATGTCTGATATTTTACCCAAGTTAAAAATTTGATGAATTTGTCCCTTGAGTGCAAGAAGGCTTTGCAATGCTTTAGCATTGCAAAGCCTTCTTGCACTCAAGGGATGAAATACACCACCGCCCATGCTATTCTGTAGATTATGAGGCCTAAAACTTGAACCAAGAACATGAACTTTTGATGGCAAAGAAGAAATTACTGAAATAAAAAATAAAATAGAAAACCGCTCGCCCGCATGTAATTTCACAAATAATGGCCTGAGAAACAGAAGATCTACTTTGTGTGGTCTTAATAGATTTGTTTAGTAATAAACGCGTCGACTGGTTGATAAATCGTTTCAACACTGATAGTTCATCACCCAAAGATTGTCCTCTGAAAACTTCAATAAAATATTCAGAAAATTAGATGTGAGATAAGTTTCAGAGATGCTAGAGCACTTGTAACATCTGTGACTTTATTGAACATGGTAGGACCTACATGTGCTACTGCACTAAATTGCTGAAAAAACTGTTGTTTCTAAAGGTAAAAGGTCAAGAACGTCGACGTTAAACCTTGCAACTGCCAACCGGTCTTGATTATTACACTGACGGTTCAAAAGTTCAGAACATCAAAGCTTTGAATGTACCTGAAAGAGGATCGTCTTCATTGTTTACTTAAGATAGGTCAACTGACTTCAACTTCATTTTTAACGACTTCAAGGAGAGGGAGAAGGGTGTCATCTAAGTACGATTAATCGATTATTTGCGATGATTAATCGATTCCTAAATTCAAGAATCGTGAGAGCCCTAACCACGATCAAAAACCAAATGGGAACACAAACAAAAACCTGAACAACAGAATCAAAGTTGGAGAGTGCCAACGATGAAGAGAGAAAAAAACTGATATCTAACAGCACAAAAAATATTTCTGAGTCTTGTCACAAACGATATGTTTGATGAATTGAAGGACATGGAGTTTGATGAAGGCATTGATGCTGTGTCCCTCAATATCCACCTGGATTTGTCTTGGGGTAAGTCCCTGAGTAAACAATCACCAAGGAGAAATTCCAGTGCTGTTACTCTCATACATGCACCACCTAAATCACCATCTAAACATGGCTATACGTCCAAACTGTGTTACTTGTCAACATATGTTGACAGTGGAGCACCTCCTTTTCCTCTGTGAGGATTTGAACCTGAGAGGCTGCTTTTCCAGCCCAGGAATATGATATGTCACAATTTCATTAAGTCTGTGATTGTGTGGGGTAGACCAATCAATATTTTCCAATGTGCAGCCCCAAGGCTCCACATTGAATATATTAATTGGCCTTTCCCCAAATAAGGAATATGAACTCTTCCTTTCGCTTCCATTGAATTGATTTGGAATATTCCACCAGGGTTCAAAGGATTAAGAATTTCAGATTGCAGTTTTTAGCTTGTCTGACTGAAAGTCCGGGTGAGCTAAAGTGATCACTTTCTGTTGTCCGTCCGGTGTGAACTTTACATTTTCAACATCTCCTAAACCCCTTGGCTGAATTGAACCAAATTTGATATGCATGTTCCTTATATATGTCAATTTAGGTTTGTTCAAATAGATTTGCTACGCTCCATAGGGTGGGGGCGGGGGGGGGGGGGGTGGGGAGGGGAATACTCCAAAATAAAGAAAAAATCTCATGAACCAGTGGGTACTAGAGATGAGATGATTAGTAAAATACCCCATAAGACGAATGCCGATTATTTTAGACAACAATCGGCCGATACCGAATGCCGATGTCAGATTGTTTCTTTATTATTCAAGCTTACTGCAGAAGCTGGCTGATTTACAGTAATCAGAATTTAATTTACTGTACCAACCCGTCAGTAAGCCACTCTCGTGAGTAAGCACCCCCCCCCCCCCCCCCCCCCCCCCCCAACTTTTTAGAAAACATATTTTTGGGGGTATCACCCCAAAATAAGCCCACCCCATATTTCTCTGAATTAAAGTTTTGACTACCGGTACCCGGTCATGACGAAAATGTGCACGAAAATTTCAATTGTTTAATCAAAATAAAATTATGTGAAATTGTTATGGAGTTGTTTTTTTTTCTCAATTTAATCTTTTCACATTTTCAGCTAAAAAAAAATAAAATTCTCAAACTACATGCTTTTGTGTTATTTATTACTCTTAGCCCTCATGTTTATCAACTTTATGTTGACGAAGAATGGGAAATTCCCAATTCATAAATTATGTTCAGACTTCAGTGACCCAAATTGTTCCTTTTTATTACTTTAGAAAATGAGTTGAGAAATTACTTGATGTGATCCCTGCCAAAATAGCTGCTCAAAAATAAATATGAATTTATACCCCTGAGTTGTAATATCCAGATTGATCCATGCTACATGAAAGTCTGTTTTGAAAATGAAACAAGGGAAAGCCATATTGTTCACAACAATGGGGACACATTATGTGCACCAGGGTGGTCAGTTTAAATATAATTTATTTATGTTTTATCAAATACGTTGTATGCCAAATCTGCGGCAACCGCGTTGTGTCCTTGGGCAAGACACTTCACCCCCGATTGCCTACATGGGGGCACGATGACGCTGTGTACTGAGGCGTACTGCATGTCGATGGTGCGCATGTCTTCAGCCAATCTAACCCTGCCTGTGCTGCGGTGCAGAGTTCAGAGTTACGATGTTGGGGAGCTGACAGCTGCTCGTCGTTGCTCGGTGGTTCTCTCCGGGTACTCCGGCTTCCTCCACCCGTACAACTGTCACGGTCACGATTAGCCATTGTGCATAAGAATGTGACCTTAAACACCAATAAATAATAATAATATTGTATGCCAAATATATTCTCATACTGTCGCGGTTATGTGAAATCAAAACTCTAAATATAAATTAAATAAAAGCATGACCTCTCAAGTATAATTAACTTCAACTGACCTATTATGTATACTATTGTTATGGTTAATACCAAATTTATCCGTTTTGTGTAAAAAAAATTTTATGGAAAGTTTGTTGAAAACTAAAAAAAATTCTGTTGTGAGATATCACAAGAATTATGTTACCTCCCCTTTCTTCTGAATGAACAGATTCAGAACACGTGGACCCAGCTGTGTATTTTGTCTTCATTTTGAAGCAACAGTGTTTTCCACCCATTCCACCCACATGCAGAATTCAGTTAGCTTCCCCCCCTCCCCCCCCCCCCCCCCCACACATCCCCCCCACACTTTTACAGGCAACAAATGAAGGGCAAGTGACAATGGTTCATGAATTGTTGTTTTGCTTGTTGAAAGAATCAATGATGAAAACACATGAGAAAATTCTTTTTTGTGACTATCTTGCACCTTAGTGGCCTGTACAGATAGTGCCGCGTTGTGTCCTTGGGCAAGACACTTCATCTCCATTGCCCGCGTGGGTGCACAATGACGCCGTGTACTAAGGCGTACTGCACGTCGATGGTACGCATGTCTTCAACCAATCTAACCCTGCCTGTGCTGCAGTGCGGAGTTACGATGTTGGGGAGCTGGCAGCTGCTCGTCGTTGCTCGGTGGTTCTCTCCGGGTACTCCGGCTTCCTCCACCCGTAAAACTGTCACGGTCATGATTAGCCATTGTGCATAAATATGTGACCTTAAACATCAATAAATAAATAAATGTACAGATAGCGAGGCCTGCCCATCTGACCCCCCATCCCCCCTGCCCCCCGAGAGGGGGCACAGACATCCCCTGTTCATCTTGCTCATGGTTAAGTGAACACTCTAGGTTGTGGGGGGGGGGGGCAGACGTCCCTTGTTCATCTTGCTCTTGGAGAAAGTGAACGCCACAGGTTGGGGGAGGGGGGGGGGGGGGTCAGACGTCCCCTGTTCATCTTGCTCTTGGTGCGATTATCCCAAAACTTATTACCAACGAAATCAGTTGTGTAGTCACCGCAAAAAAAATTCTCAATTTTTTTCTTCTCTGGCAATAACAGCCAGGTTCAGTGTTGATGTACGTCAATGTTGGCTGCGAACTGCCCCCTGTGGTATCTATTTTTATCACGTGCTCCACACAATTCAATATGAGAAAAATTTAGTGGCTTCGTGTTGATAAATCCCACCCCGAATCGCCCGATATTAAACTTATTGCACCCAAACCTCTCACAATTAACACAGATTACTAATATGGAGGAATTATATGTCCAATATGGGAATAAAGAATGCCATTATATATTTAATGAGACGATGAGTGTATTTGAAAGAAATATTGCGATATTTTGCAGAATGCAGTACAGTTTGGGCAGTGAAGAGCATCCATATTCACATGAATCATGGTGGATAAAAAACAACTCGGTACACAGTTACACAATCAAAATCTTTATTCTTTAATATAATATTCTGCCTTTTCTTTCACAAATCATCAGTTACTTGATATCAGTAACAGACGAGCGACATACCGATCGCTTGCCACTGGTTGTCCCACGAAGGGGAAGAAAGTTCATTACAGATCATCAATAGCCTAACATTTTCACTGAGTTTCAGACAATCGAGGGCCGATGTTGAACCATGAGTGCCGATGGTGAACCGATGGGTGCTTATCGGCCGAGTGCCGATGTTACACCGATTAATCGTCTCATCTCTAGTGGGTACAATGACTTGATATATACTACTCAAAGTTTGCTAAGCACCAAATATTTGACATGTCATTGTGAAATTTGCTTGTAACATATTTGCGATATTTTTGGTGGATATGATTGAGGAATGTATTGAGATGGTCCCCAGTGTTTATATCAGCTCTCTTGACAGGCAGACATTTCGTGACAGTCATGGTAAGCATGTACCCCTTGATTTTCATGATGTTTTCAGGTACGGTCTACCAGGGACCAGCCTAGGGGGGAAGTTTAGGGAGACTTAATGTCTCCCTCCAGAAAAAATAGGGAGACTGCAGAGTCAAGTAGGGAGACTTCATAGGCAAGTGGGGAAAATTGAGAATATTTATGTACCACTCCCTGCCACCCCTTCATATTTTCTGCTTGTGGTCCTCCATTAACGTCCGATTAATCCAGGTCCAGTTGTCTATGATGCATCTATGCCAAGTTAAAAAATCCCAAAGTAATTATGGACTGAAAATCCTCCACTGCTACCCTCTCCTTCATGACCCCTCCCCTCTTCTTCGTGCCAATCCCCCAGCACCCTCCTGTGGTTGTCTTTCACCAAAGTCTACTAAGCTAATAATTTCCTAAGTCTGAAAGTGTGAACAGGACCAGATGTAAGAAGGTTGCTTGGAAGGTATTTTGTTACTTGATAAACAAAATACATTCTGGAGTCGAGTATTTTGTAAAATAAATGTCATTCCGTATCATTTTTATGGCATTCCGGTATCATTCCGTGTCATTACGGTGTTTAGGAGGACCCCTTTTTCAAGATCCTTCACATGCTCTCTTGTGCCCTGTACAAAGCTTTTCTTGTCATCACTAAAGCTTTTTTTATGCCCTCGGGTGGCATATAGTGATTGAAGTGTGTGTGTGTCCGAGCCAATAACTCGAAAACTGTTAGGGCCACAGTCGTCAAACTTCACACAATTATAAAGGACCATGGGAGGATGTGTCACACACCAAAGCCGGGTTCGTACCTTCAAGGTCAAGGACACATTTCAAGGTCACACTAAAAATCTGTCAATATTCGTGTCTCAGCCATAACTCGGAAACGAATCATAGTACAATTGTTAAACTTTTTACAAATGTTAAGAACAGTCAGAAAGTGTGTTACATATAATAGTTTTTGCCGCATCTGCAAGGTGAAGGTCACAATTGACCTTCATTTGTTCAGGGTCACAAATCGTGTCTCAAGCATTACTCCAAAACTATTAGGGCTACAGTCATCAAGCTGCACTCAATTATAAAGGACCATGGGAGGATGTGTCACACATCATACCCGGGTTCGTACCTTCAAGGTCACATTTCAAGGTCACACTAAAAATCGGTCAATATTCGTGTCTCAGCCATAACTCAGAAACGAATCATAGTACAATTGTTAAACTTTTTACAAATGTTAAGGACAGTCAGGAGGTGTGTTGCGTGTAATAGTTTCCGCCACATCTGCAAGGTTATGGTCACAAGGGGGTGGGGGGGGGGGGGGGTGGGAGCGTGTGTTACCTTAGTAACATTCTTCTTGTTTCATGTGTTTCAATTCCATTCGTGTTTCTTTTCAACCTACTCACAATTGTTTACAATTGGCTGTAACATAAGTGCAAGCCCTACTTCGGAACTAACTCAAGCTTTTAGAATCTTTTCCAAACGAGTTGGAAAAGTACTAGAGTGCAAAAGCATGAAAAAGATCGAAAAAAGGGTCGAGCGAGACCAGCGCTCAAAATTACAGGTACTCTCTCTGCACACCTCTTGCGTTTACCGAGCGCATGCGCAACAACCGTGACGTCAGTTCCTTTATTTTCCGCCATTGTACATGGTCGGAAATTTTGGTGACTCTTGCTAATTATGCTGTTTATTCTTCATGAACAACTTATTCTACATATTTTGTGTGCAAGTGGATTTATCCTTTTATCAAGCTCCCAAGTTATTATTAATTAATGTTAATTTGTATTTTTATTGCTTGTCTCTTCACACTTTATCTTGTTTTTCCCCTTTCTGCTTCGTGCTGTTTTCCGTCGGCGGGAAGCTTGATTATTTTGATATAATGCCTAAGACTATTCCTTGTACCTCTTGCTTGCAGGTGAAGCATGTGGACGACTCTCATGCCACATGTGTCACTTGCAACAATTGCACTCAGGCCCAATCATGTGGTATTTGTGGGGTTTGGTCCTCTAAATTCTGGGCTTCTGTGAACAAGGTGGTTCTGTCCAGAGCTAGAACCCCTCGTTCTCTGGGTAAGGGTAGCCGTGCCGTAGCAGACATTTCTGCTGGTGCACGTGGTGACTCTGTCACACAGGATTCGGATCTGCCTTCTGTGGCGAGTTCCTCTGCAACTGTTGGCGGTGTTAGTTCAGTGATACCTGATGAGGAGACCGTGGTCTCTTTGTCTTCTGATGTCACTATTGAGGCGTCTGTTTTCGTTGAGAGCTTTTCCGAGGTCAGCTCGGTAACCCTCTCCAATCTGCCTCCTACACCGTCGACCGTTGTTGAGGAAGTTGCTACTCCAGATCCTATTCTGTCTGATGGTGGCTCTTCCATCTCCTCTGGGGATGGTCTACAGTCTCGGGGGACCGAGGCTGTATCTGCTGGTGTGTCTGTGTGTTCTCAGCCTCCCCCAGCCTCACGGCGGGGCCCTGCGGGTTTGCTGTCTGCTCCGTCTCATCTGGCTAGGTTTGCTCCTAGTCGGTTGAGCTGGCCGGTCGCTTCGGCAGCGATTCCTCGTCCCTCGAGTGAATCGTTTATTGTTCCACCTTCCCCTGCTAGTGTGCCGCCTAGCGGGATGGTGTTGGGTCGTTGGCTTCCAGGGCCCGCTGTTCGGCAGCGGTCAGTGACAGCCTCTGTTAGCTGTCACTCGCGGAACCTTCCTCCGGTGATTCCTCACTGTGTTCCGAGTCTGGGTGTCGATCGATGCTTGCCGTCGGTCTCGGGGGATAGGCAGTTGGGGGCCGTCTGCTGCGCAGAGGCCAATGACAGGTTCCTGTCATTCTTGGGACAATCCTTTGGTGTCTTCTCACCGTGTCCTAGGTCCAGCTACCGATCGACGTGCGCCATCGGTCTCTTTAGAGGATTTGCAGGCTGGACCTTCTTTTTCGCAGAGGTCAGTGATGGCCCCTGGGCGTCACAATCGGGACCATCCTCCGGTGTCTTCTCACCGCGTCCCTATTCTGTCTGCCGATCGACGTTCGACGTCGGTCTCTTCTGAGGATTTGGGTTCTTCTACCAGAAGGGTCCATTGGGAGGACACTCCGTCGGGCGATTCTGCTCCGACGGATTCTCAGGGTGACCTGCGCCAGGCCATTTTGGCGCTCACCTGGTTGCTTTCTGACAACCCTCAAGTTGGCCTCCCTGTGCCTCCTGAGGCACAACCTCCTTTGGTCGGTCGCGAGATGTCTCGCCTGGCCCCTTGGATACTAAACAGTATTCACAGGAGGTTTCTGCTGGTCAGCCCAAGTTGGGCTACATCTCCTCTGCTACGGAGGATGACGAGTATCTTGAAGGTGATGGGCCCCCCTTGTCAGTCTTGGGGCAGGCTTTGAATTTCGTCTTTGGCTTATTGCCGGACGTTCAACCTTCCGACCAGCCTTCTGTGACCGTCCGGCCGCAGTCCACTGTGGAGCGCCGTAACCCTGTTGAGCCTTCTAGCTCCGGGGCTTTGCGTCCTCTGCAATCGGCTCAGGTTGTTGAGTCCTTCCAGGGCTTAGACGCCAAAATGCGTTCTAAGGCCCTCAAGGGTTCCTTCTTTTCTAGAGCTGATGCCTTTCTGCTTCCATCGCGGTTTCGTGTGTACGATTCCGTCTCTCCACCAGTCTTCCAAGGGATGACTACTGTGGATGAGGATTCTTCTTCCCTCGGGTTGACTAAGCCTAAGTCGGCAGTTCTCCCGATGCTGGTAGTTGAGTCTATGGTGGGCCTGTCCCGAGAGATGCTGGGTATGTTATCTCTCGCGGACCATGTCGTCGCTGCTCTGGCTGAATATTTTCCACCAGGGGAGTTTGATGATGCTCAGGCGCCTTTTCGCGTTTTGTCACAGGCTCTTATGAACTTGACACACGCTCACGCCTGTAACACGGCTAATTTGGAGCTGGCACGCCGGGATGCAGTGTTGGATTCTTTACCATCCCTTCCTTCTGAGCAACATGCTGTTCTGAGGTCTGCCTCTTTGGTGGGACCTCAGTTGTTCCATGGTTCCATGGAAGCTGTTCGTGGCGAAGTTCTTCGTCATTCGAAGGACCAGCTTTTGCTGAGACAGCTTGACCAACCTGCTGCTGCGGGTGGGGGTCGTTCCAGGCCCGCCAAGCGTGCTGCTGCGTCTGCCTCTTCGGCGACGCCTTCGGGTCCGTCTGCTCCTTCTGCTCATAAGAAGCGCCGACGTGGCCAGGCTCGCTGGCAGCCTCAGGCTGGAAAGTCTCAGGACTCTGTCACTTCCCGAGGTGGTTTCTCCTCTCGGGGGCCTCGTCGAGGCCGCAAGTGAAGGTTCTCACCTCGATTCGCCTCCAGTCAGGGGAAGGCTGTCGCTGTTTTACGACCATTGGACAGAGATAACGTCGGACTCTTGGGTCCTCGACGTCATTCAATCCGGTCTGCGACTGTCCTTCCATCGACACCCCAGTTTATCTCGGGTGCCCCTTCCGACTCAGGTCCCTTCCGATTCTCTGCGTCGGGACCTTCTGGTGCAGGAGATTGACAATCTCCTCACCAAAGGGGCGATCGAGGTGGTCAGGAACACCCTTTCACCAGGGTTTTACTCGAGACTTTTCTTGGTGCCGAAGAAAAACAGCCAATATCGTCCTGTCATCGATCTGAGTACCCTGAACGAGTACATAATAGCTCCTCGTTTCAGTATGGAGACTTTCCGGTCGGTTCGACGTTCAGTTCATCAGGGCGATTTTGCAGCCAGTATCGACCTGAAGGATGCCTACTTCCATGTACCCATTCATCTGGCGTCACGGAAATACCTTCGGTTCTCGTTTTGGGATCGAGTTTTTCAATTCAGAGCTCTCCCGTTCGGTTTGAACCTGTAGTCCAGGCACATTAGACATAAAAATGAGAAAGTAAGGAAAAAAATCGGAGAAAGCTGATTTTTTTATATGTTTCCGGGACACACATTGCGGATAAAGTGTGAAAAGTCCCCGCGAATCCGAGTTGAGCTTTTTTAGTTATAGCGTTTTTTTGATGAAAACAAAAATTTAAAAAAAAATTCGACCCAGCTCCATATTTCTTATTCTTATTCGCCTTAGTAGGGTGAGAATTATAAATATCGTGCTGAATTATATTGAGAATACATATCCCCAACAGAAAATGCCAACTTTGTACCAATCCTCACACTCAATGGTGAAATATTCACGAAAATGTACAAAATTACGAAAATTTTTTTATTGTTTTCATACACACAACGGTACACAACGTCCATTAAATCAAATCTACGACTACTTTGGGAGTTAAATTATATATCAAAAATTGCAGAAAAGCAGTGGCTTTATAATGATATATAACAATAGTCATTTATTCCATAATGAACTGGTGAAACGTGTGAAATATTAACCATACCCCCTAAACTCAAATTCAAATGCTGGTGGGTCAATCCATCATTTGATCAGTGGTCATGCATATTCAAGAGCAGTTCGTGCCCATTTGCTAACACAAATTGCCATTACAAAACTTGTGTTTGAAGAAAGCCGAACACTAGATAACATAGACTGCACAGAAGTCAATGAAATATTCTGTGGACTTGCCAGAGGTGACTGTACAACAGCTGACGCTGTCAATCAAGAAAGTGTCAACCATCTACTGTCAAAATTACACGAACTGCTCCAGAATGCGTCCGTAGGACGCACAGGAAAGCTTTGGGTACAATACTACGAGCAAATAGGTCTTCTCCAGTTGTTCTTGAGAGCAGAGCGCACAGGCGACTGGGAACTCCACACATATTGTGTTCGCAATATGATTCCAGTATTTCACGCAGGTGGTCATTTTGCATACGCAAAAAGTTCTCATCTCTATTTGCAGCAGATGAATGAGCTAACAGAAATAATGCAACAGGATGATTTGAAGTTGTTCACTGAGAAAGGTTACTTTACCATAAGGCGCTCAGATAAATTCTGGGACGGGATATATTCTGATCAGACCATAGAGCAGTGTTTAATGAGAATGTTCAAGCTCCCTGGTGGTCTCACACATGGCAGGGGAATAACCGATAGCACTGTTGCGAAATGGGTACATGGACTACCTCTTTGCCTTCCGATATGTAATGCTCTCGAAAATTTTGTTCATGTTCACACTGGTCATGGCGAACAACATCGGGATCTCCGTCAAAGTTCACAATTGACTGATGCCAATGATATCACCAAATTATTGAACTGGCTCAGAGTGCATTCCCCCTTTCAGAATAGAGATCCACTACAATTAGTCTCTATAGCGACCGGGCTTGTGGCCTACTAAACTGTGAACTGTGACCAAGTTCGCAAAATTGGTGAATGTTGCGTATCGAATGTTGTAAGCAAAACGTTCAACAGCATCAAACTACGACGTGTTGACACTGTGAAGTCTTTCGCATCGATGGCAAATAGCATCAAAGTCCGTGGAAGTAAGGTAGTGATTGACCCCACAATTCTGTTCAACCGCATCACATGTGTTATTCAGTCACAAGCAGAGATGGAAGAGTATCTCAAATATGAACTCGCCCCGAAACCACCAGCATTGTTTGATTCTGCTGGAATGAGGAAGACACAGAAAAGCACGCTCGGTAAGATCCTCAAAACATACGGTTCCGAGCAAACTAAAATCCCAGAACATTCTCTGTTTGTTGTAGATGGTGGATTTTTATTGAGGGCAGTTGTATGGCCTAAACAGTCGTCATATAAGGACATATGTACATCATATTCCAATTATCTAGTGAGACATTTTGGGCCGAACGTCGTGGTTGTTTTTGATGGTTATGCTTGTACAATGTCGACAAAGGGCATGGAACAAGCCCGTAGATCTAAAGACAGGTATTCCATTGATATCAATATCTCACCCAAGTTACCAGCCACCACACCCCAATCCGATTTCCTTGCAAATGCCAAGAACAAAACCCAACTGATCGATCTTCTAATGCAGGAGCTATCTGCTATCAATATTCAGTCCAAGCAGGCCGAGGCTGATGCTGATGTACTGATAGCCGAAACTGCACTTGACATCGCTCAAGATGACAACAATGTTGTCGTTGTGGGAACAGACACAGACTTGTTAGTCATTCTTACCTCTCGAGTTCAACCGGGATGTAATATTCACATGATGTATTCCATTACCCCAAACTTACTAGTTTCAGTTAGTGAAATAGCAACCAAAATGGGTGACCATAGAAGCAACCTCCTTGTAGCACATTCTATAAGTGGTTGTGACACTACTTCTGTACTCTTTCGAGTTGGTAAGAAGAAAGTATTCAGTACAATTGTCTCCGATGTTACTAGCGACTCACAACAGTATGTCAACACAATTTTGGCGGATGACAGTACACCAAGTGCAGTAGCCGCTGCCGGGGAACAACTTCTCTGATCTTATACGGGAGTAAAACTGTTTCCTCTCTCGACCAATATAGATATGTCACTTACAAGCGTTATGTAGCAAAATCTAAACTGAATAAACCCATCGACCTAGCCTCATTCCCACCAAGCAGCGATGCTGCACAACAACATGTCTACAGATGTTATCTCCAGGTCCAACAATGGCTGGGCACTTCGCTTCCTCCGACGGATTGGGGGTGGTCGCTAGACAATGGACTTCTTGTACCGACTGCAGCCACAAAGCCATGTGCCCCCGATAACCTACTGAATCTGATCAGTTGTGGTTGCAAGAGTGCTTGTACAAAAAGGTGTGGGTGTAAGAAGGCAGGACTCTCTTGCTCAGGTTTGTGTAATTGCAGTTCGGATTCTTGTAACAACCACAGAAACACTGTCCTGTCGGAAATTTCTGAGTTCGATGAATAATATGTATATAGGTCATGTCATTTGTGTATATAGCGTTGATAATAGTCAATGTAACTTAATCCATGTTGATTGATTTGTACATTCTGTAAATATTATTTATTGATTTTTGTACATACTGTAAATATTATTTATTGATCTAATGCTGCCAGACACAGACGTGTCTGTTCGGTCCCAAGCCCGAAAATAGTTGAGTTCTCATGCTGACGAATTTTATGCCAAAAGGGGAACTCGGCCAGAAGCAGAGGGGGTCTTCCATAATGTCTATTTTGTAAGCAATGATAAAAGTCTTCAAATGGTGGTGGATTTTTTATCGTCTGTCCAACTAACATCCCGTTCTGTACTACGACCCTTTGGGCAAATCCGTTAGGAAAATCGTCATTTTTTGCGTAAATCCGATACTTTTTTGTGAATTTTCAATAATTTTTCGCAGAAATTGTCACAGAATGCACATTTTCCTCTAGGTAAATGTATATTAGACATTATGTAGCTCGAAATACGCGTAAACAAAAAATACAGTTGGATCAATTCGAGGTTACAAAGTTCATGCGATTTTTTTTTATTTTTTTCAAACGCGTTTTCGAAAAAAGGCTGTAGAAAAAAAAGCTCAACTGGGATTTTAGGGGACTTTTGTCTAATCGTTCAGTGACATGTACTCGACATTCCCTGAAAAAATCAGCTTTCTCCGATTTTTTTCCCCAGTGAAACCTAATGTTCTTGGGCTACTGGCTCCTTCACCCGACTGATGTCACATGTGCTTGCTTTCCACCGGACTCAGTCGGCAGTGACTTCGTCAGCCTACCTAGACGACATCCTCCAATGGCACCACGATGCTGCTGTTCTGGAGTTCGACGTCCGGCAGTTTCTTTGCCTGCTAGCGTCGCTGGGTTTCAGAGTCAATCGCGAGAAGTCGGATCTTCTTCCTTCTCAGCGATTCCGTCATTTGGGGATGGATTTCGACACTCTTCACAATGTAGTGTCGGTCCCCCAGGCTCGGGCGACGATTCTTTCCGCCTTGACTCGGGACCTGCTTCAATCTTCCTCGGTCTCGGCCAGGACTTTCCTTTGCTGGGCCTTTGCGGTTCGGTGACAGATCTCATTCCGCTCGGTCGCTTGTTTGTCCGACCTCTCCAACACTTCCTGTTGGATCATTGGCGTCCGAATGTAGATCCGCTGGACCTGGAACTCACTCTTCCTCGGTCTCTGCTTTGTCACCTCCGCCCTTGGGCAGATATTCCCTGGCTGACACAGGGTGTTTCGTTGGATCTTCCTTTGGCCGATCGCATCCTTACTGCGGATGCCAGCGATCGGGGTGCGACGTTGGATCCTCTCGGTCTGTCTACTCACGGAGAGTGGGACAGCGAGCAGGTGGGACTTCATATCAACCAGAAGGAGCTCCTTGCTCTTCTGTTGAGTTTTCGGCTTTGGATCCCTCATCTGTCGGACCATATTGTCCTACTTCTTTCAGACAATTCGACAGTAGTGGCCTACATACGGAATCAAGGAGGCACACATTCGATTCCCATGTATCGGCTGTCTCGGGATCTTCTTCTGTTGGTGCGGGATGTGAACGCTCGGGTGTCCATTCGACACATTCCCGGGCGTCTCAACATCCTAGCAGACTCCCTGTCCCAACGCGACAGTGTCCTTCCAACCGAATGGATGCTACATCGGTCGGTGTTTCAGGCGATTTGCGAGCAGTGGGGCCATCCTCAGGTCGACCTTTTCGCTACTCGCTGGAATCATCAGGTAGAGACCTTTGTCTCCCCTTGTCCAGATCCTCTGGCATTTGAAGTAGACACTCTGTCTCTGGACTGGACAGGTTGGATCGGCTATGCCTTTCCTCCTGCACCGATTCTTCCTCAAGTATTAGCGAAGATTCGTGCTTGCAGTTGCAGGATCATTCTGATCACACCCCTGTCTCCACAGAGGGTGTGGATCAATCTGCTGCGTCCTCTATTGGCCGATCGACCGATTCGTCTACCTCTACGTTGCGATCTTCTTTCACAGGGTCGTCCCAGTAAGTATCACAACAACCTGGCGAGCCTGTCCCATCACGCCTGTCTTTTATCAGGTCCAGTCTCCGACGTAGAGGTTTTTCGAGACGATCAGTGGAGTGCATTTCTGCATTGCGGCGACATTCCACTGGCATGACTTATGCCGCCAACTGGAAGGTTTTCTACTGCTGGTGTGCAGATCACAATGTGTATTACCGTGATCCGTCAATCGCTCAAATTGTGGATTTTCTGGTTTTTCTTTTTGACTCCAAGGGCCTCCAGCCTATTACGATTAAGGGCTATCGGTCTATGCTGTCAGATACTTTCTCTTATGTGGGAAAGCGGTGCATCGGTCGTAATCTTTTTCTCTCCAAACTTATTCGGCACTTTTCTTGGAAGAGGCCTCGAGTTTTGCGTCTTACACCCAAGTGGAACTTGGCATGGGTGTTGCACTGTTTGGAGGGGGCGCCATTCGAGCCTTTTTCTGAGACCGACATGCGTTTTCTCACCTATAAGACGGCTTTTCTGCTAGCGTTTGCTTCTGCTCGTCGAGTCAGTGAGCTTCATGCACTATCTGTTGATTCTGCCTTCTTCCGAAATGAGGCTAACAGTGTCACCTTCACTACTGATTGCTCTTTTCTGGCTAAGAATCAACTTCCTGATTCGGTACCTCCTCCCATCCGCATTCAGGCTCTCCCCGCTGTAGATGGCCGGAGGCCTCTTCTTTGTCCTGTTTGTGCGATCAAGACTTACATTACTCGCACTCAGTTCATTAGGAGGGGTCGGAAGAGATTCTTTCTGTCTCTCATTCCTAAGAGGCAGTCTATCTCTTCCCATTCTATTTCCAGGTGGATCTGTCTTGCAATCAAGCTGGCTTATTCTCGCTTGTCTGCGTCGGATCTTGTTTCGAACCGGCTTAATGCTCATGAGGTTCGTGCCATTTCTACATCCTGGGCGTTCTCCAATTCTGTTTCGCTCCGGGATATTATGAATGCGGCTTACTGGAGGAATGCTTCTACCTTCTCCTCCTTTTATCTCTGCCACCTTCAGCAGCAATCTGAGGACCTTTATTCTTTAGGCCCTCTCGTTGCTGCTCAGGCTGTTGTGCACCCTCGTTAAAATTGTTTTTGTTGAGGTTGCACTTCGCTCAGCCTAGTTCTTTTCAGGTGCCTTCTCTCTATCTTCATTACAGGTTTTCGTTATTGTTCTCTGCCATCCTTGCTTTCGTTCTGCTACTCTTGTTGGTATTGGTTATGTGATTCACCTCCTCCTATTGTTTATTCAGCCAATTGTAAACAATTGTGAGTAGGTTGAAATGAAATTAAAATTTTTTAGTAAATTTTGTTGCTTAACATACCTACCGCAATTGTTTACCGGAGGCCCACCCTCCTTGGGGATATCTTTGATATCGATGCCTCCCCGCTAAATCACAAACTTCTCGCTGGCGGAATTGAAATTGTGAGTAGGTTGAAATGAAATTAAAATTTTTTAGTAAATTTTGTTGCTTAACATACCTACCGCAGTTGTTTACCGGAGGCCCACCCTCCTTGGGGATATCTTTGATATCGATGCCTCCCCGCTAAATCACAAACTTCTCGCTGGCGGAAATACGGAATTGACATCACAGTTGTTGCGCATGCGCTCGGTAAACGCAAGAGGTGTGGAGAGAGAGTACCTGTAATTTTGAGCGCTGGTCTCGCTCGACCCTTTTTTATCTCCGCTTTCGTCGGGGATATTGTCGTTATCTCCGTCCGTACGTACGTACGTACGTACGTCCGTCCGTACGTCCGTCCGGTGTTACATTCACTTACATTAATGTTTAAACTATGCTAATGTGTTCAGGTATCACCAGTACATGTGCATGAAGGTTTCGGGATTTTGATTTGGTTCCAAGTGGTTCCAGTGGAACCATTTTTATCCTTAGAAAATCTTTGTCCGCTCAAAGGTTCTTAGGGTATTGAATTTGATACGTTTAAACCATGTTAACATGTTCAGATAGCATCTGTAGATGTGCATGAAGGTTTCGGAATTTTGATTTGGGTCCAAGTGGTTCCAGTGGAACCACTTTTACCCTCAGAAAATCTTTGTCCGCTCAAAGGCTCTTAGGGTATTGAATTCGAAACATTTAAACCATGTTAACATGTTCAGATAGCATCTGTAGATGTGCATGAAGGTTTCGGAATTTTGATTTTGTTCCAGGTGGTTCCAGTGGAACCACTTTTATCCTTAGAAAATCTTTGTCCGCTCAAAGGTTCTTAGGGTATTGAATTCGAAACGTTTAAACCATGTTAACATGTTCAGATAGCATCTGTAGATGTGCATGAAGGTTTCGGAATTTTGATTTGGGTCCAAGTGGTTCCAGTGGAACCACTTTTATCCTTAGAAAATCTTTGTCCGCTCAAAGGCTCTTAGGGTATTGAATTCAAAATGTTTAAACCATGTTAACATGTTCAGATAGCATCTGTAGATGTGCATGAAGGTTTTGGAATTTTCATTTGGGTCCAAGTGGTTCCAGTGGAACCACTTTTACCCTCAGAAAATCTTTGTCCGCTCAAAGGCTCTTAGGGTATTGAATTCGAAACGTTTAAACCATGTTAACATGTTCAGATAGCATCTGTAGATGTGCATGAAGGTTTCGGAATTTTTATTTGGTTCCAGGTGGTTCCAGTGGAACCACTTTTATCCTTAGAAAATCTTTGTCCACACAAAGGCTCATAGGGTATTGAATTTGAAACGTTTAAACCATGTTAACATGTTCAGATAGCATCTGTAGATGTGCATGAAGGTTTTGGAATTTTGATTTGGGTCCAAGTGGTTCCAGTGGAACCACTTTTATCCTTAGAAAGTCTTTGTCCGCTCAAAGGTTCTTAGGGTATTGAATTTGATACGTTTAAACCATGTTAACATGTTCAGATAGCATCTGTAGATGTGCATGAAGGTTTCGGAATTTTGATTTGGGTCCAAGTGGTTCCAGTGGAACCACTTTTATCCTTAGAAAATCTTTGTCCGCTCAAAGGCTCTTAGGGTATTGAATTCGAAACTTTTAAACCATGTTAACATGTTCAGATAGCATCTGTAGATGTGCATGAAGGTTTCAGAATTTTGATTTGGGTCCAAGTGGTTCCAGTGGAACCACTTTTACCCTCAGAAAATCTTTGTCCGCTCAAAGGCTCTTAGGGTATTGAATTCGAAACATTTAAACCATGTTAACATGTTCAGATAGCATCTGTAGATGTGCATGAAGGTTTCGGAATTTTGATTTTGTTCCAGGTGGTTCCAGTGGAACCACTTTTATCCTTAGAAAATCTTTGTCCGCTCAAAGGTTCTTAGGGTATTGAATTCGAAACGTTTAAACCATGTTAACATGTTCAGATAGCATCTGTAGATGTGCATGAAGGTTTCGGAATTTTGATTTGGGTCCAAGTGGTTCCAGTGGAACCACTTTTATCCTTAGAAAATCTTTGTCCGCTCAAAGGCTCTTAGGGTATTGAATTCAAAATGTTTAAACCATGTTAACATGTTCAGATAGCATCTGTAGATGTGCATGAAGGTTTTGGAATTTTCATTTGGGTCCAAGTGGTTCCAGTGGAACCACTTTTACCCTCAGAAAATCTTTGTCCGCTCAAAGGCTCTTAGGGTATTGAATTCGAAACGTTTAAACCATGTTAACATGTTCAGATAGCATCTGTAGATGTGCATGAAGGTTTCGGAATTTTTATTTGGTTCCAGGTGGTTCCAGTGGAACCACTTTTATCCTTAGAAAATCTTTGTCCACACAAAGGCTCATAGGGTATTGAATTTGAAACGTTTAAACCATGTTAACATGTTCAGATAGCATCTGTAGATGTGCATGAAGGTTTTGGAATTTTGATTTGGGTCCAAGTGGTTCCAGTGGAACCACTTTTATCCTTAGAAAGTCTTTGTCTGCTCAAAGGTTCTTAGGGTATTGAATTCGAAACGTTTAAACCATGTTAACATGTTTAGATAGCATCTGTAGATGTGCATGAAGGTTTCGGAATTTTGATTTGGGTCCAAGTGGTTCCAGTGGAAACACTTTTATCCTTAGAAAATCTTTGTCCGCTCAAAGGCTCTTGGGGTATTGAATTCGAAATGTTTAAACCATGTTAACATGTTCAGATAGCATCTGTAGATGTGCATGAAGGTTTTGGAATTTTCATTTGGGTCCAAGTGGTTCCAGTGGAACCACTTTTACCCTCAGAAAATCTTTGTCCGCTCAAAGGCTCTTAGGGTATTGAATTCGAAACGTTTAAACCATGTTAACATGTTCAGATAGCATCTGTAGATGTGCATGAAGGTTTTGGAATTTTGATTTGGGTCCAAGTGGTTTTTCAATCATGTGACAATGATGTGATCAGAACACTACCCTTTATACATCATGTTGGGTGAAGTATCTTGTTTGAAATATTGAAATAGTTTCACATGTGAGTCTTCAGAAGGAAATTAAATACTGTTTTATCATTTTAAATCACACACATGCGTGAAGCCTTTTTATCCAAGTCTGTATCCTGCACTAACCAAAAAGGAAAGTGCAAATGCGGGGATATACTATAGTGTGCTTCGCACACAAATGGCACCATCTAGTTGATCTTTTTCGTGCTTTTGCACTCTAGTACTTTTCCAACTCGTTTGGAAAAGATTCTAAAAGCTTGAGTTAGTTCCGAAGTAGGGCTTGCACTTATGTTACAGCCAATTGTAAACAATTGTGGTAGGTATGTTAAGAAACAAAATTTACTAAAAAATTTTTAATTTTTCTGGGAATAGACGGCCGAACAGTTAACAGTCGTCAGCAAAACGAAATAAAAATACAGTATTAGAAAATACGTCCGTTGTGTATACAATTTCGGTATCCTAAGCGAGGTAACCTACTTTATTTTGTTGAGTCGCGCAAGTCACCTATTTTCGTTTCCGCACTTGAAGCTCTGACTGAAACGGAACAAAATAGAAATAAAAAATCTGCCAAAAGCGACAATGGACAATTGATTGTTGTGTGATTTCAAATAAATCATCGTTTATTTGACAAATGAAAATGCCCATTTATCACATTCGATTTTTGAAAATAATCATTTTTATGTAAACCTCGGATCACTCATTTCAGCCTTTCCTCATTTTGGCCAGTTTTTAAAGGGCGATGTGTAATCGCCCCAACTATTTTTCTAGGCGACTTGGGGCTCAGAAGGGCGACATAATTGCCCTAGTTGCCCTCACAGCTGGTCCCTGCTGTCTACATGTACATGACATGTGTAGGGTATTCAATCTTCATTTCAACACAAACCCTTGTGATTTAATGATTGACTATGGCAAATGCAAATGTAAGAAGACATTTGTCTGAAGCAGAAATGTGGCAGGCTGTAGGGATGGTGGAGCAAGGGGCTACTCATCGTCAGGTTGGTGAAGCCCTTGGTGTGCACCAGACGGTGATCACCAGAGCCTAGGCAAGATTTCAGCAGTATGGCACACCAGTTAGACGGCATGGTGGTGGCAGAGACAGGGTAACATCTGCAGCTGAAGACCAGTTTTTGATCATTCAGGCCCATAGGAACCGCTTTGCCACAGCAACGCAGCTTCGCAGTGACCTTCGGAATGCATCCGGGGTAAATGTTTCGATGCAGATTATCCGTTCTGTTCCATTGTTCTGGCGGGAATATGTTGTGAGTAGACCTGTAGGTTAACCGAAACCGAACCAAGGTTTTTAGTTTTTTTAAAAAACCGAAACCGTCGACATCCCGTAATCTAAGGTTTTTCGTTTTTTTATTAAATACTCTTTTGCTGCAGAAATTTTCAGAATGTAGCCATCCCAGAGTAGTGAGAGTAACCAGACACTGCCAATGGCAGTGTCTGGGTACTCTCATTACTCTGGGAAGGCTACATTCTGTGAATTTCCGACATTTCAGTTTAGTTGTGTTTGTAGCTTTCCTCAAGTTGCGTGCAGGTGTCCGACCCTGAAAAATGGCTAAGCACAATAAAAGTTCTGTATATTTAGGTAATTATCCCCGCATTTTAAAAAATGCGGGGACATTGTCATGATCTCTGTCCGTACGTCCGTATGGCCGTACGTCCGTACTTCCGTACGTCCGGTTTTGTAATTCGAAACGCTGTAACTTTCTACAGTTGTTCGATAGGGTCTGTGCAACCCAAAAATACAACTTTTTAATTTTTGTGCCACCAGGTGGCTTCTGTGGAGCCACTTAAAAAATGCGTTATTTTTTCACTTTTTTGCTGAATAGTCCCAACCTATGTAATTCGGAGTTCTAAAATTACACTAGGGTGTTGCTAAATGATCTGTAGATATGTAGGAAGGTTTCGGATTTTTCGGGTGCCACGTGGCTGTGCCACCGTAGCCACTTTTGTGTTTTCTTAGACCGTTTCCGGCAAAAGGCTCGTAGGATATGTAATTCGAAATGCTAAATCCATGCTCAGATGTTGCAGTAGGGTCTATAGATGCGCACGAAGGTTTCGGATTTTTCGGGTGCCACGTGGAAGGCTCCTAGGGTATGTAATTCGAAACGCTAAAACCATGCTCAAATGTTGCAGTAGGGTCTGTAGATGTGCACAAAGGTTTCAGATTTTTCAGGTGCCACGTGGCTGTGCCACCGTTTTTCTTTCGTGTTTTCTTAGATCATTTCCGGCAAAAAGCTCCCAGAGTATGTAATTTGAAATGCTAAAACTATGCTCAAAAGTTGCAGTAGGGTCTGTAGATGTGCACGAAGGTTTCGGATTTTTGGGGTGCCACCGTTGCCACTTTCATGTTTTCTTAGACCGTTTCCGGCGAAAGGCTCCCAGGGTACATGTATGTAATTCAAAACGCTAACACCATGCCCAAATGTTGCAGTGGAGTCTGTAGGTGCGCACGAAGCTGTGTCACCTGTACCACTCAATATGATTTTAGTGTGTCATATAATACATTTCTTCTTTGTATCAAGCATTCATACAAAGTCAAGGATGCAAATGCGGGGATACACTATAGTGTGCTTTGCACACAAGTGACACCATCTAGTTATTATATTAGCCTTCCTGATTCTTCATGTATTATAGCTTATTTCGGGCATTCATTGGGTTTCACTCAATTTCACTACCATTCAGTTATGACTCCGGAAATAAGAATGAGTTTTATTGAATTTTACTTGGCCTCATGAACAAACCGAAAACCGAACTGAACCGAGGTTTTACTCCACCTGAAAAACCAAAACCGAAACTGAACAAGAAATTTAAAAACCTACAGCTCTAGTTGTGAGTCATGAAAGTGGTGTGGTAAGAAATTGTTATATGCCCCATTGACCAAGACGACAAGGTTAAATTGACATGCATGTGCTAACTGCTGCCCATGCAGAAAACAACCTGCGGTGCACTCAACTGTAGGCAGTTTGTTAGAGAGTATCCAACATTTATCCGCAACTTCACAGCCCAAGCAACCAAAATAACTGTGCATTCAACATTCAAACACCTTAACCCTTTCATGTTACATCAAGTGCACATTGCAAATCAACAAATTTTGGGTAGCTTTGACAATGCTTGCGTCAGCAAAAGAATTCCAATGTCTCATGGTCAAATACTATTTATTTTCCCGGCACTATCCCGTAAACTATCCGTATAGAGGTTATCTGGTTGATAGCTTTTCCAACCGATTATGCCGATAAATGGTTGCAAACTGGTTACCCGGCTAACTATTTTCAGCAGTACTCTGTTGGAGCCCAAAGTTAAACTTGCTGCAATATGAGGAAACTTCTTTAAAAATCTTTTTCGGATTCACCACTCAAAATCTTTTCAGATTTGGTATACAACATCTCTAGGGTGTTCAGATTCAAGTTTGTTCAAATATTTGGGCTCCCTGTGGTGGCCTTAATTTTAACTTAATGCAATATGAGGGAATTTCCTTAAAAATCTTCAGATTCACCAGTCAGAATCCTTTCATATTTGGTGTACAACATCTGTAGGGGTGGGGGGTGGTGGTGGGGCAGATTCAGTGTTGTTCAAATTAGGTCCCTGGGTTAATATTTGGGCTCCCTAGGGTATCCTGAATTTTTACTTAATGCATCATGAGGAAATTTCTTTAAAAATCTTCTTCTTCGGATCTGCCAGTCAGAATCTTTTCATATTTCTCTAGGGAGTTCAGATTCAAGTTTGTTCAAATTGAGTGCCTGAATTAAAATTTGGGCTCCCTGTAGGGGCCCGAATTTTAACTTAGTGCAATATGAGGGAATTTCTTTAAAAAATCTTCTTCAGATCCACCAGTCAGAATGCTTTAAGATTTGGCATACACCATCTCTAAGGGGGACAGATTCTGATTTGTTCAAATAAAGTGCCTGGATTAATATTTGGGCTCTCTAAGGGGGCCCAAATTTTAACTTAGTGCAGTATGCAGATTAATCTTTAAAAATCTTCTTCAGATCCACCAGTCAGAATCCTTTGATATTTGGTATATAGCCTCCTTAGGGAGGTCAGATCTAAGTTTGTTCAAATCAAGTCCCTGGTTTAATATTTGGTTTCCCTGTTGGAGCCCAAATTTTAACTTGGTCCAGTATAAGGAATAATCTTTAAAAATATGCTTCTTGAGATACAATCAGAATCTTTCGATATTTAGTATACAACATCCTTTGAGGGTTCAGATTGAGATTGTTCAAATAAAGTTCCTGGGTTGATATTTAGCTTAACTTGACAGTCAAGATAAGCTATTGCAATCACGCATTCAGAAGTCTGTGAGCCAGTCTGTTCACATTTTCCTTTAGCACAGGCTACACCCATAATTCTTGTCCAATCGTCTCAAAATTTCACATGTAGGTTTGAGATCATGTTTAGATAAGAACGTCCCCTTTTGGTCGCGATCGGTTAAGTTGATGGCTGCCTGACCCCAAAACCTTTAGCACAGTCTACAGGTCGTATTTATGAAGGGATTTCATTGTGACTTTGTAGGATGACTCTGTATAATGTCTAGATGAGAATGTCCCCTTTAGTCATGATATGTCAACCATGACGGCTGCCCAAGGCTGAAAACCCAAAAACTTTTAGCTCAGTCTACAGGTCGTATTTAATATGAAAGGATTTCATTGCAACTAGGTAGGATGACTCCATATGATGTCTAGATGAGAACTTCCCCATTTGGTCACGATCTGTCAACCGTGACGGCTGCCTGAGCCCAAAACCTGAAAACCTTTAGCACAGTCTACAGGTCGCATTTATGGAGGGATTTCTTAGTAACTTGGTAGGATGACCCAGTATAATGTCTAGATGAGGACGTCCCTTTTTGGTTGCGATCGATCAACTGTGATGGCTACACAGGCCCGAAGTCTGAAAACCTTTAGCTCAGTCGACAGGTTGTATTTGTGAAGGGATTTCATTGTAACTTGGTACGATGACTCTGTATAATGTCTAGATGAGAACTTCCCCTTCTAGTCGCAATCTGTCAACCTTGATGGCTGCCCGAGCCTGAAACCCAAAAACCTTTAGCACAGTCTACAGGTTGTATTTATGAAGGGATTTCATTGTGACTTGGTAGTATGACTCAGTATAATGTCCTGATTTGTCCGTGATCGGTCAACCGTGATGGCTGCACAGGCTTGTGACCTAGATTTGTTAAGCACAGTCTACAGTTCATATTTATGAATTGATTTCATTGTAACTTGGAAGAGTCACTCAATTTGAATGTCTAGATGAGACTTTCCTGTTTGCCGCCACCTGGTCATGTGACCTGGAGTCATTTAGTTCCGTCAGCAGGTTCTTTTTGTAAAGGGATTTACTTGTAACTTGGTAGGATAAC
This sequence comes from Pictodentalium vernedei, assembly GCA_031216915.1. Classification (NCBI taxonomy): domain Eukaryota; kingdom Metazoa; phylum Mollusca; class Scaphopoda; order Dentaliida; family Dentaliidae; genus Pictodentalium; species Pictodentalium vernedei. Next base: position 90,081,801 of record CM062294.1, read on the forward strand.
TTGGTATGATATCTGGATGAGACTGTCCTATTTTGTTCATGATTAGTCAGCCGTGACTGGCGAGTCATGTGACGAAGATTCCTTCAGCAAAGTCTACGAGCTATATTTATGAAGGGATTTCATTGTAACTTGATAGGATGACACATTTTGGAATAATTTCACTGCAACTTGGTAACTTTGGTTGACATACATTAACTGTGAGGGCCATATTAACCTACCCCTCAATTCTTTTGTTCAGTCTACTCCCCACTGGAACCCCGGGAACTTGGCGGGAAGTGAAGCAGTGCCTGTTCACTGCAGTAAACAGCCTCAGTTTTACTGGTGAAACAGGACCCAGTCACCAATGCTTGGGAGGTGCAAACCCTCTCTATAATGGGCAACATGGCTTATTAATGCTCACCACTGGTCTTGAGTTCATACTCATGTTGTGGTCATGATTAGCCATTGTGCAAATATATGTGGCCTTAAACACCGATAAATGAATAGTACAGTCTACACCTCAAATAATTATTTTTATTGAAAACAGCATGCAGGGAGCAGAAATTAACATATTCTCAATTATCACAATTCTTGTATTTCATAATCCTTTTCATAAACATTGGGTGTGGTGGGGGGGGGGGGGGGAGGGTGCAAATTTTAACATTGTGCAAAATGGTAATGTTCTCAATCTTTTTCTCCAGAACCACCACTCAGAATTTGGTATTTCATTTTCAATTGCCTTCAAGTTTGTTCAGGTCAAATTTTTAGGTTGATATTTGGACTCCCAAGTTTTCCATTACTGAAAATCTGGGCATTATTTGGTGGCACCTCGGTACTAGAAAAATATCATCAGGCATGAACAGTAAAGTTATAAATAATTGAATAATTTCATTCCTCAGTTGTGTTAACTAGCCATGGATGGTAATTAAACCCTTCTTTAACCCTTTACCTAACATGAAAAGCAGACGACACTTGCAAACAACATTCTTGAATAACTAATTTTTTTCATCAAACCTCATATTGGTTTGCTAGTGAGCTCCAGACTTATTTCATAACCCTTTACCCAACGTAATGGCCAAAACCGGCCAGCTTTATTCACAGAAATCGTCAATTTTCATTTTATTTTCATTTTTTTGTCTCCAAAACATAGGTTATGACCTCCTCATTGGAATGAGCTCGACGAGCTCGTTTCAGAAAGGGGTCATAACCTATGTTTTTGAGACAAAAAATGAAAATATAATGAAAATTTAATGCCGATTTTTTTTAGAATAAAGTGGGCCGGTTTTGGCCGTTACGTTGGGTATAGGGTTTAACAACTTTGGTCAGGTGAGTGCCTCAGGCCCCTTGAGGCCTATTGTTAATAATCATTTAACTTTGTAATTGACAATGGCATGTTTTGTGATCTACCATTTTCTCGTCATGATATAGCCTTAGCAGCTGATATGGTATTCAGCATCAATAACTAAATAAAATTGGTGGTTTTCAGATGGATCCCAAAAAAGAAAAGAAGGCAGAAGCACCTGCCAAGGCAGCAGCACCTGCCAAGGCAGCAGCACCTGCCAAGGAAGGTAAAAAGGGTGAAAAAGGGAAAAAATTTAAGAAGACTGCTGCTCGTATGGTTGAAAAGCAGATTGGTGGTGAGAAGAATGGTGGAAAACGACTTGTGCGAACCAGGCGCCTGGTATGTAATTAACATTTAAAAGGGCGAAGTACACAGACTTTGAACAGAAACATTCAGTTCTGGCATATTTTGAATTTTTTTGCTTGATCAAGAGTAGAATTCTGTCACTTTCTGAAGTACATATTGCCAGGAGTTCTGAAATATTTTTTTTATGATCAGTTCTAGTATGACTTCGATAAACTTCCAATAACCATCAGTGCTTGCTGTCAAATCTATAAGATGATTTCATTTATTATCCCCCTCTGATGAAGTCAGGACAAGGATATTGAAATGGTGTTTGTGTGTCCACCCGTCCATCCCTCTGTCACAAACTGTCTGCTTAACTCCTCCTACTGTTTTCAGTGGATTTTTACGAAACTTGGTCTGAAGTATCAGTATAAATGTGCATGTGGTCTGGAATTTTCGATGCGACAAATTTTGTGTCATTATGGCCCTTGGAAACAGCAAAATTTCCATCACAAAGGCTTGCTCGCTTAACTCCTCCAACATTTTTTATTGTTTTTTTTCTTCAAAACTTGGTCTGAATTATCAGTATCAAGTATAGATGTGCATGTGGTCAGGAATGTTTGTTGCAGCAAATTTTGAGTGGTTACGTCCCTTGGAAATAGCAAAATTTCCATCACAAAGGTTTGTCAGGTAGGGAGGTAGGAAGGGAAATTTGTTTGTGGGGGTGGGGGTATTTTTTTTTTTATATTTTTTAAACCAACCCATTGGTCCAGAGTATTTTTGGAGGGGAAAATTTGCTTAAATGTTAATGAATTGGGGACTCATTTATTAGCCCGACTGTTTACAGTGAGGGCAAAAGTAATGACTTTTGTCTGTCTGTCCGTCCGTCCGTCCGTCTGTCCGTCCGTCTGTCTGTTAACATTTAGAGTTTGGTTAAAGTTGTTGGTTAAAGTTTTTTACTGAAGGTTCAAGTAGGTTTTTTTTTTTTCTTTTCTTTTCCTGTTCAGTTGACATTTGGTTTGGTTAAAGTTTGTGGTTAAAGTTTTTTATTCAACCTTCAAGTACTGGCTATACCCGGTAGTTCTTGTCTGAGCGTCACGAAATTTCATATGCAGGTTTTAGGTCATGTCTACATGAGAACGTCCCCTTTTGGTAATGATCGGTCAACCGGTATGGCTGCCTGAGCCCAAAACCCGAAAACCATTAGCACAGTTTACAGATTGTATTTATGAAGGGATTTCATTGCAACTTCATAGAATGCCTCTGTATAATGCCAAGATGAGAACGTCCCCGTTTGGGCATGATCTGTCAACCGTGATGGCTGCCCAAGCCCGAAACCCAAAAACTTTTAGCACAGTATGCAGGTCATATTTAATATGGACGGATTTCATGGTAACTTGATATGATGACTCCATATGATGTCTACATGAGAATTTCCCCATTTGGACCTGATCTATCAACCGTCACGACTGCCCGAGCCCAAAACCTGAAAACCTTTAGCACAGTCTACAGGTCATATTTATAGAGGGATTTCATTGTAACTTGATAGGTTGACTTCATATAATGTCTCCATGAGAAAGTCCCCTTTTGGACATGATTGGGCAACTGTGACGTCTACAGGTGCCCGAAAACCTTGAGCACAGTCTACAGGTCATATTTATGAAGGGATTTCAGTGTAACTTCATAGGATCAATCCACATGATGCCCAGACGAGAATGTCCCCTTTTGGTTGCGATCATTCAACCATGATGGCTGCCCGAGCCCGAATCCCGAAAACCTTTAGCACAGTCTACATGTCATATTTATGGAGCGATTTCATTGTAACTTGATAGGTTGACTCCATATAATATCTAGATGAGAACGTCCCCTTTTGGGCAACTGTGATGGCAACAGGGGCCCAAAGCCCAAAAACCTTTAGCACAGTCTACAGGTCATATTTATGGAGGGATTTCATCGTAACTTGATAGGTTGACTTAATGTAATGTCTAGATGAGAACGTCCCCTTTTGGGTAACTGTGACTGCAACAGAGGCCTGAAGTCCGAAAACCTTTAGAATATTCCACAGGCCATAATTATGAAGGGATTTCATTGTAGCTTGGTAGGATGACTCCAAGTTTGTAGTTAAAAACCCAGACCCCCCCCCCCCTTCCCCGGATAATTTAATCCTGAGATATTAACCCTTTATCCTTCAAATTGAAAATTCCTCCAATCCCTTTGGCATTCGATAACTTGAAAAATATTGCTTGGATTGTCAAGTTACTTTATATTTGTGTTCAGGTTACTGATGTGCCGAGCTGTATAGTTTTTGGTGTAAATCTGATATTTTGATCCTGAGATATTAACCCTTTATCCTTCAAATTGAAAATTCCTCCAATCCCTTTGGCATTCGATAACTTGAAAAATATTGCTTGGATTGTCAAGTTACTTTGTATTTGTGTTCAGGTTACTGATGTGCCAAGCTGTATAGTTTTTGGTGTAAATCTGATAATTTGACCATGAGATATTAACCCTTTATTCTTTATTATCCTTCAAATTGAAAATTCTTCCAATCCCTTTGGCATGAGATAACTCAAAAAATATCAATCCAATTGTCATGTTACTCTATATATATCTTCAGGTTACTGATGTGCCACGCTGTATAGTTTTTGGTGTAAATCTGATAATTTGATCCTGAGATATTAACCCTTTATCCCTCAAATTGAAAATTCCTCCAAAAGTTGGTCCAGAGTTAATTACTGCTTTCTACTAGTTGCGCATATGGGTACACATCTGCCGATTTAATTGGCCTATTTTTTAAAAAGTCGTGCATATTATAGCTTTAACCATTCAGTAAAAAAATGAGGATACCTGGGAAGTGCGTGCCTCCTAGTCCTAGTCCGAAGCCCGAAAACCTTAAGCACAGTCTACAGGTCATATTTATGAAGGGATTTCATTGTAACTTGGTAGGTTGACTTCATATAATGTCTAGATGAGAACGTCCCCTTTTGGACATGATTGGGCAACTTTGACGGCTAAAGGTGCTCGAAGCCCAAAAACCTTTAGCACAATCTACAGGTCATATTTATGAAGGGATTTCTTTGTAGCTTGGTAGGATGACTCCAAATAATGTCTAGATGAAAACTTCCCATTTTGACCGTGATCATTCAGCCTTGATGGGTGCCCGAGCCCAAAAACCTTTAGCATAGGCAAAAGGTTATATTTATAGAAGGATTTCATTGTAACCTGTTAGGTTGACTTCATATAATGCCTAGATGATGACATCCTCTTTTGGTCGTGATTGGTCAACTGTGATGGCTACCGGTGCCCGAAGCCCGAAAACCATGAGCACAGTCTACAAGTCATATTTATGAAGGGATTTCATTGTAACTTCTTAGGATCACTCCAGATGATGCCCAGATGAGATTGTCCCCTTTGGTTGCGATCATTCAACCATGTTGGCTGCCCGAGCCCGAAACCCGAAAACCTTTTAGCACAGTCTACAGGTCATATTTATGAAGGGATTTCATTTTAACTTGGTAGGTTGACTTCATATAATGTCTAGATGAGAACGTCCCCTTTTGGACACGATTGGGCAACTGTGATGGCTTCAGGGGCCCAAAGCCTGAAAACCTTTAGAACAGTCTACAGGTCACAATTATGAAGGGATTTCATTGTAGCTTGGTAGGATGACTCCAAATAGTGTCCAGATGAGAATGTCCCCTTTTGGTCACGATCATTCAGCCTTGATGGCTGCCCGAGCCCAAAAACCTTTGGCATGTCTGAAGGTCGTATTTATGGAAGGATTTCATTGTAACTTGTTAGGTTGATGCCATATAATGCCTAGATGATGACATCCCCTTTTGGTCGTGGTTGGTCAACTGTGATGGCTACAGGTGCCGGAAGCCCGAAAATCTTGAGCACAGTCTGCAGGTCATGTTTAATATGGAGGGATTTCATTGTAACTTGGTAGGATGACTTCTTATGTTCTCTAGATGAGAATTTCCCCATTTGGGCGTGATCTCCCAACCGTGACGACTGCCTGAGCCCAAAACCCGAAAACCTTTAGCACAGTCTTCAGATCATATTTATGAAGGGATTTCATTGTAACTTGGTAGGTTGACTTCATGTAATGTCTAGATGAGAACAGCCCCTTTTGGACACCATTAGGCAACTGTGTTGGCTACAGGGGCCCAAAGCCCGAAAATCTTTAGCACAGTCTACAGGTGATATTTATGAAGGGATTTCATTGTACCTTGGTAGGATGACTCTAAATAATGTCTAGATGAGAACGTCCCCTTTTGGTCGCGATCATTCAGCCTTGATGGCTGCCCGAACCCAAAACCCCAAAACCTTTAGCAGAGTCTATTGGTCATATTTATGGAAGGACTTCATTGTAACCCGTAAGTTTGACTCCATATAATGCCTAGATGATGACATCCCCTTTTGGTTGTGATTGGGCAACTGTGACAGCCTCAGGGGCCCGAAGCCCAAAAACCTTGAGCACAGTCTACAGGTCATATTTATGAAGGGATTTCATTGTAACTTCGTAGGATCACTCCAGATGATGCCCAGATGAGAATGTCCCCTTTTGGTTGCGATCATTCAACCATGATGGCTGCCAGAGCCCAAAGCCCAAAAACCTTTAGCACAGTCTACAGGTCATATTTATTGAGGGTTTTCATTGTAACTTGGTAGGTTGACTTCATATAATGTCTAGATGAGAACGTCCCCTTTGGATGCAATTGGGAAACTGACGGCTACAGGAGCCCGAAGCCCGAAAACCTTCAGCACAGTCTACAGGCCATATTTATGAAGGGATTTTAATGTAAATTCATAGGATGACTCATTTTGGAATAATTTCACTGTAACTTGGTAACTTTTGTTGATATACATTAACTGTGAGGGCCACATACATTAACTGTGAGGTCATATTAACCCACCCCTCAGCTCTTTAGTACAGTGTACACCTCATATTATTTTTATCATATACAGGGAACAGAAATGAACATATTCCCAATTATCACAATTCTTGACTTATTTCATAATCCTTTCATAAACATTGAACATTATCCTTTTCATCAAACACAACACACAAGTTAAGCTACAGTGTCATTGACACTTTCATTGGTAACCTACTATAGAACAATGACTTACAGATCAAGTTTCATTTGCACTCTGTCCATCCGTATAATAAATAATACCGTGGTGTACCATTATACCGATTATATTGGATTGCATTGCCAAACAACGAAAAAGAGGCGAAATATCGGCTAACAACTCTTCCCAGAACGTTTTGCCAGGAAAACCAAAATGTTAGCTAATAATTACACCAAAAATGGCAGTTTATTAGCAGACGTTTTATTCAAGATGATACTAATTTACGGTGGACATTTTGGGTGTAATTCCACAACTTTGGAACGAAACTAACTCTGAGGAGTCTTCGTAATGTTATCTTCAGCAGTCCTCAGATTCTGAAGTGAATTTCACTGTCACATGTCTTTATCACAAGAATTTAAGTGTTAACATTAGCACACCTCAGCACACTTCAGCACACCTCAGCACCTAAAATAAACTGACTTTCTGAGTATCAGTAATGGACTGGTTAAGTATTATATTTTTCTTGGCAGGGGAAGGAAGCACAATTGACTTGCTTTTGTTTATTTGAAAACAAAGACCCTTACGAAGGTCTTGTATCAAGCACTTGTGTGCACACTTTTTTAAAAGCAAGATGCCTTCATGACGTCATGGCATGTGCAAACAGCCAACCACTTTGAAGTACAAATGTAAAAATACAAGGCGTCCCTTGGCACATCCCAAGAAAGATTTTTCTGGTTTTAACTCTCTTCACTCTGATGTCAAAATATCTCAATTTTAAGTAGCTATTTTTTCCCATAATGCAACTGGGAATTTAACCAATTCAGTCTTGTTTGACAGAGCTCAATGAGCTCTGTCAAACAAGATTGAATTGGTTAAATTTCTAGTTGCATTATGGGAAAAATTTGCACACATAACTTTAGATTTTTTGACATCAGTGTGCAGGGGGTTAAATACCAGGAATGTCATTGGTCGAAACGTCCAATGTGACTAACTATGCATGCATTTGTAATGCTATACATGTGATTGTGTCTATTCACCTCGGCTTGTTTCAAATTCAAGGTAAACAATACTCTGTCCCTTTGGTAATGTTGACTGTTGTGACAAACCACTTGAACAGTTGGTAAAGAAAAATAAAGAAACGTTGCATGCTTTGCGGGTGTTGACAGGTCAGTAAAAAGGGATAAACCTAAATTTAAACCAGCAATAATCCACACCAGTGAAGTAATCTTACTTCTTGTAAAACCGTGATAAGCAAGTTGAAATTTACATACCAGGGTAAAAGCGACTTTTCGGTATACTGATTATGATTTAATTTTGCCGGTATTGGAAATTGTACCAATTATAAGTGGTGTACCAAAAAAATGCCCAGCACTATCAACTGCTGCTAAGGGAGCGCGGTGGCTCAGTTGGTAGAGGTGCAGGCTGCAAGCCGAGAGGTCCTCGGTTCGAATCCCACCTGCGGCAACCGCATTGTGTCCTTGGGCAAGACACTTCATCTCCATTGCCCACGTGGGGGCACGATGATGCCGTGTACTAAGGCGTACTGCACGTCGATGGTACGCATGTCTTCAACCAATCTAACGCTGCCTCTGCTGCAGTGCGGAGTTACGATGTTGGGGAGCTGGCAGCTGCTCGTCGTTGCTCGGTGGTTCTCTCCGGGTACTCCGGCTTCCTCCACCCGTAAAACTGTCATGGTCATGATTAGCCATTGTGCATAAATATGTAACCTTAAATATCAATAAATAATAATAATAATAATAATAATCAACTGCTGCTAGCTTTGCTTGAGTTAGTACATTGGAGCGTCTGATAGTTGGTTGCCTATGCTCTGTGGTTTCTGGGTACTTCAGCTTTTCTTGCCCATAATCTGTCCGAAACGACATTTGCTGTTGAAACAGTCATTTTACCCCAGTAAGGCCACACAAAGTAGATCTTCTGTTTCTCAGGCCATTGTAAAATTTCATGCTGGCGAGCGGGTTTTTATTTTATTTTTTATTTCTGTAATTATTTCTTTGTGGTCATGATTAGCCATTGTGCAAACATATGTGACCTTAAACACCAATAAATAAATAATAAATAATTATTTCTTTGCCCACAAAAAAGTTCATGTCCTTGGTATATTTTAGGCCTCATATTCTACGGAGAAGCACGGGTGGTGGTGTATTTCGTCCCTTGAGAGCAAGAAGGCTTTGCAATGCTAATTGCAAAGCCTTCTTGAACTCAAGGGACAAATTTATAAATTTTTTTTAACTTTAGTAAAATATCAGACGAAACCATTTAATTTTTATTTTTTTTTTTAAGTTTGCATTGGTTATAAAAAGAGAGCATGCGGCAGCCAATAGGACCATGTGGGAGGGCCTAAGAAACAGATTTTTAATTTTTTTAGGCCTAAACAAACAAATAATATTTAGAAGCCCAATGAAACTGCACAGAAATTTCTTAAAAAAAAAAAAAAAAAAAAAAAAAAAAAAAAAATGGCTGAAAGGTCTTTGAAAATGGCTTGAATAGATCCTTGAAAGTTCTTTAATTAACCTCCTTGAGACGATTCTGGCATCAAAACATGATTTATGAGGGGTCCTTAGCTGTGCGATTTGGGGGCAAAAGCAGCAAAAGTGAATTTTTTTTTGGTTCTAGACATGCTCTTGCAAGTGTTACCCACTAGTTATATGAGAATTTACATGTAATCTGAAATTGTTTTAACATACTATTACAATCATTAAGAAAAAAAAGTTATATTTTAAAAAATATATAGAGGATATTCACGAAAATTTGATGAATACCGAAAATATCTCGTGAGTGGCTACAAAGAAATATGAGGATCTTCACGAGCGACGCAGTCGCGAGTGAAGATCCTCATATTTCTTGTAGCCACGAACGAGATATTTTCGGTATTCATCAAATTTTCGTGAATTTTCTTTTTATTTAATGCTCTATGACTACAAACTCTCCAATTTGTGGCCTTTATTTGCCATTAAGGTGCAAAATTTATGTGCCGAACCGGCGTCCATACAAAAATTACAACAACCAAACTCCAACCATTGGAATGTGTGAATATCCGCACAAAAAGTAGTCCCGTCTTATTTCTCCCCTAACTTTACGATTTACCAAGGCTGGCGAATTGAAATAATCGCAATGTGTTTCGAAGAAATAGAACAATAACAAAAAACACCACTTTCTTATTTTCAATAACAAGACACGTCATTTTATTTTTTTTGAACTCAATGCACTGAAGACGTGTGAAGTTGAACTGAAGAAATTTGAAAGTGATTTCGGCTTTTCGCTGGAAGGTGAATGAGAAAGTCAAACTTTGAAACCGCTGATTTAATGAATTGATTTAGTCACTGTCACTATCAATTATTCGAATTCGTTTGTATTTGGGACTCTGGAATTCATTACTGATGTGCTGACTCGTTTAAAGTACATGTGATTCGTCATCCGAACCTACGATGAAATATCGATTTCTAAATATCATTTTGATATTTCGTTTTGCCGACCGACAGGGGAATATGACTTAATTTTTCAGCGTGAATTGATGCCTGAGCATTAAATAAATTTGGTTTTGAAAAACTTTTTCACTTTTTGTAGCCAAGATACTACCCTACAGAAGATAGACCTCGACGATTGAAGAGACGGCAGAAATTATTCAGCCAACATAAGCGAAATATCAGATCCACTATTACTCCTGGAACAGTGCTGATCATTGTAGCAGGAAGACATAAGGGAAAGGTTTAAAGTAGTTTCATTTGTTCAGTTTCTAATGTGAAAACGTCACAAGTTTTGACAATTTATTATTGCTATATACAGGCTAGTATTTCGCACAATGTGTGATTGTGTCTCTATGTTAAACATTTTACAGACACTTGATTCCAATTGAACATGTGGTGGCACGGTGTACAATGTCATACTACGCGTTGATTGTACACTTGCCTTCAACCACTGTTAACCCCTGCTTTTGTACTGGTACTTAGAACGTCACTTCCCTTACCTGTGGGAACCCCAAGAAGTGGAGCATCTTGTTTAATATGGCATACAAGTCCTGCTTCGCCAGTAAAATAGGACATGGAACCAATGCTAGGGGTAGAAGCCCTCTAAAGTGGGCATCATATGGGATAAACTATTTGTTCAACTTGACTATCTATTTTGCGGTCATGATATAGCTATATCTAGATGCTGAAAATAACCTCAAACACCAATAAATAAATAAATCAATAAACAAATAGAAATACACTTGCCAATTTACCCAAAGACTACATGCTAGGCAGTCCTGGAAATGAGACGAGTGCAATTACTCTCGTCAGCACCCGTGATTTCTATTTCACGGGAGCTAAAAATGTACTTATTGAAAAATATTGTGGAGCACTAATATACTGTGAGGGCATATGAATCTCTCTTGTTTTGAGAAAGCAGCACACTGTGGCCAGTGGCGAGTTACTGTCATAATTCAGCAATGCCTTATACATTTAATGTGTTGAACACTCGTGGTATTTGCCATGCCAGTTCAATGGCAGCAATTAGAAGAATCCATATTCATTATTTGGGGTAGACCAATCAATATTTTCAATGTGTAGCCTCAGGGCTGCACGTTGAAAATACTGATTGGTCTATCCCACACATTTACTGAACAGCCATCCTATTTAATGGCGTTATGACATATCATGTTCCTGACTGGAAAAGCGGTCACTCGGGTTCAAAGGGTTAAGGTTTCTGATGTTTGGTTACAGTATTCCCTCGAAAATTCATGTACTAACATTTTACGGGTGCATTGGGGGGCACAGTGCGTTGCGGTAACCGGTTCTTGTCAGATCACCGAAGTTAAGCAACGTCGAGCGCGGTTAGTAGTTGGATGGGTGACCATTTCAGCGACTGATTCACACTCCCGCATTGTGTTGTGTCCTTGGGCAAGGTACTTAACCCTGATTGCCTACATGGGGGCACGATGACGCTGTGTACTAAGGCGTACTGCACGTCAACGTTGTGCATGTCTTCAACCAATCTAACCCAGCCTCTGCCGCAGAGTTCAGAGTTACGATGTTGGAGAGCTGACAGCTGCTCGTCGTTGCTCGGTGGTTCTCTCCGGGTACTCCGGCTTCCTCCACCCGTAAAACTCTCACTGACATGATATGACCCAGGCTGTTAATGTGTCGTCAAACCCTAATAAATAAATGACCCTGGATGTTGATGTGTCGTTAAACCCTAATAAATAATTTACTCTCGTCTCTGATTTCACGGGAGCTTAAAACTGCACCCGTCATGTCTGTTCATTTCCAGCACTGGCTAGGGGACATGTTTTGTTGCAATAAAAAGTTTGAATAAGACCTTTTCGGGATGACAATCTACCACACGTTCTGTCTCTCTTGTGTGAATTGGTAGATACTATTTAAACTGTATCATATTTTATGTCTGAGTAGCCACATTTGACTATTATATTCTATTTTCAGAGAACTGTGTTCTTGAAGCAGTTACCCACTGGACTTCTGTTAGTGACAGGTTTGTAATTTATATAGTGTTTAATTTATATGTATATAAACCTTAACCCTTTACCCAACGTAACGGTCAAAACCAGCCAGCGCTATTCTCAAAAATCGCCAATTTATTTTCATTATTTTTTCATTTTCTGTTTCAAAAACATAGGTTATGACCCCATGTTGGAACAAGCTCATTCCAGTGAAGGTCATAACCTATGTTTTTGAAACAGAAAATGAAAAAAATTAGTTCAAGAATTTCTTTTGCAAGTGTCATCTGCTTTTCATGTTAGGTAAAGGGTTAACTCTTTACCGAACATCACCAGTAAATAACATGAGTAATATTTATATCTCCACAACAGAAGACAGTTCAACAGTTTCATTCTTCATTTCAATTTCATTGCCTCCACTTCTAGGCCGTTGGTATGTATGTCCACAATTTCCTTTGGGACACCGCACAGGTCACATTTATGATCGGATCGCTTTGAAACTTGGTATTCTTGTTTGGGGTGACCTCTAGATGGGAGCTATTGATTTTCTCCCATGTCCATCAAATTTTTAGCTGCGACTAGCAGCACTATAAGTGGCAATGTCGGTCTGTCGGTCTGTCTGTCGGTCGGTCGGTCTGTCTGTGACTGAGTTTCAAAACTCAATAACTTTTGAAATACTTGATAGAATGACTTTATATTTGGCATGTAAGTGTATCTTATTGATGTCTAGCCACTGTTCAGTGCATGTGTTGTTCCAAATATTTTTCTTGGAGTTATGGCCCTTGATGGACTTAGAATTTTGTGAAATTGCACCACCCGTCGCAGCTACGGCTTCGATGTCGCGATATTTTTAAAAAATAGTTACCACTGGCAACCTTTGAACTTGTGCAGTTATGCATCAATATTCCCTTTGGCACACCCCACAGGGCAGATTTATGATAGGGTCGCTTTGAAACTTGGTATGCTTGTTTGGGGTGACCTCTAGATGGGAGCTATCAATTTTCTTTCTTTTCCATCGAGAAACATTGCTGTTAACAACAACATTCAACTAATATGTTTTGTACATCAACAATTTCCTTTCACACCTTGTACAGGTTGCATTTATCATCAGATCACTTTGAAACTTGGTATGTGTGTTCTGGGTGACCTCTGGATAGGAGCTATTGATTTTCTTTCATTTCTAACAAAAAACTTTGCTGTTAGCAATGACCTTTGAAATCAGTTTAATCGGGCATCTACATATTCTTTTTGCATGCCATAAAGGGCACATTTATGATCAGATCGCTTTGAAACTTGGTCTGCTTCTTTGGGGTGACCTATAGGTGGGAGCTATCGATTTTCTACCATTTCCGTCCAAAAAATATTGCTGCTGGCAACGACCTTTGAACTTAGTCAAGTATCAATATTCCATTTGGCACACCCCACAGGGCACCTTTATGATTAGATCACTTTGAAACCTGGTATGCTTGTTTGGGTGACCTCTAGATGGGAGCTATCGATTTTCTTCCTTTTCTGTCAAAAAATGTGGCTGCCGGCAATGACCATTGAACTTAGTTTAGTCAAGCATCAATATATTCCAGAGGCATGCCCTAAAGAGCACATTTATGATCAGATACTTTGAAACTTGGTATGCTTCTTTGGGGTGACCTCAAGATGGGAGCTATTGATTTTCTTCCATTTCCATCAAAAATAGTTACCGTTAACAATAGTGCTGAAACAGTTAGCCGGATATCCGGTTGACTGGCATAACCGGTTGAATAGCCCACCAACCGGTCAATCGCTGTTAGTAGAAAAAACGATCTGTAAAAAACTGTCAGTGATACGTACCTGCAAAAGATTGCCGACAATCACAGCGCTGTTTTGCGCACCAGCTAATCTGCAACTAAAGACAATTGCAGTTATTATCTAATAGATCATAGATGACTCATTTGAAGTTATTTCGCTGAATAAACTCAGCTGACCTGACTTGGGGGGGTAACAAATAATTGAAATAAACAAATATAATTTAACAATGTTGCATTGCGTCTTCCATTCGCTTTGGCGGTGTTGCATCAAAGAGTGATGACATTGTCAATTTCTTTTGACTGGCAACATGTAGGTTGGCTAAATCACAGTTCAAAGCAACCTGTGCTGTGTCTGCTGACCCGATCATGAGTGACGGGCATGTTTTACAATTATTAGTGGGTGGTAAGCTGGGCACTCTTACGGGCAGTATTGCGATAATTTTTCGAATTACATCATTAGTCAGCCGACTTCAAAGCATGAGTAAGCCTACTGAAAAATGCAAGTCGGCTGTTTGGAAGAACTTTGTATTGATCGAAGAAAATGACAAAAAGACAGTGGAATGTAAACTCTGTAAAATACGATTCGTGTATTCAGGTTCCACATCTAATATGAAGTTGCATCTTCATAAAAAGCATGCTGGTGTGCAGTTGCCGTTGCCTGATCGGAGCTCGGTCTGCTTTGAGTACATGTATTAACCCCAGTAGAAGGATTCAGTCTACATTGAACTTCTAGATACCAATGCCTAAAGATCAGTGGAATAAGATAACCAAAGCCATCGTTCAATGGTCTGCAGTTAACATTTGTCCATTGAGTATTGTGAACGGGCAAGGGTTCAAGCACATGGTAAAATTAATGAACCCCAGCTACAATGTACCGAGACATACGACAATTAGAAATTATCTGAAAGTGTTTTATGATAGTGCTAAAAAGTCTCTCATGGAAGAGCTGAAATCTTGTCCATCTGTAGCGATAACAACTGACTATTGGACAAGTTGTGCAACAGAGAACTACATTACCATGACTGCACTACCTCGATCCAGACTGGAAATTTTACTGTTCTGTTTTGTACACACGGGAGGTGGATGAAACACATACAACTGTTAATTTGGCAGCAGAGTTACAGAAGATATTGCAAGAGTTTGAGATATCCAATAAAATTTCAGCAGTTACGACTGAAAATGGAGTGAATGTAGTTGCGTTCGTTTGTGAAATGGGAATAACACACATCAGATGTTTTGGTCACTCGTTGCAACAAAGTGTAAATGCGGGTTTGGATATTCAAGCTATATCACGTGCGAGAGGTGGTCCGCGGAAACTTGTGTCACACTTATAGAAATCGAATCTAGCAATGGCAGAACTGCACAAGCGCCAAAAGCAAGTGGATGTCAAGTAGAAGAGTCTAATTGAAGAGGTATCCACTCTCTCCTTAGAGTTGTGCGATATTAAATTTTTGACTTCGATATCAATATCGATATTTTTCTTACAAATATTGCGATATCGATACGATATTCGATATTAATTATGAAGTTGATGTTAGTCACTCTGTACTCTAGCAGTAGGCCAAAAAATACCTATTTTGATTTTTTTTAACAACCTAGGTGTCTTATTTTTAACTGCGTCGCCAGCGGCAGAGCAGGTCTAGTAACCGCTCGACTCTGTCCATCCGTCGGCCTGTCCTTCCGTCAGTCCATCCGAAACACTTCTTCTGTGAAAGTTTTCTTGGCTTCTATGAAAGGGAATGATTTTTTTATATTTGGTCTGCTGCTTCATAATGATGACTTGTATCGTGTAAGCAATTTTCAGATCTGCCGTGCAGCCACTTCCTGTTTGCTGATACTTTGAAATTTTACTGTACCCACTGAACATTGAAATTTTCTGTGAAGGTTTTCTCGGCTTCTATGCAAGGGATTGATTTTATATTTGGTCTGCTGCTTCATAATGATGAGTTGTATTGTGTAAGCAATTTTCAGATCTGCCGTGCAGCCACTTCCTGTTTGCCGATACTTTGAAATTTTACTGTACCCACTGAACATTGAAATTTTCCATCGAGGTTTTCTCGGCTTCTACGGATACTTTGAAATTTTACTGTACTCACTGAACATTTAAATTTTCCATCGAGGTTTTCTCGGCTTCTATGCAAGGGATTGATTTTATATTTGGTCTGCTGCTTCATAATGATTAGTTGTATCGTGTAAGCAATTTTCAGATCTGCCGTGCAGCCACTTCCTGTTTTCCGATACTTTGAAATTTTACTGTACCCACTGAACATTGAATTTTTCCGTCAAGGTTTTCTCATCTTCTATGCAAGGGATTGATTTTATATTTGGTCTGCTGCTTCATAATGATGAGTTGTATCGTGTAAGCAATTTTCAGATCTGCCGTGCAGCCACTTCCTGTTTGCCGATACTTTGAAATTTTACTGTACCCACTGAACATTGAAATTTTCCGTCAAGGTTTTCGCGGCTTCTATGCAAGGGATTGATTTTATATTTGGTCTGCTGCTTCATAATGATGAGTTGTATCGTGTAAGCAATTTTCAGATCTGCCGTGCAGCCACTTCCTGTAAGCCGATACTTTGAAATTTTACTGTACCCACTAAACATTGAAATTTTCCGTCAAGGGTTTTCTCGGCTTCTATGCAAGGGATTGATTTTATATTTGGTCTGCTGCTTCATAATGATGAGTTGTATCGTGTAAGCAATTTTCAGATCTGCTGTGCTGCCACTTCCTGTTTGCCGATACTTTGAAATTTTACTGTACCCACTGAACATTGAAATTTTCCGTCAAGGTTTTCTCGGCTTCTATGCGAGGGATTGGTTTTATATTTGGTCTGCTGCTTCATAATGATGAGTTGTATCGTGTAAGCAATTTTCAGATCTGCCGTGCAGCCACTTCCTGTTTGCCAATACTTTGAAATTTTACTGTACCCACTGAACATTGAAATTTTTCGTCAAACTTTTCTCAGCTTCTATGCATGGGATTGATTTTATATTTCATCTGGAGCCTGATAATGATCAGTTGTATCATGTGTGCAGTTTTCAGATCTGCCGTGCAGCCACTTCCTGTTTGCCGATTCAATTGCATGCAGCGACGCAGGTCCAGACCCGGTATTGGTCTTGGCTTGTTTTAAGAATAAGCCATTTGTAAAAGCCTTCTGTCAAGAAACAGCATGCTGCTCTATCAGATGGACTGAACGATTCCACTCAGGGGAGGAGGCTACTCTCCTTAATCATAAAATACTAGTACATGTATGATGAACTAAAATTTTAATAAAAAAAAATAACGTAACAGACGTCAAAGTATAAAATATGGAAACCAAAAGTAAACTACAAATTCATTATATGTCTGTGAAGGACGCATATACATTTCCTAGCCGAAAATAATTGTTATTTTTATGGGGAATTTATAAAAAAATATAATGTTTCCACACAAGGTCTAACATTCCAACACCACAGAAAATATTCAACGGAGAGCCTTGAGCTAAAAAAGTACTCCCCAATTGATTAGAGTTGAACACAACAACGTGACTTCGATTTATTGTTTCCATTTGACTTATCTAGTTTTACTTGACAGTGTATATAGAGTACATGGAATGAGTGTTTTTCTCATATAATATTTATGAAACGAGTCTTAAGAATTTTCCGTTTTGACGAGCCTCTGGTGAGCCCAAACGGAAAATTTGGACGAGTTTCATAAATATTATATGAGAAAAACACTCATTTCATATTCTATTTATCATATGACACACACCCGCACAAATTAGCCACTTAGTATGTTTTTTTTCAACCCATCACCTAACTTGAGTTGCAGATGGCAACATCCTCGTATAACTAAACATTTTTCATTTTTTTTGCTTTCAAAACATAGGTTATGACCCCTCATTGGAACGAGCTCATCGAGCTCGTTCCAATGAGGGGTCATAACGTATGTTTTGGAAGCAAAAAGTGAAAATATAAAAAAAAAATGAATGGCGTTTTTCTTGAAGGTAAAAGATTAATACAATATAACCCACCCTAAATAGGACAGATAACGTAAATTCTCCCTACTGAAATTATGCAAATGTGACCCAGTTGTATTTTGTTTAACCAGTCAGATTGTCCTGTTTTGAAATTGACCAATGAAAGCTCCCAACTCGAATTATGCAAATTATGAAAATGTGGCCCAGTTGTATTTTGTTCAGCCAATCAAATTGTCTAGTTTTGAAATTGACCAACGAAATTGACAGAAGGCTTTATTTATCACTGATTAATATGAAAACAAAATATCAAATGTTTTAAAGTGAACAAAACGGACAAGTCATATGATAAATGAAAGTACAAAATGGGAATTCTTTTTTCCACACTTTCTTTCAAGAAAAATATCTGGCAATTGATAAAATAGCAGAAAAAACCTGAGTAAATAACTAATGTTATTTGAACGATGCATAGGGGGACATTCCCTTATGTTCTAAAAATAAAACTGAATTAAACTTCGAAGTGATTGACAAACACAAAGTTTTCCAAATTTTATTTCTGCTGCAAATGAAAAATTAAAATAAAACTAGGATTGACAAACATTACGAAAGTTTCATGAATTTCTCTTTTGCTCCAAATGAAAAAAATTGATATAGAGAAACAACTCAACTGAAATCTAAGGCTTGTCAACGGAATTAACCCAATGCTGTCAATTTGTTGTATATAAATAGATTCCTTGTTTTTATGAGATCTTTCTTGTGATGATGTTCGATATGTGATCTGTGATTCGAAGTATTTGCTGTTATCGTAGCTACTACCGTGCCACATAACTTGCACTTGCGAGTTTTTTTTATTCAGCCTTTCAAAAAACGTTGACCACAGACTTAATTTGCTCTGCATGATAACAGTGAATGCATAAGTAACACAGGGATTCCCAACTTTCCCTATTGTTATGGAACGGAAACTGATATCGTCGGTTCGATATTTTTCAGTTATGCTTGATACAGTATTCAATATGGGAACAATATCGAAATCGTATCGAAATTTTGATGTATCGCACATCTCTACACTCGGTGGAATTCCACATATTTAATGTTTGGACGGCTGTTGGAACAACGCCTCCCTGTGCTTACAGTAATTTTGGATCCCAATATTACTTCACAATCCGACGGTTGCATATTGGAATTAAGCAATCATATCTGGAGAACAATTGAGGCAGTAACACCAGTGTTGAAGCCCTTGCAAATGGCCACTACTGTTCTCTTTTCGGAAACATATCCCACTCTCAGCATGATTCACCCAGTAGTGTGCGGATTGTTAAAGTTCCCATCTTGAACGAGAATGCAACTGATTCAAAGATCGTTAAAGATTTCAAGAAAATTGTGTCAACAGACTTTAAAAAGAGGAACGTTATTGATGATTTTTCAGTTAATCCAGGTATAATCACAGCAGCTTTGGATCCGAGGTACAAGAGTCTGCCATTTTTGAGCGAGAACGAGCGCATTAAAGTGTTCGACCAAGTCATTTCAGAAATGAATGATCAATTGAAAGTTCACTTCTTCACCAATGGATTCCAGCGCGACAGAGGTTTCTGGGTCTGGCGATATCGGTGACGTTGCGAGAGGAACTTCAAAAGCAGGCAGTAATCCCAGTGAAATGTGTCTACATCTACAGAGGGCTGATAGGGGCTCACTATCAGAGAATTTGTACCCAAAGTGAAATGTTCTAAACTTGAGAAATCGAATACGGCATTGAAATTTTGGTTGGGAGATTACTGTGACGAAAATGCAGTGAGTAATAGCCAAGTCTCTGATGTTGACATTCGTGATGAATTACAAGCTTTTTTGTGGCAACAAGAACGTCTCCAAACAATTCACCTACAGAGTGGTGGCGCATGCACGATGGCAGATTTTCTAGAGTTGCAGCCCTTGGTCGGTGATATTTAGGGATACCAGAGACTTCTGTTCCTTCAGAAAGAACATTTTCTGTCGCTGGAAACACCGTTACAAAGAAGCTTGCGAGCTTAAGTCGGGTACAGTAGATCAACTGGTATTTGTGTGTGTATACTTACGAGCTGACCTACCATTACAGGATACTACGGGTGATGGTGAAGCCGTAACTGTCGACAGCGACCAAGAATAATCAACTTTGAAATTATCAAATTACATCAGTTCCCTGACTTGCCTCTGTTGAAGTTGCTATGGGTGATAGCACGACTTTTCCTGATTTCAGACTTTCAGTTATTTGTGAAGTAATGTAAACGATAATCAACAATTAAAATTCAGTTCCTATAATAAATGTTCTGACTTTCGATCCACCCGTTTCCGGTACATTCCAAAGTTTCAAGTTACCATAGTTGTATGGTATGAACTACTTCCCAGCATGCACAGATCGGTTCTCTTTGTTAAAAAAATGAGAACTGGGAACACAGTTTTTGGAAGTTCTGTCACTAGCAACGTTTTTCTGACAAAACATATCCCTATCTTACTATTCTATATACCGTATCAATGAAGGGATATTTTAATTATTTTTTACGGGAAAACACTAGTGACAGGACTTCCAACAACTGCGATCAGTGTGATGAGAACGAATCCCCGCTTTCAACCTGAGAACATTGGGTAATATATAGTTTTGAGTTTAGCTGTTGACAATAACGGTTATGTGGTTGATATTTGGTTAACCCTTTACCCAACGAATCGGCCACACCCACCCGCATAATATTCAAATTGAGCAGTTGAAAAAATATTATTTTTCCAAAAATTTCAACAAAACCATATCATGTGACCCCTCGTTGGAACGAGCTCGTTCTGACGAGGGATCACCTGATATGGTTTTGTTGAAATTTTTTGAAAAATTTGAAAAAATGATATTAAAAATAATAAATTTTGATATCGTCTGCATTGGGTAAAGGGTTAAGGTTGACGGTTATCCGGATAGAAAAATTGGTCAACCGTTTCAGCACCAGTTCACAACGACCTTCGATGAACTTAGTGCAGTTATGCAGCAGTACTTCCCTTTGGCAGACTCTGCAGGCCACATTTATGATAGGATCGCTTTGAAAGTTGGTGTGCTTGTTTAGGATGACCTCTCGATGAAGCGCTGTTGATTTTCTCCCATTACCGTAAAAAAATGTTGCCGTTGTCATCGACCGTTGAACTTTTAGTTAGGCATCAATATTTCCCTTTGGCACACTCTGCAGGGCACATTTATGAATGGATCGCTTTGAAACCTGGTATGCTTATTTGGGGTGATCTCCAGATGGGAACTATCGTTTCTCTTCCATTTCCGTCAAAAAACTTTGCCATTGGCAACAACCTTCTAGCTTAATTTAGTCAGACATCAATGTATTCCTCTGGCACGTCCTTCAGGGCACATTTATGATCTGATCGCTTTAATACTTGGCATGCATGTTCAGAGTGAGCTCTAGATAGAAGCTTTTGATTTTCTTTCATTTCCGTAAAAAATTATTGTTAGCGCCAGCCTTCGAACTTTGTGCATTTGTGCAGCAACTTGTCCCTTTTGCATTCTCTACAGGGCATATTTAGGAATTTCCATAAAAAAAAGAAGAAAAAAAAATCATCGCTACTAGCAATGACCTTCAAATTTATGCGTGTGTGCATAAACATCTTCCTTTGGCACACCTTAGAGGGCGCGTTCATTATCTTGTTGTTTTGAAACTTGGTATGCTTATTCAGGGTGACCAAGATAGGAGCTATCGATTTTCATTTCATTTCCATCAGAAACTTGCTGTTGGCAACAACCTTTGAATTTATTGCATTTGTGCACCAACATTCTGCTTCGACATGGCCTACAGGGCACATTTATCATAGGATTGTTTTTAGCTCACTGAAAGGAGCTTAACTTATCACTTGCTGTCCGTTGACGTCCGTCGTGAACTTTACATTATCGACTTCTCACAAACTACTCGACAAAATTGAACCAAATTTTGTGTGCCTGTTCCTTATCATATGTCAATTCAAGTTTGTACAAATAAACTTTCCGTGCCCACAGGGGGGCACCAGAAGGGGCAGAACTCGGATAGCACCCATAAATTTTTTCAAAAATTCAAAAAAATCTTCTTCAGATCCACCAGTCAAGATCTTTTCATATTTGTTATACCACATCTCTAGGGGGTGTCAGGTTCAAGTTTGTTCAAATCGAGTCCCTGGGTTAAGTTTTGGGCTCTCTATTGGAGCCCAAAGTTTAACTTGGTGCATTTTGAGGAAATTCCTTTAAAAATCTTGCTCTTCAGATCCACCAGTCAAAACATCTCTAGGGGGGTCAGATTCAAGTCTGTTCAAATCCGGTCCCTGAGTTAGTGTTTGGGCTCTAGTTTGGAGCCCAAAGTTTAACTTGGTGCAAATTGAGGAAATTTCTTCAAAAATTTTCTTCAGATTGGCCACTTAGAATCTTTTCATGTTTGGAATACAACATCTGTAGGGGGGTCAGATTCCAGTTTGTTCAAATTGAGTCGCTGGGTTAATATTTGGGCTCCCTATGGGACCCCAAATTTGAACTTTGTGCAATGCTTGGAATATTCTTCAAAAATCTTCATCTTCAGATTCACCAGTAAGAATCCTCTCATATTTAGTATTCAAGTTTGTTCAAATCGAGTTTCTCGGTTAATATTTGGGTTCCCTATAGGAGCCTGAATTTTAACTTAGTGCAATATGAGAAAAATTCTTTAAAAATCTTTTTCTTCAGATGCACCAGGCAGAATCCTTTAACATTTAGTATGCGTCATCCCTAGGAGGGGTCAGATTCAAGTTTGTTCAAATTGGATCCCTGGATTGAAAATTCTGAGTCTGGTTCAGACTTTTTTTTACCAGAATTTGAAAAAAAAAAACTTGTTTTGGATTTTTAGCTCACCTGACTGAAAGTCAGGGTGAGCTTTTCTTATCGCTCTTCGTCCATCGTGAAGGTGGTGTTTGAGCCTCTTTCTCCTAAACCACTGGCCACATTTTAATTAAATTTCATGTAAGAAGTGGTTATATAGGGGCATTTTGATTTTTATCCAAAATAGGTTTCGGCTCATATTGAGCAGAGGTGTGGGGAAAAAATGGCAAAATTTTTGGACAATCTTCTTCTAATGAACCACGGTCACGATTGGCCATTGTGCATAAGTATGTGACCTTAAACACCAATAAATAAATATAAATTCTAATGAACCACCAGTAACAGAGACTTGATATGTGGTATACAGAGTCCTTTTGAGGTTTAGAATCAAGTTTGTTCAAGAGAAGTTTGTCGGGCATTATTTGCCTTCGTTATGGGAGGGGCAAAAATTTGGGCCATGCCTAAAATTTCTATTTTCAGAACCTTCAGGTCGATTTGAACCAAATTTGATATGAGATGATAATGGGTCAGTAGTTAATTTGATTGATGCAGAAAAAAAATTTCTCGTTGCCCCATGGGAACCTTGGGAGCTAAAAGTAGGAAAAACCTTAAAATTGCCATATCTCCAAAACTACATGGCACTGAGAATTCTTATTTTGAATAAAGCTTACTTTTATCCAGTAGAATAGAATGGTTAAAAAAAATCCCTATCGGTTTGATCACAAGGTACTTTTTTCAGGACTTTGAAAAAGTGCTGAGTCAGCACTTTTTAACACTGTAGGCAGTGGGAAAAAGATTAAAAAATCTTCTCCAGATCCAGCAGGCAGAATCTTTTGATATTTGGTATGCAACATTGTAGGGTGGATCTGATTCAAGTTTGTTCAAATTGGCCCCCTGGGTTCATATTTGGGCTCAGTATAGGAGCCCGAATTCGAACTTAGTGCATTTCAGGCAAATTTCTTAAAAAATCTTCTCCAGATCCAGCAGGCAGAATCTTTTGATATTTGACATGCAACATTGTGGGGTGGATCTGATTCAAGTTTGTTCAAATCGTCCCCATGGGTTTATATTTGGGCACAGTGTAGAAGCTTGAATTCGAACTTAGTGCATTTCAGGCAAATTACTTAAAAAATCTTCTTCTCCAGATCCAGCAGGCAGAATCTTTTGATATTTGGTATGCAACATTGTGGGGTGGATCTGATTCAAGTTTGTTCAAATAGGCCCCCTGGATTCATATTTGGGCTCACTATAGAAGCTCAAATTCGAACTTAGTGCATTTCAGGCAAATTTCTTAAAAATCTTCTTCTCCAGATCCAGCAGGCAGAATCTTTTGATATTTGGTATGCAACATTGTGGGGTGGATCTGATTCAAGTTTGTTCAAATCGACTCCCTGGGTTTATATTTGGGTTCAGTATAGAAGCCCGAATTCGAACTTAGTGCATTTCAGGCAAATTTCTTAAAAAATCTTCTTCTCTAGATCCAGCAGGCAGAATCTTTTGATATTTGGTATGCAACATTGTGCGGTGGATCTGATTCAAGTTTGTTCAAATCGGCCCCCTGGGTTTATATTTGGGCTCAGTATAGAAACTCGAATTAGAACTTAGTGCATTTCAGGCAAATTTCTTAAAAAAATCTTCTCCAGATCCAGCAGGCAGAATCTTTTGATATTTGGTATGCAACATTGTGGGGTGGATCTGATTCAAGTTTGGTCAAATTGGCTCCCTAGATTCATATTTGGGCTCACTAGAGAAGCTCGAATTCGAACTTACTGCATTTCGGGCAAATTTCTTTGAAAATCTTCTTCTCAAGATCCAGCAGGCAGAATCTTTTGATATTGGGTATGCACCATGCTTAGGGGGGGTGAGATTCAAGTTTGTTCAAGCCAAGTCGCTGGGTTCATATTTGGGCTCACTGTGGTAGCCCGAATTATAACTTAGTTCAAAATGAGGAATTTTCTTTAAAAATCATCTTCTTCAGATCCAGCAGTCGGAATGTTTTGATATTTGGTGTGCAGCATCCTTAGGGGGGTGAGATTCAAGTTTGTTAAAGCCAAGTCCCCGGGTTCATATATGGGCTCCCTGCAGGAGCCCGAATTATAACTTAGTTCAATATGAGGAATATTCTTTAAAAATCTTCTTTTTTTTTTTTAGATACACTGGTCAGAATCTTTGGATATTTGGTATAAGCTTTTCTTAGGAGGAGCAGATGCAACTTGTTGAAATCAATTCTCTGGGTTGATATTTAGGCTACCATGTCAGGTGAGTGCCCTCAGGCCCCTTGGGGCCTCTTGTGTATTCGTTTTGTTTGATTTTGAGACGAACCCCCCCCTCTCCCCCCCTCCCCCCCTCTCCACCCCCCTCCCCCCCCCCCCCCCACCCACCCACCCCCAAATTTTAGCCTGAAACTTTTGGGTCCGGTTCCGACTCCGAAATATTTTATCAAAATTCGGAATTTTTAAAAAAAATTTATGCATTTTTTGTTCAATTTTGAGACGGAAAAAAAAAAATTTTGCATGAAAATTTTGAGTCCATTTGAGACTTAGAAATTTTGGACGAAATTTTGGAAATTTTTTTTTTTTTTTTTTTTTATGCGTTTTGTTCAATTTTGAGATGAAAAAAAAAGAAGTTGGGGGCAGGTTTGGACTCCGAAATTTTGGACCAAAATTCGGACATTTTTGGTGTTTTTTATGCGTTTTGTTCAATTTTGAGATGGAAAAAAAATTTATAGCCTTAAAATTTTGGGTTCTGTTCCAACTTGTTTTTAGCTTAACTTGACATAGTCAAGATAAGCTATTGCCATCACGCGTACGGAAGTCTGTTAGGCTGTGACGTCTGTTCACATTTTCCTTTAGCACAGGCTACACCCCGCAGTTCTTGTCTGATCTTCACGAAATTTCATATGCAGGTTTGGGGTCATGTCTAGATGAGAACGTCCCCTTTTGGTCGTGATCGGGCAACCGGTATGGCTGCCCGAGCCCAAAAGCCATTAGCACAGTCTACAGGTCGTATTTATGAAGGGATTTCATTGTAACTTGGTAGGATGCCTCTGTATAATGCCTAGATGAGAACATCCCCTTTTGGGCATGATCTATCAACCATGATGGCTGCCCAAGCCCGAAACCCAAAAACTTTTAGCACAGTCTGCAGGTCATGTTTAATGTGGAGGGATTTCATTGTAACTTGGTAGGATGACTCCTTACCGTGATGACTGCGCGAGCCCAAAACCCGAAAACCTTTAGCACAGTCTACAGGTCATATTTATTGAGGGATTTCATTGTAACTTGGTAGGTTGACTTCATACAATGTCTAGATGAGAAAGTCCCCTTTTGGACATGATTGTGCAACTGTGATGGCTAGAGGTGCCCGAAGCCCGAAAACCTTTAGCACAGTCTACAGGTCATATTTATCAGGGGATTTCATTATAACTTGGTAGGATGACTCCAAATAATGTCTAGATGAGAACGTCCTATTTTGATCGTGATCATTCAGCCTTGATGTGTGCCCGAGCCCAAAAACCTTTAGCATAGGTAAAAGGTCATATTTATGGAAAAATTTCATTGTAACCTATTAGGTTGACTCCATATAATGCCTAGATGATGACATCCCCTTTTTGTTGTGATTGGTCAGCTGTGATGGCTACAAGTGACCGAAGCCCGAAAACCTTGTGCACAGTCTACAGGTCATATTTATGAAGGGATTTCATTGTAACTTGGTAGGATGACTCCAAATAATGTCTAGATGAGAACGCCCATTTTGATCGCGATCATGCAGCCTTGATGGGTGCCCGAGCCCAAAAACCTTTAGCATAGGCAAAAGGTCATATTTATGGAAGGATTTCATTGTAACCTGTTAGGTTGACTCCATATAATGCCTAGATGATGACATCCCCTTTTGGTCGTGATTGGTCAGTTGTGATGGCTACAAGTGCCCGAAGCCCGAAAACCTTGAGCACAGTCTACAGGTCATATTTATGAAGGGATTTCATTGTAACTTCTTAGGATCACTCCAGATGATGCCCAGATGAGATTGTCCCTTATGGTTGCGATCATTCAGCCATGATGGCTGCCCAAGCACAAAGCCTGAAAACCTTTAGCACAGTCTATAGGTCATATTTATGAAGGGATTTCATTGTAACCTGGTAGGTTAACTTCATATAATGTCTAGATGAGAACATCCCCTTTTGGACATGATTGTGCAACTGTGACGGCTAAAGGTGCCCGAAGCCCAGAAACCTTTAGCACAGTCTACAGGTCATATTTATGAAGGGATTTCATTGTAACTTCGTAGGATCACTCCAAATGATGCGCAGATGAGATTGTCCCCTTTGATTGCGATCATTCAACCATGCTGGCTGCCCGAGCCCGAAAACCTTTAGCACAGTGTACAGGTCATATTTATGAAGGGATTTGTAACTTGGTAGGTTTATTTTATACAATGTCTAGATGAGAACGTCCTCATTTGGACACGATTGGGCTACTGTGACGGCTTCAGGGGCCCAAAGCCCGAAAACCTTTAGCATAGCATTTATGAAGGGATTTCATTGTAACTTGGTAGGATGACTCCAAGTGATGTCTAGATGAGAACGTCCTATTTTGGTCGTGATCATTCACCCATGATGGGTGCCCACGCCAAAAACTTTTAGCATGTCTGTAGGTCGTATTTATGGAAGGATTTCATTGTAATTTGTTAGGTTGACTCCATATAATGCCTAGATGATGACATCCCCTTTTGGTCGTGGTTGGTCGATTGTGATGGCTACAGGTGCCCGAAGCCCGAAATTCTTGAGCACAGTATACAGTTCATATTTATGAAGGGTTTTCCTTGTAACTTCATAGGATCACTCCAGATGATGTCCAGATGAGAATGTCCCCTTTTGGTTGCATCATTCAACCATGATGGCTGCCCAAGCCTAAAGCCCGAAAACCTTTAGCATAGTCTTCAAATCATATTTATGAAAGGATTTCATTGTAACTTGGTAGGTTGACTTCATGTAATGTCTAGATGAGAACAGCCCTTTTTGGACACCATTAGGCAACTGTGTTGGCTACAGGGGCCCAAAGCCCGAAAATCTTGAGCACAGTCTACAGGTGATATTTGTGAAGGGATTTTATTGTACCTTGGTAGGATGACTCTAAATAATGTCTAGATGAGAATGTCCCCTTTTGGTCGCGATCATTCAGCCTTGATGGCTGCCCGAACCCAAAACCCCAAAACCTTTAGCATAGTCTATTGGTCATATTTATGGAAGGACTTCATTGTAACCCGTAAGTTTGACACCATATAATGCCTAGATGATGACATCCCCTTTTGGTCGTGATTGGTCAACTGTGACGGCTTCAGGGGTCCGAAGCCCAAAAACCTTGAGCACAGTCTGCAGGTCATATTTATGAAGGGATTTCGTTGTAACTTTGTAGGATCACTCCAGATGATGCCCAGATGAGAATGTCCCCTTTTGGTTGTGATCATTCAACCATGATGGCTGCCAGAGCCCAAAGCCCAAAAGCCTTTAGCACAGTCTACAGTTCATATTTATTAAGGGATTTCATTGTAACTTGGTAGGTTGACTTCATATAATATCTAGATGAGAACGTCCCCTTTGGACGCAATTGGGAAACTGACGGCTACAGGGGCCCGAAGCCCGAAAACCTTTAGCACAGTCTACAGGCCATATTTATGAAGGGATTTTAATGTAACTTGATAGGATGACTCATTTTGGAATAATTTCACTGTAACTTGGTAACTTTTGTTGATGTACGTTAACTGTGAGGGCCACATACATTAACTGTGAGGTCATATTAACCCACCCCTCAGCTCTTTAGTACTGTGTACACCTCATATTATTTTTATCATAAACATAGCATACAGGGAACAGAATTGAACACATTCTCAATTATCACAATTCTTGTCTTATTTCATAATCCTATCATAAACATTGAACATTATCCTTTTCATCAAACACAACTCACAAGTTAAGCTACAGTGTCATTGACACTTTCATTAAAATCATCTTCAGACCATGTAGTCCAAATGCTTTCATATTTGGTATACAACATCTCTGGGGGTTTAGATTCAAGTTTGTTCAATCCTAGTCCATGGGTTGATATTTGGGCTCCCTATGGGAGCCAAAATTTTAACTTAGTACAATATAAGAAAATTTCTTTCAAAATCTTCTTCAGATCCACCACAGTCAGAATCCTTTCATATTTGGTATACAACATCTCTAGGTGGATCAGATTCAAGTTTGTTCAAATCGGGACCCTGGGTTAATATTTTGGCTCCCTATTTGAGCCCAAACTTTAACTTAGTGCAATGTGAGGTGATTTCTTTAAAAACCTTCTTCTGGAGTTCGTATGTTGGGGAGCTGACGGTTGCTTGCTATTGCTTGATGGTTCTCTCTGGGTACTCCAGCTTCCTCCACCCGTAAAACTGTCGCGGTCATGATTAGCCATTGTGCAGAAATAAGTGACTTTAAAACACCAATAAATAAAAACAAATAAAACCTTCTTCATATCCACCAGTTAGAATTCTTTCTTATTTGGCATATGACATCTCAAGGGGGATCAGATTCAAGTTTGTTCAATTTGAGTCCTTGGCTTAATATTTGGGCTCTATGGGTTGGGGGGGGGGGGGGGGGGTGCATGTTACGTTCAGGTTTGTTCAAATCCATTCCTTAGTGTTTTTCCATAAAATTTGCCTCTCATAACTTCATTCCTTTGTAGTGTTGATGAACCTTGTCTGAGTGAATGTGACCCCAAATACTTCTTTGAACAACTCCACTTTGGCCGGTGAGCAATTAAGGCCCCTTGGGGCCTCTTGTTTCACTTGGTGTGCTCATTAGGCAAGACCTCTAGATAAGAGCTACTGATTAGCATTCATTTCTGTGAAAAAAATTGCTGTTTACAATGACCTTTAAACTTACTGCATTTGTGTATCAACATTCTATCTTTAGCTAGCCTTACAATTCACATTTAGTGTCATATAACCTATGTTTTTCAGACAAAAAATGAAAAAAATTAGTTACTCAAGAATTTTGTTTGGATGTGTCGTCTGCTTTTCATGTTACGTAAAGGGTTAACAAGTTATTGCCCTTTATTTTTTGTTTTTTTTTTCAAATTGCTCCAAATCTATACAGTATATTGGTATCACAGAACTAAATATTTTCCCATAGGCCTCCATCATAACGTTCAGGCGAAAGAAAAAAAAGTATGATCGCATAACATTAATTTTGACATTCAAATATCTTTGTCAAGTATAGCCCTTCAGACAACTTTTTCTGACCCAAAAACAGTGGGTCATGCAACAAATAAGAGAGAAAAATTTACACGAAGGGAAGTACCGGTCACAGGCACATATTTTTCATGGAATTCCCTACAAAAACACACAAAAAGTAAATTGTATATTTTAGGTCCAAAAGTCATCAAATCACCCTTTTTTTTACCTGTGTCGCCAGCGGCAGAGCAGGTCTAGTAACCGCTTGACTCTGTCCGTCAGTCAGTCCGTCAGTCCGTCCGTCAGTCTGTCCGAAACACTTCTTCCGTCAAAGTTTTCTTGGCTTCTATGAAAGGGAATGATTTTATATTTGGTCTGCTGCTTCATAATGATGAGTTGTATCGTGTAAGCAATTTTCAGATCTGCCGTGCAGCCACTTCCTGTTTGCCGATACTTTGAAATTTTACTATACCCACTGAACATTGAAATTTTCCGTCAAGGTTTTCTCGGTTTCTATTCAAGGGATTGATTTTATATTTGTCTGCTGCTTCATAATGATGAGTTGTATCGTGTATGCAATTTTCAGGTCTGCCGTGCAGCCACTTCCTGTTTGCCGATACTTTGAAATTTTACTGTACCCACTGAACATTGAAATTTTCCGTCAAGGTTTTCTCAGCTTCTATGCAAGGGATTGATTTTATATTTGGTCTGCTGCTTCATAATGATGAGTTGTATCGTGTAAGCAATTTTTAGATCTGCCGTGCAGCCACTTCCTGTTTGCTGATACTTTGAAATTTTACTGTACCCACTGAACATTGAAATTTTTCGTCAAACTTTTCTCGGCTTCTATGCAAGGGATTGATTTTATATTTCGTCTGGAGCCTGATAATGATCAGTTGTATCGTGTATGCAATTTTCAGATCTGCTGTGCAGCCACTTCCTGTTTGCCGATTCAATTGCATGCAGCGACGCAGGTCCAGACCCGGTATTGGTCTTGTTTTATCTGGACTATTTAACAGTAATGCAAGATGTCAATAGAATGTTTGAAATGTTTATTGAAACAATATATTTTCCCAAGGCTGTTTATTTTTTTTTTTAGAGATTACATCATTTCCAAGGCGGGCAACTCTAATTCAAATATTTAGTTCAGCGATACCTATTTGTCATTGCATTGACAGTCCATCACAGAAGATGAGTATTAGGAAAGTTGAAAATAGTATCACACACAAAATGCATTTAACAGACATGAACTTTCATGCTCACAAAAACATTTCCAGTGTACACCTCTTAATTGTACACCTAGACCTACCCTGAAGAATAAAAAGAAATTAAATGAACACACCAACCTGGGACAATACCAGTAAATAACATCCCTGAGTAACATTTCCGGGCTCCTGTGGGCCTTGAAAAGCATTGGATTTTAAAATCAATTTTCAAGGCCTGGAAAGTCATTGAATTTCCCCCAAACTCCAGAAGTGGCCTGGAAAATCCTTGAAAACAATCTTTCAAAATATAAAACCATCAAAATTTTCCTGTGATTATCCTACAACTTATTTCCACAGGTACAGTACTCTTGATTTTTAGCCGATAACCTTGAAAAACCTTGACTTTTACTTCTATGAAGCCTTAAAAAACCTTAAATATGGCATGGAAATGGCCTTGAAAAGCCTAGAATCCACTTAATAATTAGTTGCAGGAACCCTGCATATGTTTAGGACTGGTGTGTTGTATTGTTTCTTTTGTTTGGATTCACACAAGCATGGAAACTCCTCGCACATTAAAGAATGTTGTGAAAAATGCATTTTTAGCTCAACTTTGACGAAGTCAAATTTGAGCTATTGTCATGGCCCGTCGTCCGTCTGTCTGTCCGTCCGTCTGTCCATCTGGCCGTCTGTCCGTCTGTCCGTGCGTCAACAATTGGCTATGGCTCGGACTAGAGGTCGTATTTATGAACCGATCTTTACAAAACTTCTTGTGTACCTTTGTTATGACCCTGGGACGGGAACGAGTGTTTTTAGGTGTGGTCCGAAATTCAAGATGGCTGCCAGTGGCCATTTTGTACCGATGATGCAAAAATCAGTTTTTTGTACAGAACTTCTGTATGAAAGTTCTGATTTGAATAAAGTTTTGTATAAATGTTTAGTACCATGGGATACATCACATATAATACAGGTTTTTTTCTCGTGCGTGAATTATGCAAATTAGACTGACTTTGATTTATTTAGTGTTACTTTCAGAGCTGTAAGTGCCAAGCTGCTATGGCTCGGGCTAGAGGCCGTATTTATGAACCGATCTTTACGATCCTTCTTGGGTACCTTTGTTATGACCGTGGGACGAGAACGAGTGTTTTTGGGTGCGGTCCGAAATTCAAGATGGCTGCCAGCTGCCATTTTGTACCGACGATGCAGAAATCTGTTTTTTTGTACAGAACTTCCATATGAAAGCTCTGAGTTGAATAATTTTTTGTATGAATGTTTAGTACCATGGGATACATCACATATAATACAGGTTTTTTTCTCGTACGTAAATTGTGCAAATTAGACTAATTTTGATGTTTTTTGGGGTTACTTTCAGCACTGTAAGTGCAAATGCCAATACGGCTCGGGCTAGAGGCCGTATTTATGAACCGATCTTTACGAAACTTCTTGGGTACCTTTGGTATCACCGTGGGACGAGAACGAGTGTTTTGGGGTCCGGTCCGAAATTCAAGATGGCCGATGGCAGCCATTTTGTACAAAATTAGGTGCAATCAGATTTTTGCACAGAACTTCCATATGAAAGCTCTGTTTTGAATAATTTTTTTGTGTGAATGTTTAGTACCATGGGATGCATCACATATAATACGGGTTTTTTTCTCGTGCAGAAATTATGCAAATTAGATGAACTTTGATTTTTTCAGTGCGACTTACTCACAGTAAGTACACATGTCAATACGGCTCAGACTAGAGTCTGTATTTATGAACTGATCTTCACGAAATGTCTTGGGTACCTTTGTTATCACCTTGGGACGAGAACAAGTGTTTCTGGGTGCGGTCTAAAATTCAAGATGGCTGCCAGTGGCCATTTTGTACCGAAATTAGGTCTAATCAGTTTTTTGTACACATCTTCTATACAGCTCAGACTAGAGGCCATATTTATGAACCAATCTTTACGAAACTTCTTGGGTACCTTTATTATCACCGTGGGATGAGAGCGAGTGTTTTTGGATATGGTCCGAAATTCAAGATGGCCACCAGCAGCCATTTTGTACCAAAATTAGTGCAATCAGTCTTTTGTGTAGAACTTCTGTATGAAAGTTCTGATTTGAATAAATTTTTGTATGAATGTTTAGTAACATGGAATACATCACATATTGTAAGGGTTTTTTTTTTGTGCAGAAATTATGCAAATTAGATGAACTTTGATTTATTCAGTGCTACTTACACAATGTAAGCACGCATGTCAATACGGCTCAGGGTAGAGGCTGTATTTATGAACCGATCTTCACAAAACTTCTTGGGTACCTTTGTTATCTCCTTGGGATGAGAATGAGTGTTTCTGGGTACGGTCCAAAATTCAAGATGGCTGCCAGTGGCCATTTTGTACCGAAATTAGGTTTTTTTGTCACAAGTTCTATACAGCTCGTATTTATGAACTGATCTTCACAAAACTTCTTGAGTACTTTTGTTTTCACCTTGGGACAGGAACGAGTGTGTTTTGGGGTGCCTTTGTTATCACTGTGCTATGAGAACAAATATTTTGGGGTTCAGTCAGACCCACTCTGGGACTCAAAGATTTTTTCTAGTTCAGCATCTGACTGTCACCCACCTTTACAATACTTTACCTATACATTTGTTACAGGCAACGGTCAGTATTTATATACAGACCGTTACAATACTTTATATGTACCTTTGTTATCAGGTCATTACCTAGATGTTTGTCATTGCTGTGTCACATACTATACATGTACATGTCTTTGTCTTGACAAGTTGAGCTACAGTGTCATTGACACTTTCATTTTCTTCCAGGATCTGCAAAGCCACAGAAAATCATGTTTTTTTCCAGTTCTCTTTGGGAAAGCTATGACAATTTGGTATTTGTGTTGGAGAAGTGACTCTGTCCGTGAGTCTGAGCATTTCATCTTGTAACCGTGGTGTGCCTAATCAAATTTGGTTGCTCTTTTGAATGTTGATAAACAGACATGGTGGAAAGGATCTCCTCCTAGGTTGTGTTCACACTTGCTTGCCAAAGTCATGCAGATAATCCAATTCGTTTTCATTTTGGCTGATACAGTGTAAAAATTTAAAAAAATGACTAACCAACTGTCCGTATATGTGGGTTGGAGATGGCTAACCGAGCGCCCTGCTATGTAAAAATTCTTGTGGAAACTGCATTTTTATCGTTAACAAGTACTCATATATTGCATGGAATTGAAATATATTCATAGCCTCTCACGATAAGAGTCTAAAAATCTATCAAGACACGAGAAAGGCTGCTTAACTTGTAGAGTGCTCAAAGCCGTCTGAGGGGTTGGCTGCTTAACTTGTAGAGTGCTCAAAGCCGTCTGAGGGGTTGACGATTCAGACTCCTGCGTTGTGTCCTTGGGCAATGCACTTCACCCAGATTGTCCAGATGGGGGCACGATGATGCCGAGTACTAAAGCGTACTGCACATCGATGTTCGGTGATTCTCTCCGGGTACTCCAGCGTCCCCCACCTGTAAAACTGTCACAGTCACGATTAGCCATTGTGCATAAGTGTGTGACCTTAAAACCCAATAAATAAATACTGCAGGTACATAAAGTTAAAGGTTCCATATTCTGTGTATGTCCTTCATATTATCTTGTAAGTAAAATAACTTCATCTCCATTGCTTTGCATTGTTACAATTCATAGAAGAGTGCCTCTAGGCACTCTCCAATGAATTGTAACAAGACAAAAATGTGTGAACAAATCTTGAGGCTGAAAAAAAATTTAGCACTCTACCAGTTAAGTGACTCAGACTTTACCATTCAGGATGCAACTTTTGGCTAAACGGTCATCCGTTAGCGTAGATTTAAATTTGCGTAACCACCACGCGAACGAAACAAGCATTCTCATCAAATTTTGCACACTGCTGATAGACCACTGAGGGGGAAATATCCCCACATAGGATGGGTTCTGCATTTGAAAGATGGGTTCTGTTTTCTCTTTCTTGCCAGAGTTGTGTCCCATGTTGGACTAAGAAAATAATTTTTTTGTTGTCTGGTATTCTGATAGACCAGTATTGGACATAGGAACTACACATAGGATGGGAGGTTGGGTTCTGTTTACACGTTTTTGGCCAGGATTGTGGCCTTAGTTGGACTTAGAAAATGCCAGTATTGCATCAGGGGGCATATGCTCATGATTCATGTTGCACATATTTCATGCATTTTGAAGTATTGTTTCCCAAAAAATTCTTTTACTAAATGCTTCAATCTATCTACGTTATTGGAGACTATTCTTTGGAATGGATATTCTGCCAAACAATGTAGTGTTTGTAATGCCACATGAGATGATGAGACCTATCAAGAAGTATTGTTTGTTTCTCAATCCATGTAGGTATCTTTTACAGGCCTTGACAATTCCATATTTTGATTAACCCATTAACAGGTTTCCCATTTAGTTGATCATTAACCTATAATGAAGGTTAAGTAAATTTGTTTCATTAACCTGTTGGTTAACCAAAAATCCAAACACGATATGCCACAGGCATATCCCAAAAGTCATAGGCCTGAACTGGTGGGAGGGTTTGGGGGGAAATGTAGAGTTATGCCCCTTCTGTTGACAACATGTGATGACGTCTGACGATAAAAATATCAACGAAACAGAAATACACAATCACTAGAAATGTAGAGTTGTGCCTCTTCTATTGGCAGCATATAGCGGTGAATAGGTCCAAAATTGATTTGGCTGTGGTCCCATCATACATCAGACTGCAGTGCATTTGAATTTCCATAAACTGTAACATCGTGTTTCTAACTATGCTTACAGTGGTCCAAACATGGCCTGAAAGTCTGTAATATAATTTTTTGGGTTTGGTACGGACTTTCAAGCCATGTTTAGACTATGCTTACAGCTCAGTAATAAGCACAAATTAAATATTTGTGTGTGTACTATCTGTTGAGGCATCTAATATGCCGATCGTAAAAAAGTTGGTTAACCAATGGATCCTTTTGGTTAACCGATAGTCTGTTCGCTTTAATTTTTATTTGCGTAACCTCTAGGGGAACGGAAGGATCGTTTGCCTGAATTGTCGAGGCCTGCTTTTATCATGTTTATATCAAGTGGAAATTTTAAACCTTCAGCTTAAACAAATGTCCCCACTTTAAAGAGAAATTTATGAAACTCTTCCACCAGATTAGGTCTGAAAGACTGTCAAAAGCTAGAAAACTTACCCCTCTTGTAAATTTCACTATAAACTGGGACTCATTGGAGATCCTCTATTGTTTCTTTGTCAGGAGATCCCCATGAGAATCCCAAGAAATGAAGCAGTGCTTGTTTACTCTGGTGGGGAGCACGGTGGCTCAGTGGGTAGAGGTGCAGGCTGCAAGCCGATAGGTCCTCGGTTCCAATCCCACCTGTGGCAACCGCGTTGTGTCCTTGGGCAAGACACTTCATCTCCATTGCCCGTGTGGGGGCACGATGACGCCTTGTACTAAGGCGTACTGCACGTCGATGGTACGCATGTCTTCAACCAATCTAACCCTGCCTGTGCTGCAGTGCGGAGTTACGACGTTGGGGAGCTGGCAGCTGCTCGTCGTTGCTCGGTGGTTCTCTCCGGGTACTCCGGCTTCCTCCATCCGTAAAACTGTCACGGTCATGATTAGCCATTGTAAATAACTATGTGACCTTAAACATCAATAAATAAATAAATAAATAAGTTTACTCTGGTAAAATAGGACCTGGTAACCAATGCCTGGGATGGAAGTCCTCTAAAATGGGCAACATGGGTATAAATGATTTTCTGGACTTGCCTTTATATCCATGTTGCAGTCACTATTAGACATTGTGCAAAAATATGCTACCTTAAACGCCAGTATTTTAATAAATAAATAAAATTGTCAGAAGAGGATAAATAGAGGATATCTGGTGTTTTTGAGTAGATACCGAAAATTATCTTATGAGTGACGGAGACAAATGTTTATTTTGCGGGTGTGTAAATAACTATTTGTCTTGGTCACAAGTGAGATGATTTTCAGTATCCACTCAAAAACACTAGATTTTCTTTTTGCTGTTCACTTTTTATAAGAATCTGATAATTCCATTCGTTTTAATCTTGAATTGATGGTTGAAAGTAAACAGCACATTGAATCATTGATATGCAAAAGTGATTTACTAGATAGCATCTTCCAATGTGATTCAGCTGGCAGGTTTCTTGTCCAAACATGTCCTGAAAGTCTGTAATATAAGTTTTTGTTTTGGTACGTCAAAGGACGTACCAAACCAAAAACTTATATTACAAACTTTCAGGCTATGTTTGGACTAGGGGTTTCATGCATCAATTCAAGTTGAATATGTGTTGAATTATTGCTGGAAATGATCGGTATCCACTCCAAGACACTAGATTTACTTTTCATTATACGTTTTAAGAATAAATTAATCATTTCCAGTGATAATTTGACTCATATTCACTTTGAAGTGATGCTTTGAAAGCCGCCATTTTGATTGATACCGTGAAAGTGAAAAATTCTATTTATATCTTCATAGTGGGGGATACAATTTCTATCTTTCTGCAATTTCTTCGATAATCTATCGTTTTGCATATAATAAATGTTGATATATTATGGTTAGTAAACATAAAGGTCAAGAATTATCATGGAAAATCTTATAGATTTATGTAGGAATCAAGTCTAAAAATAACAAATTGAACTACTGGTAAATCATTTTTCAGGCCCTTTCCATCTAAATGGATGTCCTCTAAGAAGAATAAATCAGATCTATGTGATTGCCACTAAAACAAAACTTGATATTAGTGGAGTGAAACTTCCTGAACGACTGAATGATGCTTACTTCAAACGACAAAAACTCAAGAAGCCTAAACATACAGAAGGAGAAATATTTGACACAAAAAAGGAAGTAAGTATAGATGATGTTAGATAATTGAGGGGTTGGGGGGGGGGGGGGTGGAGTGGAAGATTTACACAGTTTCCACAATCCTTGAAGCACAGAATATCATGTCAATTGAAATTGCCTGGTATATCATTGGATTTGGGGTAGGGCCATGGAGAATTGTGGAATTTTAACTCCTAGCTCTCTGGTAGTATTTAAAAATTTCCATCATTGAATCCTTATTGGCCACATAGAACACTGCATAGAATGAGAAATTTAACAAAATATATCTTCTTTGACAATGAGTTCTTGTCAAATAAGATACAAGGCCTAAAAAAATTTAAAATGTGTTTCTCAGGCCCTCCCGCATGGTTCTTTTGGCTGCCGCATGCTCTCTTTTTATAACCAGTGTAAACTTAAAAATGGTTTATGTCTGATATTTTAACCAAGTTTAAAAACTTGATAAATTTGTCCCTAAAGTACAGGAAGGCTTTGCAAAGCTTTAGCATTGCAAAGCCTTCTTGTTCTCGAGGGACGAAATACACCACCACCACCCCTGCTATTCCGTAGATTATGAGGCCTAAATCATAAAGCAAGAACATGAACTTTTTGATGGCAATGGAATAATTACAGAAATAAAAAATAAAATAAAAAAAACGTTCGCCCGCATGAAATTTTTACAAATAATGGCCTGAGAAACAGAAGATCTACTTTGTGTGGCCTAATTTATTAAATTCTCTGTTGCATCGTGGGAACAATTTGCTGTTGAAAACTTTGACTTTTGATATTAGAGTGCAGAGGGTTAAACAATAGAATGGCAATGGTTGCATGCAGAATAGGTTGACAATATATACTCGCCCAAAAAAAAAAGTGTGCATTGCAGAAATTGATCAAATTCCAAAAAAATAATTTCGTAGGTGTAAAGAGTGTTAACCTGTTCATGAATAAGTTATATTGAACACAAAAACAGCTTTCCCCGTTAAAATTGCATTAACGTTAAATGACGGGCAGCAAGTTTGTGAAAAAGCATGTTTTGCACGTGGAGAGTCTGAAAATTCATGCAGCAGTGTGAATCCTTGGGTATTTAAACACTAGAGTAAGGCCTTCCTATCGTTCATATTCAAACTTGCGCTGCTGTTAAAACGACTCCACATTAGCATGCCAAGATTGACAATGAATCAACGTCTCCTTGCCCTGGGTATGATTAGAGCTGGCAGAACACACAGAGAGGTTGCCCAGCATTTGAACTGTCACCGTAAAACTGTAGACAGGCTAGTTCATCGACATGCACAACATGATGACGTTTGAGACTGACCCCACTCCGGGAGACCCCGAGTTACCACTCCTGCACAAGATCGGTATATCCGTGTCGTCCATCTCCGGAACCGGCAACAAACGGCAACGACGACAGCCAGGAACATCCCTAACCTGAGACGGATACATCCTCAAACAGTAATCAACCGGCTGAGAGAATACGGCTTACGTCCTCGAAGACCTGCAATTCGTCCGATTTTGACGTTACGTCATCGTCGTGCTCAACTGCAGTGGTGTAGAGTAGGGTTAGGGTAAGGGTTAGCCTAACCTAACCCTTCCCTAACCCTAACCCTACCCTTACCCTACCTAACCTAACCCTACCTAACCCTAACCTAACCCTACCCTAACCCACTTCCATGCTAACTTGTTCGCTTCCATGAGGCATAGATGCACAGCAGTAGTCGATGCAGATGGAGGTCATACCAGATACTGAGTGTGTGACTTTTGTGTTTGACCTTTAGTGTCTTTGACTCTCCATGGCACCAAGAGTATTCGTCGTAGCGTAATGAAATTTCTCGTGTTGATCACAAATTGATTCATCTGTGATTGAATAAAATTTCCATGAATGAAAATGATATGTATCTTTTTTTAGTGTTATTTTTTAGCATGCACACTTTCTTTTTTGGGAGAGTATACATTAATATATTGTAAGTTCTGATTTTCAAGTCTGCAAATAAACAGACTGTCATTGTCATTCACCTGTTCAACATGCATGTCTATTGTGTCTGAAATAATGACCAGTACAGTTTCTTGTAATTGAACGGGGCCTGTAACTTAAAAACCTGCCCAGTTTTAATGGACTTCATAAACATGCCAACACCAAATTCTTGTTTTATTATACCCCGTGCAAACAAAGTTTGGCGGGGTATATATGAATCACCCTGTCCATCCGTCCATCTGTCCGTCTGTCTGTCCTTATAAGTGCAACTCCTTCTAAACCGTTTGAAGAATTTTCATGAAACTTGACACAATGGAAGAACTCCATATAAAGATGTGCATGAAGCAATATAATTCCGTTCCAACATTTACAAGGGGAGATAATCTAACTTATACATTTTAATGTACCAAAAAGGCTACAACTGAGGCGCGAGGGGGTATCACTTTGTGAGCTTGCTCACAGTACCTCTAGTTAATTATTTATTTGAAAACTCTCCAACAGGAAGCTTTTCATTAAATGATAAGACAAGATTCTTGTCTGATCTGCATATTCAGTAATTATTAATTCTCATATATCTGTTTATGGGAGGATTGTGAATATGAACTAATATGCTAGTCGTGTTAACCCTTTACCCAATGTAACGGTCAAAACGGGCCAGCGCTATTCACAAAAATCGTCAATTTTCTTTATTTTTTCATTTTTTTGTCTCAAAAACAAAGGCTATGACCCCCTATTTGGAATGAGCTTGTTGAGCTCGTTCCAATGAGGGGTCATAACCTATGTTTTGGGGACAAAAAATGAAAAAAAATTAGTTATTCAAGAATTTTTTTTTTCGTATCAGGTAAAGGGTTAATTCCAGTCACTTTTGGGGATTCCATTAGATCAGTTGGTATGGCGGCAGAACATTTTAAGTTCAGTCTCGCACTAAGCACAAACCTTATTGACAAAGGCAATATGCGTATATTTATACACATCATCTTATAAACTTTAACTTTTTATAGAATTCAGGAAGAGAAAGTAATAAGCTGAATATGACAAACACTATTCTTTACTTTGTATGCTGACAGATAGACCTGTAAAAACTATTTCTAATCTTGAATAAATGAATCAAACCTACCTTTTACAGGGCTTAAAATTCATGCAAGAATCCAAATCGAATCTTGTAAGAAAAATGAGAATCAATTTCTATTCGTGCAAAATGTTCATTTGATTCTTGTCTCACTAGATTCTAAAAGTGGCTTTTAAAGCCAGAAGAATTTTTATTCTCTGGACCTTCATAATAAGGTAACAAACCTTCTTTTAGCAGTGGTGCCTAATGAAGTCTTATCTGCCTACATAGGCAGCCAAGACTTCACTAAACACCACTGCCATGTACAGTAATTTTCCATTATCACGAGACGACACAAACTTTCCATGTTGGAAGATACTCACTAAAAATGAAAGTGGGTCCTTGAATGTTAAAATTTCGTGAGTATATAGATATGATGTTTTCCGTTTACGATGGCACAGGCATGCAGTTTTCAAAATTTTGGCATATATAGGATATTGTTTGTTGAATATATACTGGTGATTAGCCGACTACGAAAATTGATAGTTGTGACAGCCCTAGTTGAACTGCGTCATCGTCATGCAGTATGCCTTACTACACAGTGCCGCACTGCCACACGTGGGGGCAATTGTGATTAAGTGTCTTGCCCAAGGATACAACTCGACACTGGTCAGGACTGACCCTTCGCTTTAAAGTCCACTGCTCTTACCACTGAGCCACCATGGTCCTGTTTAACTCTTTTGCTGCCATACAGCAGGACAGCAGTACATGCCACTCCCATGTACCCAGTGGAATAGCACTATATTACACAGTAATAATACATAATGTTCCTTGAGTGTAACAAGGTGCCATCTGCAATGCTAAAAGCATTGCAGATGGCACCTTGTTGCACTCAAGGGGTGATATAGTTTGGATATAGGGGAATAACTTTTTTATACGGCCGCTCATATGAGCGGGCTGTGTTATGGTATGGCATTGTCTGTCCATCCGTCCGTTAGCTTTTGTTTGTCCACATGATAACTTGAAAACAATACATCCAACAGATACTATTTTTTTATGGTTGATTAGTCATGACTAGAGGATGGTTCCTTTCGATAACCAGCATTCTGTCATATCCAATATGGCCACCATGGCAGCCATCTTGGATTTTCAGGGACTTTTGATTGTCCACGCGATAACTTGAAAACTATAGATCCAACAGATGCTACTTTTTCATGGTTGATTAATCATGACTAGAGGATGGTTCCTTTTGATAACCAGCATTCTGGCATATCCAAGATGGCCGCCATGGCAGCCATCTTGGATTTTTAGGGACTTTGATTGTCCATTTGATAATCCAACAGATACTGCTTATTTATGGTTGATTAGTCATGACTAGAGGATGGTTCCTTTTGATAACCAGCATCATTGTCTGTCCGTCCATTTGAATGTGTGTCCGTCCATCCGTCCATTAACTTTTGTTTGTCCTTGTGATAACTTGAAAACAATACATCCAACAGATACTGTTTATTTATGGTTGATTAGTCATGACTAGAGGATGGTTCCTTTCGATAACCAGCATCATTGTCTGTCAGTCCATCCATTAACTGTTATTTGTCCATGCTATAACTTGAAAATAATACATCCAACAGATACTGTTTTTTTTATGGTTGATTTAGTCATGACTAGAGGAAGGTTCCTTTCGATAACCAGCATTCTGACATATCCAGTATGGCTGCCATAGCAACCATCTGGGAGTTTTGGTGACTTGATTCTCCACGCAATAACTTGAAAACAATATATTCAACTTTAATGGGTTGTTAGCCAGGAATGTACAATTATTTTTGAAGGAATTATTGACCTTTTGTTCAATTGAAAATTTCTTCACAAGCGCAATTTCTTCATAGGCGGCCGTATATTGATCCACCGCCTGGCGGTGCACTTGTTGTTAAGTGGAATATCTTGCTTGAACTTGGTATGCTGGTAGGTATAGGTCCAGACACTGAATTACATACGATACTCGGTCATATAAGGTCATGTGACCTTGGCCACCACATCAAAGTAAGGAAATAATAATATTGCCCTATTCTGTTGTTTTGTGTGATGGAGTCAAACTATTTGTAGCCAGATAATTTATTTTTATACTAAATGTTTTACTACTATTGTGGCTATAGTACAAATTGATCAATGGATCTGAAAAAATTATTACAGATAGTCCTTATATTCATTTGGCAGGGGCATATTGAAAACCAAGATACCTTGTCGTGGTCGATATGGCTGAATTCAGCATGGATCAAACAGATCTTCTAAACCATATATTTGCCATTCAAAACTAATTGGGTCATTTGCTGACTCGTGATGACTTCTACCTCAAATCCTGCAGAATTTCTAACAGCTACAACATTTCGAACCAAATCTTGGCCGTCGGGGTTAATATGTCCATATCTTGGCTATGAGGGATTAATATGTCCATATCATTAGCCGTAATAGCCATATTGTTGAAATATTCCCCATCTTCAGTTTCAGAACCACATTCTCGAAGTCTTGAAAAATACACTTTATGACCTCACTTGTCTTGGAACGTTTCCGAGTAGAATTCTTTGCGGACGTTTTGTCTGAAAGATGTGCCAAAACAAACCAACATATGTTTTGATCCAAGCTGTATTCCCATCCGTGGGCGGTTGTGGCTCAAAATTTTACTTAACCTTTAACATCGAATATAAATAGAACACCACAATATCATAAAACACAAACATTTATAGAGTTACTTCCCCTCAGAACACTTTTACTGCTATCTGGTTTCAAATTTCGACTTTTGTCGTGATTGGGTT
Organism: Pictodentalium vernedei; assembly: GCA_031216915.1. Taxonomy (NCBI): domain Eukaryota; kingdom Metazoa; phylum Mollusca; class Scaphopoda; order Dentaliida; family Dentaliidae; genus Pictodentalium; species Pictodentalium vernedei. The sequence goes on from CM062294.1 coordinate 90,125,598, forward strand.
ATTCGACTTTAGTTGCATTCAGCAGTGAAAGTTAAATCCAAATATTTCCACAAATATATCATCATTTTAAAAGTAAAAACTGATTTTGGTTTTCAGCACACGCCACTTATTGTGGAAACTAAATTAATTAAAAATAATCTGTTTTCATCTTTATTTCTAGACTTTGAATTTGAAATTTTAAAATGTTATTTACAGTAAGAACTTTTGAGTTTCATGATTTTCACTTTCATAATTCCTGAATTATAACCCTTCATGGAACATACTCGACACTACCAAACCATGTTGGGTCTTTTCCTTAAGTTGCCAAAATAAAACACAGATAAACTTCAATTTGAAAGGTTTTATGCAATTTATGTTGTTATTACCTGGGTTTACTTTGAAAAGATTCAGATTTCTTCCATTTTTGACAAGTCGTTTTTATGATTTATTAATTTTTACATTTTGATTTCAATAAAAAAATCAAGCTCAAGTTCACTTTTTGCCAATGTGTGCACTTTTCTTGAGTAATTCCCCTTGAATTTGTCCAAAATTGTAAGATTGTTTTGTGACCATGTTTGTCTCCATAAAGGTTCATGGTAAAACCCGGCACCACATTTGTGTGTTGCGGAAATTGGTATCTTTGATGATGGGGGGGGGGTGGGGGGGGAGGGGCGGTGGCCCAGTAGGTAGAGGTGCAGGCTGCAAGCCGAGAGGTCCTCGGTTCGAATCCCACCTGCGGCAACCGCATTGTGTCCTTGGGCAAGACACTTCACCCCCCATTGCCCATGTGGGGGCACGATGACGCCTTGTACTAAGGTGTACTGCACGTCGATGGTACGCTTGTCTTCAACCAATCTAACCCTGCCTGTGCTGCAGTGCGGAGTTACGATGTTGGGGAGCTGGCAGCTGCTTGTCGTTGCTCGGTGGTTCTCTCTGGGTACTCCGGCTTCCTCCACCCGTAAAACTGTCACGGTCATGATTAGCCATTGTGCATAAATATGTGACCTTAAACATCAATAAATAAATAAATAAATGATGGGGGGGGGGGGGGGGGGGGGGGGGGGGGGTGTAGTTGCATAGCGATCCTTGGCATTACTGTAGTTAATTGAACAGTGAAAACTAGTTAACCCTTTACCCAACGTAACGGCCAAAACCGGCCAGCGCTATTCTCAAAAATCGTCAATTAATTTTCAAAATATTTTCATTTTTTGTCTCAAAAACATAGGTTATGACCCCTCGTTGGACCGAGCTCGTTCCAACGAGGGGTCATAACCTATGTTTTTGAGACAAAAAATGAAAACAATTAGTTATTCAAGAATTTTTTTTTGCAAGTGTCGTCTGCTTTTCATGTTAGGTAAAGGGTTAATTGAATAGTGAAAACAGGAACATGCCTTTAGTTTGGTCGCAGATTTTCCATGTCATTTGCTGTTGAGCCCAATTCAAGAAAATATTTGTAATATTGAATGTCCGAAAATGCCATTTTATGAAAGTTTCTTATTGCTTATTGGTGCCTTAGACTTAACTCTTTGCATGCTGCTGGGCAGATATTCGTGCCCAGCACAGGACTTCTCTTGTCATTGAAGTAAGTAAAATTTAGGCACATTTAATCATATTTTCTACCTGTAAACTGAATGGATTTTGTCATCAATGATTTCTTGCGATATATTTAGGTAAATTTTTCATCAAATCTTGTCCTGGCTGCTGTGAAGCAGCCAGGACTAGATTTGATAAAAAAATATCTTGAAAATACTCTGTGGATTAAGGGTTAACCCATGACCACTTAATTTCAAATTCAACAACACTTGCATAACTAGCAAATGGCCATTTACTGCTGACAGACCGGTAGTTTATTGAAGCACTTCACAAACACAAAAAAAACCTTCATTGACGACTCAGCCGGCCAGGTAGAAAACGAGAGATAAAAATTGTTTGTTTAAAAAATTCACTTTGGAAACCCTGTGTTCGGATTGCCTATGCAATCTTGCTGTCTTAGGGGTGATGCCGAACTCCACCCAAAACAATGAAAATACATAAAAAAGACGCATAGTTGCACAAATATATACCCCAATGGTCAAGAACGGGAGTAGAGGAAAATTGAATGTTGCACTAGAGCTGTGAAACACCAGAATGATTGCCGTTCACTAAGCGACCCAGTTTCGCTGAACCAAACAACATTCAAAATCCATACTACCTGCTTGTCATGCATACCTTGCATCAGCAGCCACCCGATTAACCTACACCTGCCATATGCTTATGAACAAAATGCACCTCCAAGACAAATATTTTCCGATACACTGTTCGTGCCACGGAAAAAATTGAGTATGAAGACTGTTGTAGCTGTTTCTAGGCAGCTCTTGGCTGTCATCTCCCAATTTGCAGTAGGTAAAGAGATAACAGATTTCTTTATGTTATTCCTCTGCACACTATTGTCAAAATACCAAAGTATCAAGCAACGCACTTTCCCCATAATTCATCTATGAATTTGACCAAATTTAAACTTGTTGGACAGAGTCGATATGCAATCAGGCCTTAAAATTTATCTCAATTCACAAGAATCAGTTTCGATTCTCACGAGCTCCTGTTGCGAGAATCAATTTTCAGTTCTTAAATATTTTGAATTTGAGAGTACTGTTATGTGAGTGCAACATTTACATATGCCATAGTAAAAGGCAAACGTCATAGTTTCTTTTCAACCTACTCACAATTGTTTACAATTGGCTGTAACATAAGTGCAAGCCCTACTTCGGAACTAACTCAAGCTTTTAGAATCTTTTCCAAATGAGTTGGAAAAGTACTAGAGTGCAAAAGCACGAAAAAGATCGAAAAAAGGGTCGAGCGAGACCAGCGCTCGAAATTACAGGTACTCTCTCTGCACACCTCTTGCGTTTACCGAGCACATGCGCAACAACCGTGATGTCAATTCCTTTTATTTCCGCCATTGTACATGGTCGGAAATTTTTGTGACTAGTGCTAATTATGCTGTTTATTCTTCGTGAACAACTTATTCTACATTCTTAGTGTGCAAGTAGATTGTATCCTTTTGTCAAGCTACCAAATTATTGTTAATTAATGTTAATTTGTATTATTATTGCTTGTTTCTTCACACTTGACTTTATCTTGTTTTTCCCCCACGTGTGAACACGACCTTTGTGCTGTTTTCCGTCGACGGGAAGCTTGATTACTTTGATACAATGCCAAAGACTATTCCTTGTACCTCTTGCTTGCAAGTGAAGCATGTGGACGACTCTCATTCCACATGTGTCACTTGCAACAATTGCACTCAGGCCCAATCATGTGGTATTTGTGGGGTTTGGTCCTCTAAATTCTGGGCTTCTGTTAACAAGGTGGTTCTGTCCAGAGCTAGAACCCCTCGTTCTCTGGGTAAGGGTAGCCGTGCCGTAGCAGACATTTCTGCTGGTGCACGTGGTGACTGTCACACAGGATTCTGATCTGCCTTCTGTGGCGAGTTCCTCTGCAACTGTTGACGGTGTTAGTTCAGTGATACCTGACGAGGAGACCGTGGTCTCTTTGTCTTCTGATGTCACTATTGAGGCGTCTGTTTTCGTTGAGAGCTTTTCCTAGGTCAGCTCGGTGACCCTCTCCGATCTGCCTCCTACACCGTTGACTGTTGTTGAGGAAGTTGTTACTCCAGATCCTATTCTGTCTGATGGTGGCTCTTCCATCTCCTCTGGGGATGGTCTACAGTCTCGGGGGACCGATGCTGTATCTGCTGGTGTGTCTGTGTGTTCTCAGCCTCCCCCAGCCTCGTGGCGGGGCTGTGCGGGTTTGCTGTCTGCTCCGTCTCATCTGGCTAGGTTTGCTCCTAGTCGGTTGAGCCGGCCGGTCGCTTCGGCAGCGATTCCTCGTCCTTGGAGTGAATCGTTTATTGTTCCACCTTCCCCTGCTAGTGTGCCGCCTAGTGGGATGGTGTTGGGATGTTGGCATCCAGAGACTGCTGTTCGGCAGCGGTCAGTGACAGCCCCTGTTAGCTGTCACTCTCGGAACCTTCCTCCGGTGATTCCTCACTGTGTTCCGAGTCTGGGTGTCGATCGATGCTTGCCGTCGGTCTCGGAGGATAGGCAGTTGGGGCTATCTGCTGTGCAGAGGCCAATGACAGGTTCCTGTCATTCTTGGGACAATCCTCCGGTGTCTTCTCACTGTGTCCTAGGTCCAGCTACCGATCGACGTGCGCCGTCGGTCTCTTTAGAGGATTTGCAGGCAGGACCTTCTGTTTCGCAGAGGTCAGTGATGGCCCCTGGGCATCACAATCAGGACTATCCTCCAGTGTCTTCTCACCGTGTCCCTATTCTGTCTGCCGATCGACGTTCGACGTCGGTCTCTTCTGAGGATTTGGGTTCTTCTACCAGAAGGGTCCATTGGGAGGACACTCCGTCGGGCGATACTGCTGCGACGGATTCTCAGGGTGACCTGCGTCAGGCCGTTTTGGCGCTCACCCGGTTGCTTTCTGGCAACCCTCAAGTTGGCCTCCCTGTGCCTCCTGAGGCACAACCTCCTTTGGTCGGTCGCCGAGATGTCTCGCCTGGCCCCTTGGATACTGCACAGTATTCACAGGAGGTTTCTGCTGGTCAGCCCGAGTTGGGCTACGTCTCCTCTGCTACGGAGGATGACGAGTATCTTGAAGGTGATGGGCCCCCTCGTCAGTCTTGGGGCAGGCTTTAGATTTCATCTTTGGCTTATTGCCGGACGTTCAACCTTCCGACCAGCCTTCTGTGATCGTCCGGCAGCGGTCCACTGTGGAGTGCCGTAACCCTGTTGAGCCTTCTAGCTCCGGGGCTTTGCGTCCTCTGCAATCGGCTCAGGTTGTTGAGTCCTTCCAGGGCTTAGACGCCAAAATGCATTCTAAGGCCCTCAAGGGTTCCTTCTTTTCTAGAGCTGATGCCTTTCTGCCTCCATCGCGGTTTTGTGTTTACGATTCCGTCTCTCCACCAGTCTTCCAAGGGATGACTACTGTGGATGAGGATTCTTCTTCCCTCGGGTTGACTAAGCCTAAGTCTGCAGTCCTCCCGATGTCGGTAGTTGCGTCTATGGTGGGCCTGTCCCGAGAGATGCTGGGTATGTTATCTCTCGCGGATCATGTCGTCGCTGCTCTGGCTGAATATTTTCCACTAGGGGAGTTTGATGAAGCTCAGGCGCCTTTTCGCGTTTTGTCACAGGCTCTTATGAACTTGACACACGCTCACACCTGTAACACGGCTAATTTGGAGCTGGCACGCCGGGATGCGATGTTGGATTCTTTACCATCCCTTCTTTCTGAGCATCGTGCTGTTCTGAGGTCTGCCTCTTTGGTGGGACCTCAGTTGTTCCATGGTTCCATGGAAGCTGTTCGTGGCGAAGTTCTTTGTCATTCGAAGGACCAGCTTTTGCTGCGACAGCTTGACCAACCTGCTGCTATGGGTGGGGGTCGTTCCAGGCCCGCGTCGGCTACGCCTTTGGCTCTGTCTGCTCCTTCTGCTCATAAGAAGTGCCGACGTGGCCAGGCTCTCTGGCAGCCTCAGGCTGGAAAGTCTCAGGACTCTGTCACTTCCCGAGGTGGTTTCTCGTATCGGGGGCCTCGTCGAGGCCGCAAGTGAAGGTTCTCACCTCGATTCGCCTCCAGTCGGGGGAAGGCTGTCGCTGTTTTACGTCACGTTGGACAGAGATAACGTCGGACTCTTGGGTCCTCGACGTCATTCAATCCGGTCTGCAACTGTCCTTCCATCAGCACCCCAGTTTATCTCTGGTGCCCCTTCCGACTCAGGTCCCTTCCGATTCTCTGCGTCGGGACCTTCTGGTGCAGGAGATCGACAATCTCCTCTCCAAAGGGGCGATCGAGGTGGTCAGGAACACCCTTTCACCGGGGTTTTCCTCGAGACTTTTCTTGGTGCCGAAGAAAAATGGCCAATATCGTCCTGTCATCGATCTGAGTACCCTGAACGAGTACATAATAGCTCCTCGTTTCAGTATGGAGACTTTCCGGTCGGTTCGACGTTCAGTTCATCGGCGATTTTGCGGCCAGTATCGACCTGAAGGATGCCTACTTCCATGTACCCATTCATCTGGCGTCACGGAAATACCTTCGGTTCTCGTTTCGGGATCGAGTTTTTCAATTCAGAGCTCTCTCGTTCGGTTTGAACCTGGCTCCTTGGGCCTTCATCCGACTGATGTCACATGTGCTTGCTTTCCACCGCACTCAGTCGGCAGTGACTTTGTCAGACCTACCTAGACGACATCCTCCAACGGCACCACGATGCTGCTGTTCTGGAGTTCGATGTCCGGCAGTTTCTTTGCCTGCTAGCGTCGCTGGGTTTCAGAGTCAATCGCGAGAAGTCAGATCTTCTTCCTTCTCAGCGATTCCGTCATTTGGGGATGGATTTCGACACTCTTCACAATGTAGTGTCGGTCCCCCAGGCTCGGGCGACGATTCTTTCTGCCTTGACTCGGGATCTGCTTCAATCTTCCTCGGTCTCGGCCAGGACTTTCCTTCGGATGCTGGGCCTTTGCAGTTCGGTGACAGATCTCATTCCGCTCGGTTGCTTGTTTGTCCGACCTCTCCAACACTTCCTGGATCATTGGCGTCCGAATGTAGATCCGCTGGACCTGGAACTCACTATTCCTCGGTCTCTGCTTTGTCACCTCTGCCCTTGGGCAGATATTCCCTGGCTGACGCAGGGTGTTCCGTTGGATCTTCCTTTGGCCGATCGCATCCTTACTGCGGATGCCAGCGATTAGAGCTGGGGTGCGATGTTGGATCCTCTCTGTCTGTCTACTCACGGAGAGTGGGACAGCGAGCAGGTGGGCCTTCATATCAACCAGAAGGAGCTCCTTGCTCTTCTGTTGAGTTTTCGGCTTTGGATCCCTCATCTGTCGGACCATATTGTCCTACTTCTTTCGGACAGTTCGACAGTAGTGGCCTACATACGGAATCAAGGAGGCACACATTCGATTCCCATGTATCGGCTGTCTCGGGATCTTCTTCTGTTGGCGCTGGATGTGAACGCTCGGGTGTCCATTCGACACATTCCCGGGCGTCTCAGCGTCCTAGCAGACTCCGTGTCTCGACACGACAGTGTCCTTCCAACCGAATGGATGCTACATCGGTCGGTGTTTCAGGCGATTTGCGAGCAGTGGGGCCGTCCTCAGGTCGACCTTTTCGCTACTCGCTGGAATCATCAGGTAGAGACCTTTGTCCCCCCTTGTCCAGATCCTCTGGCATTTGCCGTAGACGCTCTGTCTCTGGACTGGACAGGTTGGATCGGCTATGCCTTTCCCCCTGCACCGATTGTTCCTCAAGTATTAGCGAAGATTCGTGCTTGCAGTTGCAGGATCTTTCTGATCACACCCCTGTCTCCACAGAGGGTGTGGATCAATCTGCTGCGGCCTAAATTGGACGACCGACCGATTCGTCTACCTCTACGTCGCGATCTTCTTTCACAGGGTCGTCCCAGGAAGTATCACAACAACCTGGCGAGCAAGTCCCTTCACGCCTGTCTTTTATCAGGTCCAGTCTCCGACGTAGAGGTTTTTCGAGACGATCAGTGGAGTGCATTTCTGCATCGCGGCGACATTCCACTGGCATGACTTATGCCGCCAAGTGGAAGGTTTTCTGCCGCTGGTGTGCAGATCACAATGTGAATTACCGTGATCCGTCAATCGCTCAAACTGCGGATTTTCTGGTTTTTCTTTTTGACTCCAAGGGCCTCCAGCCTATTACGATTAAGGGCTATCGGTCTATGCTGCTGATACTTTCTCTTATGTGGGAAAGCAGTGCATCGGTCGTAATCTTTTTCTCTCCAAACTCATTCGGCACTTTTCTTTGAAGAGGCCTCGAGTTTTGCATTTTACACCCAAGTGGAACTTGGAATGGGTGTTGCACTGTTTGGAGGGGGGCGCCATTCGAGCCTTTATCTGAGACCGACATGCGTTTTCTCACCTATAAGACGGCTTTTCTTCTAGCGTTTGCTTCTGCTCGTCGAGTCAGTGAGCTTCATGCGCTATCTGTTGATTCTGCCTTCTTCTGAAATGAGGCTAACAGTGTCACCTTCACTACTGATTGCTCTTTTCTGGCTAAGAATCAACTTCCTGATTCGGTACCTCCTCCCATCTGCATTCGGGCTCTCCCTGCTGTAGATGGCCGGAGGCCTCTTCTTTGTCCTGTTTGTGCGATCAACACTTACATTACTCGCACTCAGTTCATTAGGAGGGGTCGGAAGAGATTCTTTCTGTCTCTCATTCCTAAGAGGCAGTCTGTCTCTTCCCATTCTATTTCCAGGTGGATCTGTCTTGCAATCAAGCTGGCTTATTCTTGCTTGTCTGCGTCGGATCTTGTTTCGAACCGGCTTAATGCTCATGAGGTTCGTGCCATTTCTACATCCTGGGCGTTCTCCATTTCTGTTTCGCTCCGGGATGTTATGAATGCTGCTTACTGGAGGAATGCTTCTACCTTCTCCTCCTTTTATCTCCGCCACATTCAGCAGCAATCTGAGGACCTTTATTCTTTAGGCCCTCTCGTTGCTGCTCAGGCTGTTGTGCACCCTCGTTAAAATTGTTTTTGTCGTGGTTGTGCTTCGCTCAGCCTTGTTCTTTTCAGGTGCCTTCTCTCTCTTCATTACAGGTTTTCGTTATTGTTCTCTGCCATCCTTGCTTTCGTTCTGCTACTCTTGTTGGTATTGGTTATGTGATTCACCTCCTCCTATTGTTTATTCAGCCAATTGTAAACAATTGTGAGTAGATTGAAAAGAAATTAAAAATTTTTAGTAAATTTTGTTTCTTAACATACCTACCACAATTGTTTACCGGAGGCCCACCCTCCTTGGGGATATCTTTGATATCGATTTATTTATTTATTTATTGATGTTTAAGGTCACATATTTATGCACAATGGCTAATCATGACCGTGACAGTTTTACGGGTGGAGGAAGCCAGAGTACCCGGAGAGAACCACCGAGCAATGACGAGCAGCTGCCAGCTCCCCAACATCGTAACTCCGCACTGCAGCACAGGCAGGGTTAGATTGGTTGAAGACATGCGTACCATTGACGTGCAGTACGCCTTAGTACACGGCGTCATCGTGTCCCCACATGGGCAATGGGAGTGAAGTGCCTTGCCCAAGGACACAACGCGGTTGCCGCAGGTGGGATTCGAACCGAGGACCTCTCGGCTTGCAGCCTGCACCTCTACCTACTGAGCCACCGCGCCCCCCTTTGATATCGATGCCTCCCCGCTAAATCACCAACTTCTCGTTGGCAGAAATACGGAATTGACGTCACAGTTGTTGCGCATGCGCTCGGTAAACACAAGAGGTGTGCAGAGAGAGTACCTGTAATTTCGAGCGCTGGTCTCGCTCGACCCTTTTTTCGATCTTTTTCGTGCTTTTGCACTCAAGTACTTTTCCAACTCGTTTGGAAAAGATTCTAAAAGCTTGAGTTAGTTCCGAAGTAGGGCTTGCACTTATGTTACAGCCAATTGTAAACAATTGTGGTAGGTATGTTAAGAAACAAAATTTACTAAAAAATTTTAATTTTTTTCAGAGAGTTTTCCCTTTATGGGTCCAGTTTCCATTTTGTTGAGTTTCTCACACATGTACACGTAGAACACATGTTCCAACATACAGGCTTTTGGTGGGCTGGCTGATGGAAATTACAGTATCGTGGCAGTGGTGTCTAGTGAAGCCTTGGCTGCCTATATAGGCAGCCAAGACTTCACTATACACCACTGCTAAGTGTAGTTTTTTTTACCTTATGAGGGGGCAAAGACAGAGCATTCTCTTGGCTTGTTAAGAATCTACAAGAATCAATTGAACATTTTTCGCAAATCTAAGTTGATTCTCATTGTTTCCCTTGCGAGAATTATTTGTGCGAATCGATTCGGATTCGCGTATGAATTTTAATCCCTGTGCAATTAATTGCGTCCAACTGTACCTGTAGCCAATGTGAGCATAAGTGTATTATAAAAATGGGAATTTATATGTCATGGAAACACTATAGACAGTTTTTTTTTTTTTTTACAGGTTTACTCAGTCAGTGAAGAGCGAAAACAGGATCAGGTTGAGGTTGACAACCAGATTCTTGATGTTGTTAGGAAACATCCAGATAAGAGGCTGTTGTTCGGTTATCTGGGTGCATCGTTCTCATTGAAAAATGGACAATATCCTCATGCAATGGTTTTCTAAACCTTCCAGATTCAAAATAAATAATGAGAACTCCATCTTGTCTTCTGTTGTTCATATTTTATATCACAATATACTTAATTCAGAGTAGGATACATTTAGAATTGATCCATTTTTCCCCTTTCTCGGCCCCAAAAAAAATTTTAAGAGGTGAGAGTGCTGAAAGATACAAATGGAACATAAGATGTGAAGGACTTTGATTTTCTTCCATGTATTGTATTTTTTGAACTTGCCTTGTGCAAATATTTTGTTTTAATATTTAGTCAGCTAGGGCTGCACGATATTCAAAATGAATACCGGTATCGGTATTCAAAAAAATACCGCGGTATACCATTATATCGAAAACTGTTCAGATATATGAACACAAGTACCACAATCGGGACTCGAGGCATCACAGTCTTAACCAATTAGCATGCCTTGATGAGACGGTTCGAAAAATCTTTACCCCAATGCAGGCGATATCAAAATTTATTATTTTCAAAATTAGTTTTTAAGATTTTCCCCAGATTTCAACAAAACTAGATCATGTGACCCCTCATTGGAACGAGCTCGACGAGCCCGTTCCAATGAGGGGTCACATGATATAGTTTTGTCGAAATTTTGAAAATTATTTCTTCTCCTGCTGAATTTGTATATAACGAGGGCACAAGCAGACAATTCCCTGGATAAAGGGATAATATTATTCATACGGGGCTTCAATTAAAAAAACTCAAGACATCTTGAAAATCAAAATTGTGGGTAAATAAATAATGACGATAAACCGATATTTTTAGCTGCGACTAGCAGCTCTATAAGTGGCAATGTCGGTCGGTCGGTCTGTCTGTCGGTCGGTCGGTCGGTCGGTCTGTCTGTGACCAACGAGTTTGTCTGTGACCAACGAGTTTCAAAACTCAATAACTTTTGAAATACTCGATGGAATGACTTTATATTTGGTATGTAAGTGTATCTTATTGATGTCTAGCCACTGTTCAATGCATGTGTTGTTCCAAATATTTTTCTTGGAGTTATGACCCTTGATGAACTTAGAATGTCTGTCAGTCTGTCTATGACCAACGAGTTTCAAAACTCAATAACTTTTGAAATACTTGATGGAATGACTTTATATTTGGCATGTAAGTGTATCTTATTGATGTCTAGCCACTGTTCAATGCATGTGTTGTTCCAAATATTTTTCGTGGAGTTATGGCCCTTGATGAACTTAGAATTTTGTGAAATTGCACCACCCGTCGCAGCTATGGCGTCGATGTCGCGATTTTTGTAATTACACCGGTATTCAATCGATATTGGTTTGAATACCGGTATATATCGGTTTATCGATATACCGTGCAGCCCTATAGTCAGCTATAAACATAACAATAACGAGGAATAACCTGATACAACATTTCATTATCAGACTGACATTAGTAATTTATGGCTTACCTGAGGCCACTTATGACTTGGGCTGCCAATCAGTGATGGGAAGTCTAATAATCATGCCTGAGTACATATTACTATCAAGAACAGGAGAAAGTGAATTGCATTACTCTGAAGTACGTCATTAGTTCATTTCTGTAACAATACAAATAACATGGCCTACAGGCACATTTATTATAGGATTGTTTTTGAACTTGGTATGCTCATTAGGCAAGATCTCAAGATAAGAGCTACTGATTAGCATTCATTTCTGTGAAAAAAGTTGCTGTTTACAATGACCTTTAAACTTACTGCATTTGTGTATCAACATTCTTCCTTTACCTAGCCTTACAGTTTACGTTTAGAAATGCATGGATTGCTATGACATTGTGCACACGTAATGCTGTTATGTTGAAGTTTCACCAAATAACATTGGTACCAGTGATCTTCAATTTTGCCATTTCACTTATAACTTACCAAGTTCAAGTTCGTCAAGCTGAGCTACAGTGTCATTGACACTTTCATTTTAGTTCATAGCCACCGTTGCCTTAGTCACGAAAACTTGACCCCACATCGGTGATGCGAACCCTTGTTCAGTCTTTGACAAGTTGAGGGGGAAGATAACCATGGCTGATAAGCTAATATAGCAAATGTGAAAGGAAGGAAGTGGGTTTTATCAAATGCATTACTACACAATTCCAAGTTCCCAGGCTTTGATATAGACATGATGCCCCTACACACCACCAGAAGGTGGGGGGGGGGGGGGGGGGGGGTGGGGGAGAGGGGGGTGTTTGGGGTTGAGGTAAAAAAAAGGGCTCTTGACTCTGGGTATCAGTTAAGACTGGGAATTTAGAACATATCATAATTGGTAATGTGACAATAGTATTGACATATATACACCTGGAACTTAATTAAACACCCCCTGGTTTTTTTTGCAGTGGTGTTAATAGGAACTGTCTTTACTTTCATGCTACCTTTCAGATGGACAACGTGATTGTTTGTAGAAAGAATGGTCTCTTGACAAATGAAAGACAACACAATGAAAATATGCAGTATTTTAATGGCGCTAATTACACATATCTGTCACTATTGTCTTTTTCATTTGGAAAAATGTTCTCTCGACAATTATTGTGCTGGAACGGTCCATGATGAAACAACGCCGGTAATTACTGACTGAAAATGTAACTTGTGATCTGAACACAACAGCAGTGTCTGACATCAAGTGAGTGTACCACCACATAACCGGCTGATGGCCTGAACCCTCTTCCTAATGATACAGTAAGCCTTCCGATGCGGTTGAGAGGCAACTGCTGCCACTCCTCATGCAATGCAGTTTCCAAATTGGCCAAATTCTGTACAGTTGGATCCCTTGCTTGCACATGACGGCCAAGAAAGTCCCAGATGTGTTCTGAGGGATTCAAATCGAGGCTCATTGTAGACCAAGGTAGTGTTGTAATAGCGTTGTTCTGAAGGAATACTCTCACAGCATGGGAACGATGTGGCCTTGCATTGCTGTCCATGAATACAGGGAGAGTAGTCAACAGATGGTTATCAAAATGAGGCACGACAATCAGATTGAGAATGTCCCAGATGTACTGATGACCATTGAGATTCCTACTCACAGTCACCATATCAAGATTGCAATCATGAGAGAGGCATCCCCAGATCATTACTGATCCTCCACCATAAGGAACAGTAGGTCTGATGTTCCTGGGCATGTAAACAGTATTTCTGTGCTTCCACACTCTCATCTGACCATCTGTGATGTGAAGCAGGAACATACTCTCATCTGACCAATGGACGCTCCTCCACATCCTGAGATTCCAATGCAGTTTTGCCATACACCACTCCAAACATTGTCTTAGATGCTGATTGGACAAAGCTGGATGCTTGATGACCCTTCTGGACCTCATACTCAGTGCTTTGAAATGGTTTCAGACAGTTTTGTTGCACAAATGCCTGTTGGGGAGTCAAAGGCATTTCAAAACCCCACTTGAAGCAAAGGGTTCACACATAACGAGGTGTGCCAGACTCCGATTTACCAGAGGAGAGGTTTGTCCAGGCCTTAGCCCTTAACCTCGTTGGTTTGTTGATGCTTTCCGACAAGTCTGCTGATGACATAATGACTATAGCCAAGTTGTCTTCGAATAGCCTTGAATGACATGCCTGTTGCATGCATGCCAACATTTTGCCATCTAGGAGCCTCTGAAAGTCTCCTCCTTGTCATGTCAACATTTACAGATTAAAGAAGTGACAAATTTTCTTGTTTTATACCCAGATATTGCATTTAGATGGTAGTGTTTTTTGTGACATTCGTGGGAGGCTTTACGTGGACGAGGTGATGTGTTTGGGGTAAGCTATCAACCAGAAACATCATGTTTCTCTGGATGAAGTGCACTGCAAGACGCAGCAATCATTAAAACATAATAATCAGTGACAGCAACTTCACTGTCATGAAACATTTCAGGGGGTGTTTAAGTTCCAGGTGTATATATGTAAAGTTCTCGCCGATTGTATGGTGTATTTGGTGATTATCAAAATTGTGTACACAAAATCTTGTTCATGACACAGTTTCTCAGATGCAGTCCCCAGAAAGCAAAGTCTTTGCCACTAGTGAGCTTGTGGCAAAAAGTGCATGTCCCGCCCCCCTCCCCTTCCAGTGCCCTTTGGTTTGCCCATGGAAAAGTTATCTCTTCTACCACCCATGTCAAAAGGTGTATATATTAGTACTGAAATGGTTAACCGGATAATCGATTTGAAACCAGTTGGCTACTTAACCGAATAGAAAAACCATCAACCGGTTATCTGAAATATTGATAGTGATGGTCATTCCATGTTTAAAACGTAAATCTGTCGCTTCTCCTTTAGAATAGATTATACATCGAAGCCGCATTGTATATATTGAGAAAGAATTTACTTTGGCGTTCAAGACTTTAACTTGTAGAGTGCTAAATTATTTCTGGTCATTAAAATTTTTCTACATGTCTTTGCCTGGTTACATTTTATGGGAGAGTGCCCCTAGGCACTCTCCCATAAATTGGAACAAGGCAAATCCTTAGAAACAAATTGAAAATATTTTCACTTCAAGTATGAAGTACATCCACTGAATATGAAGTCTTTAAGATGGGTTACCTGCACTTCAGATCAAATCCCAAATAAGGGCTTCCAGCACCCTACCAGTTAATGATCGGCAGTTTCCGCGAGTAATGAGTAATCACAGAAACTATTCCGTAGTGTGCATACAAACGAACGTTGTCAAATACTCGACAACTTTTGTTTGTATACACAATACGGAATAGTTTGAGAATACTGCTTTCCAATTCCTGTAGTTTTGATCCCATATTTGGTGAAATAATGACCATGGATAGCTCTCGGTTAGTCGGGTTACAAAAATGAGCTAACCGTTTCGGCCCTAGTATATATAAACCTGAGAAAACAGAAATAGGTTTCATTAGATGTCAAACTGTTAAACATCAACCATTGAATTAGAAACTGACAATCTTAGACCCTCTGCAGCAATTTTTTCTACTTTGAAATGGTGGGATGGGTGATGTCCAGGTCAGGTTATCCCTCTCCTCCACTAAAGTCAAAATATATAGCAGGATTGAAAAAAGAGAAAGGCTTTATCAGATGCAATATTGTTATCCACCTGAGAATTGGTAAACTGACAATCTTAGACCCTGTGCTGCAATGTTTTCTACTTTGAAGTGGTGGGATGGGTGATGTCAAGGTCGGTTAACCTCCTCTGCTAAAGTCAAAATATATAGCAGGATTAAAAAAAGAGAAAGGTTTCATCAGATGAGATATTGTTATCCACCTGAGAATGGAAAACTGACAATCTTGGACCCTATGCAGCAATTTTTTTTACTTTGACATAGTGTGGGGAAATGGGGTTGTCCAGACGGAAAGCGGGTTATCCAGATATGGTAATCTTCCTCTTTACCTATGATAAACTATGAAAATCAAATGTGAAAAAGGATATGGGTTTCATCAAACCAGCAAGTTAGACACAAACTTTAAACATTGGATTCCCGTGATGCAGTGCTTATGGTATGGTCACGTTTAACCATTGTCCAGAAATATGTAACCTTAACACCAATAAATAAATTAATTTTCCATTGGTAGAGTACTTTGTCCCTCCTTTGACATGGTGGGGAAAAGATGTTCAGGCTAGGATTAACTACTGCCCCCACCCCAAACCTGTGGAGTAGATTTTTCGATGGATGGGCAGTGGGTGATGATGTTCAAGCCCTGTTATCTTACTCTCCACCCATGTTCAAATATATAGGTAGCATGGAAACTAGCAAATAACATTAGATGCAATACTGTTGAACATCCACCAGTGAATTAGAAAGGGACATTCATAGAACCTGTGCATCAATTTTTCAGTTTTCAATAAGGTGAGGGCAAGCCAGAAAATAAGCAAACTTGTCATCTGCAAAATGGAGTCGACAGGGTGAATTTAGAGATGCTACCATGCACAGCAGGGTAGCATCACTAAATTTGCCCTCTGTGAACCTCATTCTGAATCAAGACCTCAGCCTAAATAGAAAGAGGTACTCAGAGGATAAATTGGCCCACTGTATGGGATAGCATTAGCAAATTCACCTTCTGGGGACCTCATTCTTCAAATGCCAGATTGCTTATTTTCAGGCTTGGGTGAGGGGGAAGATGTACAAGCCAGGGTATCTTCCCCACCCATGTCAAAATAATAAGATCAGGCCTGGCATTCTGAAAAATGCAGGAGGGCAAAAAATCGCTCTCCTCAATCAGCTTAGGAGAGCAATTAGCTTTACACAGCATTTTAAGTATCCAGTTGAACGAACTCATTGAAACTGAAACCAACAGACTACATCAGTGATTTTATTAACTTTACTAAGGTAAAGCGAAATCTCTTAGACATCTAGATGTCTCACTCAGCAACCGAACACATACTTGACAAGACCTGTGTGTGTACCCAGACCTGTTGTCCAAGAAAGTCATACGCCTACCACTACCACCTTCAACCCCCTAAGGGGGGTTGAAGGTGGTAGTGGTAGGCGTATGACTTTCTTGGACAACAGGTCTGCTTGAATCTACAGTCACATCCTGGTGCAAGTGCTTCAAGTGACAGGATAGTAGTAATGGTAGTATATTATAGTGTCAATATTCCTTGAATAATTACCCCTCAAACTGTGATGTCAGTTGTTGAACTTGAAACTGACAGAAAAAAAAATATTGCTGTGACCCATTTTGCTTCAAATGATTGCAACAGTGTTTGGGTACGGTTGCAGCCATTACCTTTTACCACTAAACCACTTTCAAAATGAAATTACGTGATGTTATGTGACTTCGAAGTTAAATTACATTTTAGCTTTTCAACAAAAATTTAATGTGAGCATAATACATGTAATCTCAATCATCCCAGACCAAAATATTTAGGAGGGCAATTTTTCGCTCTCCTTAATTCTTTCAGGAGGGCAGTAAGGAGAGCTAAAAAATTGCTCTCCTGAAATTGCCAAGCCTGTAAGATAATGTGAAAAAAAAGTTTTACTGTATGCTATACTGTTAAATATGGACCAGTGAATTAAAAACATAGAAACAGATCTTAAACTTTTCAACCCCCACTTCCTATGCAAGATAAGCGTGTCTCATGTGAGGAGGCCATGCAAGATAGATATCTATCTCACATGATCCATGTGACTGGCTTATTAGTGTATTTAATGAGCGCACAGACTATTTAATCACCGCACATTCTTTCATAAACAAACAACATCGCATCACGTTTTGGAAATATTAACAGACGAACGTTTGTCGAAGGAAATAGAAATAAAAACAGACCGCAAATCAAAGGACACTTGACTCATATATGTGAATTTTGGGGTGAACACCATTATGAGTGAAGAGAGTTGCATGAAATTCCTGTCGAAAAGTTATCAGAATGTGTCGATGTTCATTTTGCTACAAATCTTCAACCCCTGTCTTGCTACCATTGGGATTTAATTTTGTTGTATATACTTGTGGTATATACAGAACTTTTGTGCGCTCTTTCCGTAAGCAAATAAGTTTTTTTCAGAAATGGACAGCAAAATTGTTCGATATAGCTGCACATGCCTCTGGATTACTTTTGATGACGTCAAGAGTGTATTGGTGAGGGAAGAAAAATTATCCCTGATGGGAGTGGGTGTGAGATGGGGAAATCTCACCCTCGGGACAAGATATTTGGTCCAGACACTCGGTAAGCCTCGTGTATGGCCCAGGTATCTTGCCCTCGGGTCAGATTTCCGCATCTCACACCCTTACCCACCAGGGATAATAATAATCTTCCCATCCCATGTCTAAATAAAAAGCGTGAAAAAAAAAAAGATTTCACTGGATGCAACAGTGTTAACTATCGACCAATGAATTAGAAACATAAAAAAGAAGATCTTAGACTTTTTAAAGCAATTGTTTGTAGCTTTGTTTACTTGAATACAGTGGAACAATGTTAACCCTTTACCATAGACAATATCAAAATTTGTTATTATCCCCCACCAAAAACCAAGTTTGCAAGGGGATATAGAAATGGGGTCCGTTCGTTCATCCATCCATCCATCTGTAACAACTTTGGACCTTCATATCTCGGTCAGTGGATGTTGGATTTAAATTATCTTTGGTACTCTAGTGATCCAAATAATAGTAGGGGTCGGAATAATAGTAGGGGGTGGAAAAATTTCGGAATTTTAATAATAGTAGGGGGTTTGAATAATAGTAGGGGGTGGAAAAATTTCGGAATTTTAATAATAGTAAGGGGTTTGAATAATAGGAGGGGGTGGAAAATGCAGGCATGAGAGTGGCAATCAATGAAATTCGCTGAAATTAGTGTTGGAAGCTTCCCTGTTGGGATCCCAGGAAGTGGAGTAGTGCTTGTTCACTTTTGCAAACATGCCCTGTTTTGCTGGTAGAATAGGACCCAGAAACCAATGCTTGGGGTAGAAGTCCTCCAAAATGTGCGACATGGGTATAAATGATTGGCTAAACTTGAGTTTATATCCGTGTTTCGGTCATGATTAGCCTTTTTTGCAAATACTAGTATGACCTTAAACACCAATAAATAAAATGTTGGGAAATGGCAGGTTATGAAATTTTCTCTCTGTATCGGTTTCTACTCGTTTTTTTTTTTTTTTTTACAAAGAGTGGATTCCAGTATCGGTTTCGGTTATTATTCCTGAACCACATTTTTGTCCGAAATATATATTTTACCCTCTATTTTTTGGGACACGCGGGCGAACCCCCCCCCCCCCCAGAATTTAAATACGACAGGCATCGAGTGGATTTGAATCACAGATATATTAACCAGGTGAGTGTCGCTGTTCAGCATTTTTGAAAGAATAGAATATTTAATACAAACTGATTTTGTCGTGTTTTTAGCTCAACTTGACAAAGTCAAGCTGAGCTATTGCCATCACTTCTCGTCCATCGGCGTACGTACATATGTACGTTAGTACGTACGTCCACAATTTCCTTTGGCACACCTCACAGGTCGCATTTATGATCAGATTACTTTGAAACTTCTTATGCTTGTTTGGGGTGACCTCTAGATGGGAGCTATCGATTTTCTTCAATTTCCGACAAAAAATGTGGCCGCGGCCAACATTCTTAGAACTTAGTTTAGTCAATCCACAATATTTCCCTTTGGCACACCCTACAGGGTACATTTATGATTTGATTGTTTTGAAACCTGATACGCTTATTTAGGGTGACCTCTAGATGGGAGCTATCGATTTTCTTCAATTTCCGGCAAAAAATGTTGCCACGGCCAATGTTCATAGAACTTAGTTTAGTCAGACCTCAATATTTCCATTTGGCACACCCTACAGGGTACATTTACGATCAGATTGCTTTGAAACCTGGTATGCTTGTTTGGGGATACCTCTAGATGGGAGCTATCGATTTTCTTCAATTTCTGTCAAAAAATGTTGCCGCGGCCAACGTTCTTAGAACTTAGTTTAGTCAGAAGACTCAATATTTCCCTTTTGACACACCCTGCAGGGTACATTTATGATCGGATTGCTTTGAAACCTGGCATGCTTGTTTGGGTTGACCTCTAGATGGGAGCTATCGATTTTCTTAAATTTCTGTCAAAAAAAGTTGCCGTGGCCAACGTTCTTAGAACTTAGTTTAGTCAAACCACAATATTTCCCTTTGGCACACCGTACAGGGCACATTTATGATTTGATTGCTTTGAAACCTGGTATGCTTATTTAGGGTGACCTCTAGATGGGAGCTATCGATTTTCTTCAATTTCCGGCAAAAAATGTTGCCACTGCCAACGTTCGTAGAACTTAGTTCAGTCAGACCTCAATATTTCCCTTTGGCACACCCTACAGGGCCCATTTATGATCAGATTGCTTTGAAACCTGGTATGTTTGGGGAGACCTCTAGATGGGAGCTATCGATTTTCTTCAATTTCTGTCAGAAAATGTTGCCGCGGCCAACGTTCTTAGAACTTGGTTTAGTCAGAAGACTCAATATTTCCCTTTGGCACACCCTACAGGGTACATTTATGATCGGATTGCTTGGAAACCTTTCATGCTTGTTTGGGGTGACATCTAGATGGGAGCTATCGATTTTCTTCAATTTCCGTCAAAAAATGTTGCCGTGGCGAACGTTTTTAGAACTTGGTTTAGTCAGAAGACACGATATTTCCCTTTGGCACACCCTACAGGGCACATTTATGATCGGATTGCTTGGAAACCTTTCATGCTTGTTTGGGGTGACCTCTAGATGGGAGCTATCGATTTTCTTCAATTTCCATCAAAAAATGTTGCCGCAGCCAACATTCTTAGAACTTAGTTTAGTCAGACCACAATATTTCCCTTTGGCTCACCCTACAGGACTCATTTATGATTAGATTGCTTTGAAACCTGGTATGCTTATTTAGGGTGACCTCTAGATGGGAGCTATCGATTTTCTTCAATTTCCGGCAAAAAATGTTGCCACTGCCAACGTTCGTAGAACTTAGTTCAGTCAGACCTCAATATTTCCCTTTGGCACACCCTACAGGGCCCATTTATGATCAGATTGCTTTGAAACCTGGTATGTTTGGGGAGACCTCTAGATGGGAGCTATCGATTTTCTTCAATTTCTGTCAGAAAATGTTGCCGCGGCCAACGTTCTTAGAACTTGGTTTAGTCAGAAGACTCAATATTTCCCTTTGGCACACCCTACAGGGTACATTTATGATCGGAGTGCTTGGAAACCTTTCATGCTTGTTTGGGGTGACATCTAGATGGGAGCTATCGATTTTCTTCAATTTCCGTCAAAAAATGTTGCCGTGGCGAACGTTTTTAGAACTTGGTTTAGTCAGAAGACTCGATATTTCCCTTTGGCACACCCTACAGGGCACATTTATGATCGGATTGCTTGGAAACCTTTCATGCTTGTTTGGGGTGACCTCTAGATGGGAGCTATCGATTTTCTTCAATTTCCATCAAAAAATGTTGCCGCAGCCAACATTCTTAGAACTTAGTTTAGTCAGACCACAATATTTCCCTTTGGCTCACCCTACAGGGCTCATTTATGATTAGATTGCTTTGAAACCTGGTATGCTTATTTACGGTGACCTCTAGATTGGAGCTATCGATTTTCTTCCATTTCTGTCAAAAAATGTTGCCACGGCCAACGTTCTTAGAATTCAGTCTAGTCAGACCACAATGTTTCCCTTTTGTACACCCTGCAGGGCACATTTATGATCGGATTGCTTTGAAACCTGGCATGCTTGTTTGGGGAGGCCTCTAGATGGGAGCTATCGATTTTCTTCGGTTTCTGTGAAAAAATGTTGCCACAGGCAAAAAAACTGACATTTGGTCCCAATGATCTTCAATTTTGCCATTTCATTTATAACTTACCAAGTTCAAGTTTGTCAAGTTGAGCTACAGTGTCATTGACACTTTCATTGTATTGTTGATATCCATCCAATTCCCACATGAAAACTGAGAATTTTCAAAGATTGAACAAAAAAACCCCAAAAACAAACACTTTCACGAGCGAGCACATGTTGGTCAACAATTATGGGGAAGCCCCAACAATCCCAGAATACTGTGCGCGGACACTTCCGATCCGAGCTTTGTACTGCTCCAAGACTGAGCGTGCCAACATTACGGACACCACAACTACAGACTCCGATTGTGTGTGTGTATTGGGGGGGGGGGGGGGGGTGGGGGGGTGGGGGGGAGACAGGCTGTTCAGTCATCATTACTTTCAAAGTGGTTGGGCAGACTGAGAATAGGCTCCCTTTTTCTTTTAACAGAATGTCTCACTCCTTTTGATGGGGGTGCTCGTATACAACCCCCACAGTGGAAGCATGTGTTCGAAATTTACGAAGACAATCGCCCGGTATAAAATGGAACTGACCGCTTGGAGGGATGCAAGGTTTATTCTATTTCGTCAACATTTGTGCTTTTGAACCAAGTGTTAGTCTATTTTCTTGAGAAATTTAGCCAACTTTACGATGTGATTTTCATTAGAGAGTTCATGTTTTGCAATTGACATTTCATCGTAAATTAAATCGAACATTTGAAAATGCAAAATTTAATAATCGTAGGGATTCAAATAAGGATCGTACGGGCTGGAATTTTTATTGAAATTTAATAATCATACGGGTACGATTATTTGGATCACTAGAGTATGCTGATAGACCATCATGGGGGAAAAGATATTCACAAGTAACAGGTTTTGTCCATTTTTATTAGCTGCGACGAGCAGCTCTGTATGTGGCAATGTCGGTCGGTCGGTCGGTCGGTCGGTCTGTCACTAAGGAGTTTAAAAAACACCATCACTCCTAAAATACTTGATGGAATGACACCATACTTGGTATGCAAGTGTACAGTACGTGGAGAGTGTATTATTACTAAATCACCTGCAGAGTGGAGTTGTACTCGGAGGTCCATTGGCTGAAACATTGCTTGTGTTTTTGTCCACATGTACAGAATTTGAAAATAATACTTTGGGTGTCGGCTCCACTCCACGGGTGATTTAGTTACAATCCACGCTCCACATACTGTATCTTCATGATGTCTACACCCTCTCAATAGTGCATGTCATTCGGATAATTTCTGTCACATTTATGGACTTGTCACCAACAAGTTTTTTTGTCACCAAGTTTTTTGTCACCAACGACTTTTAAAACATCATTGGCGTTGCACGAATCGTCGCAGCTTCGGGACTGTGACAGTACACTCTAGTTAGCTCAACTTTGGCGAAGCCAAATTTGAGCTTATGCCATGGCCAGTCGTCCGTCTGTCCGTCAGCAATTCAATACGGCTCGGGCTAGAGGCCGTATTTATGAACCGATCTTTACGAAACTTCTTAGGTGCCTTTGTTATGACCGTGGGACGAGAACAAGTGTTTTTGGGTCCGGTCCGAAATTCAAGATGGCTGCCAGCCGCCAATTTGTACCGACGATGCAGAAATCTGTTTTTTGCACAGAACTTCCATATGAAAGCGCTGATTTGAATAACTTTTTGTATGAATGTTTAGTACCATGGGATACATCACATAGAATACAGGTTTTTTTCTCGTACGTAAATTATGCAAATTAGACTAACTTTGATGTATTTAGTGTTCCTTTCAGCACTGTCAGTGCAAATGCCAATACGGCTCGGGCTAGAGGCCGCATTTATGAACCGATCTTTACGAAACTTCTTGGGTACCTTTGGTATCACCGTGGGATGAGAACGAGTGTTTTTGTGTGCGGTCCGAAATTCAAGATGGCCGCTGGCAGCCATATTGTTCAAAATTAGGGGCAATCAGATTTTTGTGCAGAACTTCCACATGAAAGCTCTGATTTGAATAATGTTTTGTGTGAATGTTTAGTACCATGGGATACATCACATATAATACGAGTTTTTTTCTCGTGCAAAAATTATGCAAATTAGATGAACTTTGAATTTTTCAGTGCCACTTACACACATTAAGTTCACATGTCAATACGACTCGGGCTAGAGGCTGTATTTATCAACCGATCTTCACAAAACTTCTTGGGTACCTCTGCTATCACCTTGGGATGAGAACGAGTGTTTCTGAGTGCGGTCCGAAATTCAAGATGGCTGCCAGTGGCCATTTTGTACCGAAATTAGGTCTAGTCAGTTTTTTGTACACAACTTCTATATGTCTCAGGCTAGAGGCCGTATTTATGAACCGATTTTTACGAAACGTCTTGGGTACCTTTGTTATCACCATGGAATGAGAACGGGTGTTTTTGGGTGTGGTCCAAAATTCAACATGGCCACCAGCAGCCATTTTGTACCAAAATTAGTGCAATCAGTCTTTTGTACAGAACTTCTGTATGAAAGTTCTGATTTGAATAAATTTTTGTATTAATGTTTAGTAAAATGGAGTACATCACATACAGTATGGGTTTTTTTTTGCAGAAATTATGCAAATTAGATGAATTTTGATTTATTTAGTGCTACTTATACACTGTAAGTGCACATGTCAATACGGCTAGGGCTAGAGGCTGTATGTATCAACCGATCTTCACGAAACTTCTTGGGTACCTTTGTTATCACCTTGGGTTGAGAACGAGTGTTTCTGAGTGCGGTCCAAAATTCAAGATGGCTGCCAGTGGCCATTTTGTACCGAAATTAGGTCCAATCAGTTTTTTGTCACAACTTCTATACAGCTCGTATTTATGAACTGATCTTCACGAAACTTCTTGGGTACCTTTGTTTTCACCTTGGGACAGGAATGAGTGTGTTTTGGGGTGCCTTTGTTAACACTGTGCTATGAGAACAAATATGTTGGGGTTCAGTCAGACCCACTCTGGGACTCACAGTTTTCTTTTCTAGTTTAGCATCTGACTGTCACCCACCTTTACAATACTTTACCTATACATTTGTTACAGGCTACGGTCAGTATTTATGTACAGGCCGTTACAATACTTTATATGTACCTTTGTTATCAGGTCATTACCTAGATGTTTGTCATTGCTGTGTCACATACTATACATGTACATGTCTTGACAAGTTGAGCTACACTGTCATTGACACTTTCATTTTTCTAGAGTTATGGGCCGTTTTCCACTTTTTTGTTCCCCGACATTTTGTTGGAGGACTATTGTAATCAGCTGCATCTGTCCATCCATCCATCCGGCCGGCCGGCCGTCCGTATGGAGTGATTAAAGTTTGGGTCATCGAATCAAAACCAAATTTGATTTATATGTCCCTTACCCCAATGATTAGGTGAATTCCAAGTTATGCCCCCTTTTCAATGCTTTTCCGCCCAATTTCACAACTTTGGTAATTTTGCTGAGTTATGGCCCATTTTGCATTTTTTTGACTTGGAAATTTGGATGTCCGGCTGATAACTTCAGTCTTAGTTATTGAATCAACACCTAATTTTGTACACAGGGTTGTCTCATGAATATGCAGGTCAAGTTCGAATTTAGGTTCAGTCCGACTAATTTATGCTGACTTATGGCCCTTTTTCCATTTTTTCGACTTTGATGAAAATTTGTTGTCTGGAAATATGTCCAATGTAAGAACTTGCTGTCGGGGGACATAGCCCACGCCTGGCGGTGGCCTTGTTCAACTTAGAAACCTTAGGCGAGGTTTCCCGGTGGCATTGAACCTTGTTTCAATTATTATTATTATAGGAACACCATACGGTTTTGTTGCAAGTTTTTAAAAATCTTTCTTTTCAACTGCTCAATTTTTTTGTATATTACATTGCCGGGTAAAGGCCGATTGATAAAGTAAAGGGTTAATTGAGTAGCTACTTTGCCAGTGAGAATTAATCATATAACAGGAGTATTTAATTAACAAGGATTTGGTCACTTTCTGTAATCTGGAGACAATGTGGGCATTTATTCTATAATATCTGGTTTGGCAGAGCTCATGAAGTTTCATTGGATTCAGTACTGTGAAATGTAAACCAGTGAATTAGAAAAAGATGATTTTAGACTCTTTAACCCCTAGCACTCTGGTAGAGCAACACTTTTCTTCAATCACTTTGTTTTTCTCGAGTTTAACTTTGAATTTAACCCATCATATCTTGTTTGACAGAGCTCAGTCAGCTCTGTCAAGCAAGGTATATTTGGTTAAATATCAAACTGCATTATGGGAAATATTTGCTGCTGAAAACTTTGCCATTTTGACATCAGAGTGCAGAGGGTTAAAGTATTTGTTTGCAGCTTTGTTTATGGAAATATTTGAAGGTGAGAGTGGGGTGCAAAGAAGTCCGTGCATTCATATTTGGGCTGTTTGTGGGAACCAAATTGTTAACTTCATGCAATTAGACGGAAATTCTTTAAAAATCATCTTCTTCAGATCCACCAAGAAGAAACTTTTTATATTTGGTATTCAGCATCCTTTGCAGCCAATGGAAGTTTGTTCAAATCAAGTGCATGGATTCATATTTGGGCTGACTATGAGGGCCCAAATTTTAACTTAGTCCAGTAGGAGGAATATTCTTTTACCCTTTACCCAATGCAGACGATATCAAAATTTATTATTTTAAATATCATTTTTAGCTCAACTTGACAAAGCTATCAATTTTCTTCAATTTCTGTCAAAAAATGTTGCCGCTGCCAATGTTCTTAGAACTTAGTTTAGTCAGACCACAATATTTCCCTTTGGCACACCCTACAGGGCACATTTATGATTGGATTGCTTTGAAACCTGGTATGCTTGTTTAGGGTGACCTCTAGATGGGAGCTAGCGATTTTCTTCAATTTCTGTCAAAAAATGTTGCCACGGCCAACGTTCTTAGAACTTAGTTTAGTCAGACCTCAATATTTCCCTTTGGCACACCCTACAGGGCACATTTATGATCGGATCGCTTTGAAACCTGGTATGCTTGTTTGGGGAGACTTCTAGATGGGAGCTGTCGATTTTCTTCCATTTCTGTCAAAAAATGTTGCCGAGGCCAACGTTCTCAGAACTTAGTTTAGTCAGAAGACCACAATATTTCCCTTTGGCACACCCTACAGGGCACTTTTATGATCGGATTGCTTTGAAACCAGGCATGCTTGTTTGGGGTGATCTCTAGATGGGAGCTATCAATTTTTTTTCCATTTCCGTCAAAAAATGTTGCCACGGCCAACGTTCTTAGAACTTAGTTTAGTCAGACCTCAATATTTCCCTTTGGCACACCCTACAGAGTACACTTATGATTGGATTGCTTTGAAACCTGGCATGCTTGTTTGGGGTGACCTCTAGATAGGAGCTATCAATTTTCTTCCATTTCCGTCAAAAAATGTTGCCACTGCCAACGTTCTTAGAACTTAGTTCAGTCAGACCTCAATTTTTCCCTTTGGCACACCCTACAGGGCACATTTATGATCGGATTGCTTTGAAACCTGGCATGCTTGTTTGGGGAGACCTCTAGATGAGAGCTATCGATTTTCTTCCATTTCCGTCAAAAAATGCTGCTGCGGCCAACGTTCTTAGAACTTAGTTTAGTCAGACCTCAATATTTCCCTTTGGCACACCCTACAGGGCACATTTATGATCGGATTGCTTTGAAACCTGGCCTGCTTGTTTGAGGTTACCTCTAGATGGGAGCTATCAATTTTCTTCAATTTCCGTCAAAAAATGTTGTCACTGGCAATGACCTTCAATGAACTTAGTAAAAACTTAGTGCAGTTAAGCATCAATATTTCCCTTTGACACACCCTGCAGGGCACATTTATGATTGGATCGCTTGCAAACTTGGTAAGCTTGTGTGGGGTGACATCTCTATGGGGGCTGTCGATTTTCTTCCATTTCTGTCAAAAAATGTTGCCGCTGACCTTTGAACTTAGTCAGACCTCAATATTTCCCTTTAACACGGCCTTCAGGGCACATTTATGATCGATCACTTTGAAACTGTATGTGTGTTCCGTGTGACCTCTATATGTGAGCTATTGCTTTTTTTCATTTCATTAAACATTTATTGTTGATATCATCAGCCTTTGAACTTACTGCATTTGTGCATCAACTTATCCCTTTTGCACTCTCTGCAGGGTATATTTATGAATTTCCATAAAAAAACCCATTGCCACAAGCACTGACCTTCTACTTAGTGCATTTGTGCATTAACATCTTCCTTTGGCATGCCTCAGAGGACACATTCATTATCAGGTTATTTTGAAACTTTGTATGGTTATGCAGGGTAACAAAGATAGGAGGTATTGATTTTCTTTTCATTTCCATCAAAAACTGTTGCTGTTAGCAACAGTCTTTGAATTTATTGCATTTGTGCATCAGCATTCTTTGACATGGCCTACAGGTCATATTTATCATTGGATTATTTTTGAACTTGGTGTGCTCATTAGGCAAGAACTTTAGATAAGAGCTGCTGATAAGCATTCATTTCTGTGAAAAAATGTTGCCATTTACAATAACCTCTGAACTTACTGCATTTGTGTATCAACATTCTTCCTTTAGCCAGTCTTAAAGTTTACATTTAAAAATGCATGGATTACTCTGACGTTGTGCACACACAATGCTGTTATGTTGAAATTTCATCAAATAACATTGGTACCAATGATCTTCAATTTTGCCATTTCATTTATAACTTACCAAGTTCAAGTTTGTCAAGTTGACCTACAGTGTCATTGACACTTTCATTTAAATTTTAAAAAAAAAAAATTTAACAAAATCATATGAGCTCCTTCCAAATAGGGGTCACATGATATGGTTTTGTTGAAATTGTTTAAAAAATAATATTTTATCAGCTGCTGAATTTGCATATTACGTGGCCTATTTGTTGGGTAAAGGGTTTAAAAATCTTCTCCTTCAGTTCCATTAGTCAAAAAGTTAGAATATATGGTATACAGCATCTTTACTAAAAGGGGGCAGATTCAAGTTTGTTCAAACTGAGTACTTGGTTTCATATTTGATAAGTGGGTGTATCGACATAAAATAAGGTCAGGTTCGAATTGGGGTGCAGTTCAACAATTTTTGCCACAGTTATGCCCCTTTTTCGACTTCAAAAATTAATTTTGTTTGGTTTCCCGATTATAACTTCAGTAATAGTTGGCCAAATCAAATAAAATTTGATATGTAGGTGTATCAACATGAAATACAGGACAAGTTCGAATCGGGGTGTGGTTCGACAATTTTGGCCACAATTATGCCCCTTTTTCGACTTCAAAAATTCTGGGTTTTTTGGTTTCCCGATGATAACTTCAGCGATAGTTGGCCAAATCAAATGAAATTTGGTATGTAGGTTTATCAATGTAAAATACAGGTCAGGTTCAAATCGAGGGGCGGTTTGACTTTTGTCAGAGTTATGCCCCTTTTTTGACTAAGAAAATTCTTTTTTTTTTTGGCTTCCTGATGATAACTTTAGTTGCTGTTGACCAATTCAAATAAAATTTGGTATGCAGGTGTATCAACGTAACATACAGGTCAAGTTCAAATCAGGGTTTGGTCAGACAGTTTTTGCCAGTGTTATGTCCCTTTTAGACGTCAAAAAAAATTTATCAAATCTCGAATTGCACACTTTTTTCGGGTGACTTGTGGCCGGGTGGCCTTTTATCATAAAAGTTTTATTCAATATCTGTTATTCAGCATAGTTACATAGGTTTTTTGGCGTGAACATTATAATGGTCGCCTATGGGAAAATATTTAGTTCCATGGTACCTTATGATTCCATCATTGTGAATGTAAAAACACACAACTGGAAAGCCCAAATTTGTTAAAAAAAAAAAACCCACACATATTATTATTATTATTATTATTTATTGGTGTTTAAGGTCACATACTTATGCACAACGGCTAATCGTGACCGTACCCACACATATTAGTCATATCCTTGTTTACTGCCATTTCACTCCATTTCTTCACACAGTTGAAGGCCTTCAGGTGAAAGAGCTCTTTGTTTTCAAAGGGTGGCTGTTTTGTAATTTTTCAACGTAATTTTAATGTTAACATTTAACCAAAATACTGTCCAAAACCGTCCAGCGCTATTCACAAAAATTGCCATTCAATTTTCATTATTTTTCATTTTTACCTCAAAAACATAGCCTGTGACTCCTCATCAGGAACAAGCTCATTGAGCTCGTTCCAATGAGGGGATCATAAGCTAAGTTTTTGAAGCAAAAAATTTTAAAAATTTGTTATTCAATAATTTTGTTTACAAGTGTTGTCTGATTTTCATGTTAGGTAAAGGGTTAATGCAAGATGTGTGCTGGGAAGGAGAAAGTGGCCAGTGGAAAACAGACCTCCTTTTTCAGAGTGTTTTGGAGATTCATTGCATTATACACAAGTTTACAAGTTGCTCTTTCTTTTGCCTCCATCTTTCTGATCCTATTACACTAATACCCTTATCTCTCGTTTGCACCCTCCCTCTTTTATTATACCACCCACTTGAAAAGTGGGTGGTATATAGTGTTGACTATGTGCGTCCGTACGTCTATACATCCGTTCATTCATCCGTCCATCCATCCATCCGTCCGTAATGCTTTAGGGGGGTACACACCTGCTATCCGCAACTCCTCCTAAACCAGTGAACGGATTTCATTGAAACTCTCAGATCTTCTTTTACATACATTAAAGATGTGCACCTCCTATTTTCTTTTCAGATATTTTCATTTTTACAGTTTCCCATATTGAAAAATGAACTTTGTCAAATTCAATTGACATTCTGTATAGATCTGCTATCTGCAACTCCTCTTAAACCATTGAACAGATTTCATTTAAACTTTCAGACATTATTTTACATACATTGCAGATGTGCACATCCTATTTTCTTTTCAGATATTTTCATATTTACAGTTCCCCATATTAAAATGGTCTTTGTCAATTCAAGCTTGCATGGGGGGGGTGGGGGGGGGGGGAACCTTCACACACATTCTTTTACCTACAGTGAAGATGTGTACCTTCTATTTTGTTTTCAGATATCTGCGACCTCTTTTAAACTGGTGAATGGATTTCAGTGAAACCTTCACACATTCTTTTACATACAGTGAAGATGTGTACCTTCTATTTTGTTTTCAGACATTTTCATTTTTACAGTTTTACATATTGAAAAATGGGCTTTGTCAATTCAAGCTTCAGTGTGGAGGTGTGTGTGTGTGTGTGTGTGTAGGGGGGGGGGGGGGGGTTGTCAGTGTTTGTGCTCTCTACTTTAAACACACTTTTACTGTTGTAAAATGTTTCTTGGTCGGAGTGGGTGGTATCATTTAGTGAGCAGTTCTCACAGTTTTTGGCTCACCAACGTTAGTTGTGTGAGCCTATGGCATAGCCCTCATGTCGGCATCGGCGTCCGCTCTCAAATATTTTGAACTTTTGTGTACAGGTTTTGATTTTTTGGCTTTTTAAAATTTTGTTTAGTTTCTGCGTATTGCTATGGTGGTTCACTATAGCATTTAACTCTTTTCCAGGGTATTTTGTCTTAATTTTAACCCTTTGAATCAAATTTTAGATTTATTTTGATGTTTGCGTGCAGGTTTTGATAATTTTATTTTCCATTCTTCCAAGTGGAGATTTACCTTGCAGCATATGGCCATGCTTTTTTTTGTATGTAAACATGCATCTTAGGGCTAAGTTTGTATTAAGTTATTTTCCCACTGAATCACTTCAATTTTGGTCTTTTATGTACAGGTTTTGGACTTAGGCTTACAGCTTTTTACTTTTATTTACAGGTTGTGATAAAAAAAAAAAATTTAAATTGAGGTTGACCTCACTGCATATTGCAGTGGTGGTTACTATAACATTGATATCTTTCCAGTGCATTTTTTTTTAAATTTTAACCCTTTCAATCGATTTTTTTACTTTTATGTGCAGGTTTTGAGGTTTGTCTTTCTTTTCTTCCAAGTGGCGACTTACCTTGTAGCATATTGCCATGGTTCCTATTTTATGTTAGGATGCTTCTTAGGTCTATTATTATATTATTTAACCCTTTAGCTGCTTATTTACTTTAATTTTGGACTTTTGTGTGCAGGTTTTGGACTTTTGTGTGCAGTTTTTGATATTTTTTTAAGTGGACTTTTACCTCACTGGCATATTGCCATGGTGGTTACTGTAACATTTTCAGGGTATTTTTCTAAACAAAGGTGATGCTTTTTTGACTTTTATGTGCAGGTTTTGAGGTTTGTCTTTCTTTTCTTCCAAGTGGATATTTTTCAAGTAGAGTTTCACCTCACTGGCATATTGCTATTGTGGTTACTGTGACAGGGTATTTTTCTCATTTTTAACCCCTTAAAACAAATGTGATACTTTTTTTTTTACTTTTATGTGCAGGTTTTGAGGTTTGTCTTTCTTTTCTTCAAAGTGGAGACTTACCTTGTAGCATATTGCCATGGTTCCTATGTTATGTTACCATACTTTTTAGGGGTTATTATTATATTATTTAACCCTTTAGCTGTTTTTTCTTTTCTTTAATTTTGGACTTTTGTGTGCAGGTTTTGAACTTTTTGTTTTTTTACTCCAGCCACCCCTTTACATTGGCCACCTGTTGGTGAGCCACGGGGTACTGATACCCCCTCTAGTTCTAGTTTCCTTTTTGAGAACATGATCCAAGTGAGTGTTTTAGGCTCACTTGACCTTCTGGTTTTCAGGCCCCCTTTTTCTGATGAAAGGGCATTATGTCGACACCATGTTCATTCAGTGTCGTAAACTTTTTGTTTCATCACTTAACTGAAGAATGCCTTCACTCATCCTTCTCATCTTGTCGTAATGTGTTGAGGCTGAGTAATAATGCCCGAATTCAATATCCAATATGGCTACCATGGTGTCCAACTTGAATTTGGTCTCCATTAACTCAAGAAGGTCTTTACTGACCAGTCTCATCTCTTGGTGATGTATTGAGGATGGTAAGTCATGCCTGGAAATCTGGCAGGGGTAATTTTATTGCTCCTGCACGTGGCCTGCATAATTCTGATCTGGTGTGGGCAATTTTTCGCCGGTGCATAAACAAGTTAGACTTGTCAATTAGTTGGGCGCACAATCGTTTGATTGTGAGAGCAGATGTCAGATAGTCACAAGGATTAGTATGTTCAACAAAGCATAGAGTAGGGTTAATTTTAAAGTATAGTCTGGTTGATTGGTTTGTTGCAGACTTGGGGTCAAATGCAAATGCATTTTCATTTAAATTCGTGATTTCATGTATTTGCATTTGCATTTGAAAGAAAAAGTATTTGAAATTTCAAATACTTTCCAAATACATTTCAAATACTTTTGTCTTAACTCCATAAATTGAACTTTGCATTTGTTACTCAACAGATTAATTATATCTAGTTTTACACAGTTGGCTGGAAAGGGAATTCCTTCTTGTTAATTAATTTGTTTGTCCAGTCTAAAGAAATCTTGAAATTGGAAGATTACTGTGCTGATAAAGTGTGTTCATACAAACTGTGACAAGAGGCACAGCATGGTGTAATAAATGACCATCCACTTAGTCTTTTGAATCAACGGAAGTAGCATATTTTTTTATCAGAATACAGCCTAGGGCATAGCACAGGTGGAAAGTGGATTTAGGAACACTCATTCAACACTGGGTGAAAAAAAATACAGCACAGTTACAAGAGAAATTATATGCCAAGCAGAAGAAATTGAATATTATTTTCTGTAACTGAACAAACTGACTTTTTTGATCAGTCATCAAAAGACCATTCTAAGCTTTTGTGTTTTTTTAGTGGGGATTATAGATTAGGACCATTGTTATTACTCGAGATATTTGATAGGATGTAATCAATCCACAATGGCCGTGCTAGGGACAAGATAGTAATACAAAAATGTTTAATAAACATTGAAAGAAAGATTTAGTTGATTTTTAGTTTTATTTTATTTGTCAGAATGTATTTGAAAAGTATTTGAATTGATTTTCAAATGCATTTGCACTTGCATTTGAACAATTTCAGCTGCATTTGCATTTGCATTTGAAAATTTGAAAAGTATTTGCATTTGCATTTAAATACTTTCCAAAGTATTTGACCCCATGTCTGGTTTGTTGACCTCAAAAGTGTGTCATTGTATGTATCAGAATAAAAATACAAGTTCGTGTTTCATCAATGATCGAGGATGCCACACTGTTATTTGTGTCAACTTGTTTCTGCTGATGTCATATTTTATACTTGTGGACATACAAGTTGTTGAAGTTATCTAAACTCAATTTGAACAGAGACATAGCCCTCAACATTTTTTTCCTACAGTACTTATAAGCCCCCCACCCCCAACACACACACATGCTTACGTGTTCCACAAGACTTGATCTGTAGTTCAATGTTCAACTGACGCAATTGGCGAGTGTATACATCTCTGTCAATCTTACAGTGTATCTGCCCATTCGTATGACTTCAAACCAGTATTTCCTTCGGGAATAATTGGAAGGTACGTACTTTACATTCCAATTATACGAATAATCACGCACTGCACGGTGCTGACAATGCCAATAGCAAGTTTATGTTAGAACATGTGTACACTTGCGTGTTGGAAAATCTTGTGGGCCCCCCACGAGATAGAGACAGGGGGCCCTTTCATAATGGTGGTTGCCTTTAAAACGGGAGCAAATTTAGTGTTGTTACCGTGCACAGCATACAGGATTTCATGTAGTACATACGCCATAAATTAAATGAAGGTATAGCCTATAGGATCGATTCTAAAAGTACGACTCTGTAGATTTTTTCATCACATGTTTTACGTTTCACCCCCACCATCCAACGATACACACATGCACGCCCAACATGTGTGACTTGAGAGGCACCATGTATGTATATTGTTCATTTCTCACCCCTATCAGTTACAATGATGTAGCGTTCACTTAACCCTTTACCTAACCTGAAAAGCAGATGACACTTGCAAAAATAATTCTTGAATAACTAATTTTTTTCATTTTTTGTCTCAAAAACCTAGGTTATGACCCCTCGTTGGAACGAGCTCGTTCCAACGAAGGGTCATAACCTATGTTTTTGAGACAAAAAATGAAAAAAAAATAATGAAAATTAATTGGCGATTTTTTAGAATAGCGCTGGCCGGTTTTGGCCATTACGTTAGGTAAAGGGTTAAAAGAATAATACATAGACTACAAAGAGTATGTCGTGTGGAAGTGAGAGTTTGAAATTATGTGTATTTGGTACACAGTCTCGCTCTCTCTCTCTCCCCCTCTTTCTTCCAACGTTGGGACGTCCTTCAAGATGGAGCCCCCCTTCTAGCTGGGCCCCCCCCCCACAATGCGGGCCCATCCCCTATGCCACTGCATGTGTAGTAAGCCTAAGGGGACAAGTAGGCTGGAATTGACAATTCCCTAAAATTGATTCTGATTGAGTCACTGGGTCATGGGGAACAAACAACAGTTAAGACATGAGTATGCATGGTACATAGTATCAATTTATTGTTGAATTTTCTGAAATAAATTGGCAATTCATCAGTTAACCCTTTACCTAACGAATCGCCCGCACCTGCCCTCGTAACATGCAAATTGAGCAGTTGAAAAAATTAAATTTTTCAAAATATTTCAACAAAACCATATCATGTGACCCCTCATGGGAACAAGCTCATTGAGCTCGTTCCGATGAGGGGTCACATGATATGGTTTTGTTGAAATTTTTTGAAAACATTAAAAAAATGGTATTTAAAATAATAAATTTTGATATTGTCTGCATTTAGTAAAGGGTTAACGCACAATAATTGTCCCTTATATTATGCTCCCTGAGAACAATTCCTAGTTTATGTTACTCCGAGATAATAGATTGTACCTGAGAAAGGTAAAATAGGAACTGCCCCTGCGAGAGCTTTCGGCTCCTGCAAAGCAGTCTGGCGAGGGCAATTTTTTGCCCTCGCAGATTTTTCAGAATACCAGCACTGGTTAGTGGAAAGTTCTTATTGATAATTGCCAGATTCCATATTCAATACATCTGCCACCAAAGCCATACTGATTTAGCCATAGTTGTCATCTTGATTTTAGTTTCTGCCAGTTAACTCAAGACTATCTTCATTGATTAGTCTCATCTATTGGCGATATGTTGAGAGTGGGTTGGGTAGTGGAATCTTTGTTTCAATAATTGTCAAGATTTCAATCCAATATGGCCAGTTTCCATTAATCAGTATGGCTTTCATGGCAGGCATCTTGATTTGGGTTTTTGTCATTTGACTTAAGAAAACCTTAACTAATCAGTCTCCTCTCTTGGCGATGTATTGAGGACGGATAGTTGAAGGTTACCTTCCACAATTGTTTGGATTGCCATGGTAGCCATTTTGATTTTGCAGTGTCTTCCCACTAGACCAATTCCCTTTAGACCACTTCCCTTTAGGCCAATTCCCAAAAGACCAATTCCCCTTAGACCAACTACATAGTGTTATTGATTAACCCTTTACCTAAAGTAACGGCCAAAACTGGCCAGCGCTATTCTCAAAAATCGCCAATGAATTTTCATTATTTTTTTCATTTTTTGTCTCAAAAACATAGGTTATGACCCCTCGTTGGAACGAGCTCGTTCCAACGAGGGGTCATAACCTATGTTTTTGAGACAAAAAATGAAAAAAATTAGTTATTCAAGAATTATTTTTGCAAGTGTCGTCTGCTTTTCAGGTTAGGTAAAGGGTTAAGGGTTGATTAAGGATAATTAGGAAAACATTTATTTATAAAAATCTGCCCAACATCTATAAAATATCGACAAGCCAGAAAATGAGCCGACTATCATCTGAAAAATGAGGTCCCCAGAGGGTGAATTTGGTGATGCTACCCTGCACAGCAGGGTAGCATCACTAAATTTACCCTCTGTGAACCTCAACCTGAATCAAGGTCTCAAACATAAACAGAAAGAGGTACCCAGAGGATAAACTGGCCCACTGTATGGGATAGCATTAGGAAATTCACCCCCTGGGGTCCTCATTCTGCAAATGACAGACTGCTTATTTTCAGGATTGAATATCAATAACATTAAATACATTTATAAATATATATAAATATGTCAAATTATTGATATAGAATTATTTTTAAATAGAACACATCAGTTGGTCTAAGGGGAATTGGTCTTTTGGGAACTGGCCTTGTGGGAGTTGGTCTAAAGGGAATTGGTCTAGTGGGAATGAACCGATTTTGCTACACAGTCATGTGATAATTTTTTATTTCCCATGTCGAATTAATTGGCAGGTGGAAGTTAACAGAGTTAGTCTGTATGTTTGTTCAAAATGGCAGATCTTTACACCATCTTGTTTTATATTAGTATAGATAGTTAATGACAATTGTGATTTTTTTTGGGGTGGCGTATGCTGTCCATAGCATTGCAGGAGTGGGCATATGCCAAACTTTGCATTGCTCTTGTTTTGAAAGGGTTTAGTATAATTTCTTTCAATTGCAAAAGTAGTGTAATATAATAGTAAACTTTGTCACCCCATGGGGGAACAATCAGGGATATCTCAGGCAAGAGAAATCCTGTCACCTGAGGTTTGATTCTTCTGAAATGGTCATAATCAATTAACTGGCTAACTTTAGTCTTCAGTTTATGTTGTCATGTTTTTAGCTCACCTGAGCGAAGCTCAAGGGGAGCTTTACTAATCACTTTCTGTCCGTCGTCTGTCGTCCGTCGTCGTCCGTCCGGCGTTAACTTTACATTATCGACTTCTCCTCCTAAACCACTAGCCCAATTTTATTCAAATGTTGGCTAAATGTTTATTACCTAATGCCAATTCAGATTTGTTCAAATGAAGTTGCCCCTCCTCCTGGCTGGTGCCACGCCCCCAAGGGGCACCAAAATCTTTGTAAATCTTCTTCTCATGAACCAGCAGTAGCAGAGACTCGATATTTGGTGTGCAGCTTCCTTTTGAGGTGTAGACTCAGATTTGTTCAAGAGAAGTTTGTGGGGCTATACTTGGCGTCGTTATGGGAGGGGCAAAATTTTTTGCCCCGCCCAAAATTTCTATTTTCCAAACCGAGAGGCTGATTTGAACCAAATTTTATGTGAGGGCTTACTGGGTCATGAGTACTTGATTTATGCAAAAAAAAATTTCCCGCAGCCCCGTGGGAACCGCAGGAGCTAAAAATAGAAAAAATTTAAAACGCCCATATCTCCAAAACTGCACGGCACTGAGAATTTTTTTATTTGGTGTGCAGCTTCCTTAGGACCAACAGAAAGGATTGGTAAAAAAAAATTGCCATCGGTTTTATCATAGGGTACAGTTTCGGGACTTTGAAAAAGTGCTGAGTCAGCACTTTTTAACACTGTAGGCAATGGGAAAAACATTAAAAAATCTTCTTCTCCAGATCCAGCAGGCAGAATCTTTTGATATTTGGTATGCAACATTGTAGGGTGGATCTGATTCAAGTTTGTTCAAATCGGCCCCCTGGGTTCATATTTGGGCTCAGTATAGGAGCCCGATTTCGAACTTAGTGCATTTCAGGCAAATTTCTTAAAAAATCTTCTTCTCCAGATCCAGCAGGCAGAATCTTTTGATATTCGGTATGCAACATTGTAGGGTGGATCTGATTCAAGTTTGTTCAAATCGGCCCCCTGGGTTTATATTTGGGCTCAGTATAGGAGCCCAAATTTGAACTTACTGCATTTCAGGCAAATTTCTTTGAAAATCTTCTTCTCCAGATCCAGCAGGCAGAATCTTTTGATATTTGGTATGCAACATTGTAGGGTGGATCTGATTCAAGTTTGTTCAAATCGGCTCCCTAGATTCATATTTGGGCTCACTATAGGAGCTCGAATTCGAACTTAGTGCATTTCAGGCAAATTTCTTCAAAAATCTTCTTCTCTAGATCCAGCAGGCAGAATGTTTTGATATTTGGTATGCAACGTTGCGGGGTAGATCTGATTCAAGTTTGTTCAAATCGACCCCCTGGATTAATATTTGGGCTTACTATAGAAGCCCGAATTCGAACTTAGTGCATTTCAGGCAAATTTCTTAAAAAATCTTCTTCTCCAGATCCAGCAGGCAGAATCTTTTCATATTTGGTAAGCAACATTGTGGGGTGGATCTGATTCAAGTTTGTTCAAATCAGCCCCCTGGGTTAATATTTGGGCTCAGTATAGGAGCCAGATTTCGAACTTAGTGCATTTCAGGCAAATTTCTTTAAAAATCTTCTTCTCCAAATCCAGCAGGCAGAATCTTTTGATATTTGGTAAGCAACATTGTGGGGTGGATCGGATTCAAGTTTGTTCAAATCGGCCCCCTGGGTTTATATTTGGGCTCAGTATAGGAGCCCAAATTTGAACTTAGTGCATTTCAAGCAAATTTATTAAAAAATCTTCTTCTCCAGATCCAGCAGGCAGAATCTTTTGATATTTGGTATGCAACATTGTGGGGTGGATCTGATTCAAGTTTGTTCAAATCGGCTTCCTAGATTCATATTTGGGCTCACTATAGAAGCTCGAATTCGAACTTAGTGCATTTCAGGCAAATTTCTTAAAAAATTTTCTTCTCCAGATCCAGCAGGCAGAATCTTTTGATATTTGGTATGCAACATTGTGGGATAGATCTGATGCAAATTTGTTCAAATCGGCTCCCTAGATTCATATTTGGGCTTACTATAGAAGCTCGAATTCGAACTTAGTGCATTTCAGGCAAATTTCTTAAAAAATCATCTTCTCCAGATCCAGCAGGCAGAATCTTTTGATATTTGGTATGCAACATTGCGGGATGGATCTGATTCACGTTTGTCCAAATCGGCCCCCTGGATTCATATTTGGGCTCACTATAGAAGCTCGAATTCAAACTTAGTGCATTTCGGGCAAATTTCTTAAAAAATCTTCTTCTCCAGATCCAGCTTCAGAATCTTTTCATATTTGGTAAGCAACATTGTGGGGTGGATCTGATTCAAGTTTGTTCAAATCGGCCCCCTGGGTTTATATTTGGGCTCCGTATAGGAGCCCAAATTTTAACTTAGTGCATTTCAGGCATATTTCTTAAAAAATCTTCTTCTCCAGATCCAGCAGGCAGAATCTTTTGATATTTGGTATGCAACATTGTGGGGTGGATCTGATTCAACTTTGTTCAAATCGGCCCCCTGGGTTAATATTTGGGCTCAGTATAGGAGCCCAAATTTGAACTTAGTGCATTTCAGGCAAATTTCTTTGAAAATCTTCTTCTCAAGATCCAGCAGGCAGAATCTTCTGATATTGGGCATGCACCATGCTTAGGGGGGTGAGATTCAAGTTTGTTCAAGCCAAGTCCTTGGGTTCATATTTGGGTTCACTGTGGTAGCCCGAATTATAACTTAGTTCAAAATGAGGAATTTTCTTTAAAAATCTTCTTCAGATCCAGCAGTCGGAATGTTTTGATATTTGGTATGCAGCATCCTTAGGGGGTGAGATTCATGTTTGTTCAAGCCATGTCCCTAGGTCCATATTTGGACTCACTGTGGGAGCTCGAATTGTAACTTAGTTCAAAATGAGGACTTTTCTTTAAAAATCTTCTTCAGCCATGTCCCTAGGTCCATATTTGGACTCACTGTGGGAGCTCGAATTGTAACTTAGTTCAAAATGAGGACTTTTCTTTAAAAATCTTCTTCTTCAGATCCAGCAGTCGGAATGTTTTGATATTTGGTGTGCAGCATCCTTAGGGGGTGAGATTCAAGTTTGTTAAAGCCAAGTCCCTGGGTTCATATATGGGCTTCCTGTGGGAGCCTGAATTATAACTTGGTTCAATATGAGGAATATTCTTTAAAAATCTTTTTTTTTTTAGATCCACTGGTCAGAATCTTTGGATATTTGGTATAAGCTTTTCTTAGGAGGAGCAGATGCAACTTGTTGAAATCAATTCTCTGGGTTG
Source organism: Pictodentalium vernedei (assembly GCA_031216915.1). Lineage (NCBI taxonomy): Eukaryota > Metazoa > Mollusca > Scaphopoda > Dentaliida > Dentaliidae > Pictodentalium > Pictodentalium vernedei. The sequence continues at coordinate 90,165,795 of CM062294.1, forward strand.
ATATAAATTTAGGCTACCATGTCAGGTGAGCACCCTCAGGCCCCTTGGGGCCTCTTGTTGTCATAGTTCTTGAAAGTGATATACTTGCTATGCTTGGTGGCTAATCTTACAGTGTGCCCATTCTGGACTCTTCAAACCCACTAAACTACTGAAAAATGCAAAAAAATTCTTTCTGCAGAATTGGTTAACTTGGTGTAGCAACCAGAAAATGCTGCATGCAAATTTATATCATGAATAAACTTGTTAGTTTTTGCTTCAAAAACTAAAATACCCCTCCCCCAGTGAAAAAAGAATGGCATACTCATTACTGTGAGTGAGCATAATCTGCATGGGAGCACAGTGGCTAACTGGTTAGAGCATTGGACTGCAAAACCAAAAGGTTCATGGTTTAATCCTGACTATTGGTAACTGTGTTGCTCATGTAGACACAGTGGTGATCGGTGCTAAGGTGAACTGCATGTCTATGGTGCACTTGCCTTTAACTGATAGAGTGCTAGAAGCCCTTACTTGGGCTTTACTCTGAAGTGCAGGTACCAAAACTCAAGGCTTCATATTCAGTGGATATGCTTCATATTATCTTTGAAGTGAAATTATTTTCTCTGTATGGATTTGGCATCGCGGTAACCGGTTCTCTTTAAATCACCGAAGTTAAGCAACGTCGAGCGCGGTTAGTACCGCGTATTTACTCTGTGTATTGGGACACTCTATAATTTGGGACACACAATTTTTCCAGAAAAATTTTTTTTTTCATGCTCCACTGTTTGGGACACTCAGGAGACTTGTTTCCAGTTGGCCCAGTCACCTGAAAAGGGTGCAAAATGCTCAATATTAAAGCTAAGTTTGTGTTTAATTTTCCTTTTTAAACAATGAAAAATTAATAATACATACTGATTTGTATTGTTCTTATTTAAATCTGTTCCAAAGTTTTAATATTTACAGTCCGGACTGACATGAGGAAGACTATTTAATATTACATTGTGACAGTCTTCAACCCTTTACTGAATGCTAGTGGCAGATGACATTCATAAAAAGAATTCTTGTGTTACTAAAAATTTTCATATTTTGTTTCCAAAACATAGCTTATGACCCCTCATTAGAATGAGTGCCATGCGCTCGTTCCAATGAGGGGCATAAGCTATGTTTTGGAAGCAAAAAATGAAAATCTAAAAAAAAATTGGATGGCGATTTTCGTATATAGTGATGGAAAACGAATCACACACAACTTGATTCAGCATCAAAACAAGACCAGGTTGTGTTTTTTCCCCATTTTCTAAGATGTGGGACATCTGTGAAAATATTTATTTTTAGCTGTCCCAATACATAGAGTAAATACGGTAGTTGGATGGGTGACCATTTCAGTGACTGCTTCGTGCTCCCACGTTGTGTACTTGGGCAAGGCATTTCACCCCGATTGCCTACATGGGGGCACGATGATGCTGTGTACTAAGGCGTACTGCACGTCGATGGTGGGCAGGTCTTCAACCAATCTAACCCTGCCTGATGTTGGAGAGCTGACAGCTGCTCGGTGGTTCTCTTTGGGTACTCCGGCTTCCTCCACCCACCAAACTGTCACTGACATGACATGACCCTGGCTGTTAATGTGTCGTTAAACCCTAATAAATAATTAAATAGTATGGATTTGCCTAGTTAGTTGGCTCAGTTGGTAGAGATGCAGGCTGCAAGCCGAGAAGTCCTCGGTCAAATCCTGCCTGCGGCAACCACATTGTGTCCTTGGATAAGACACTTAATCTCAATTGCCCATGTGGGGGCATGGTGGCATTGTGTACTAAGGTGTACTGTACATCAATGGTTCACTTGTCTTCAACCAATGCTAAACCTGCTTGTGAGGAGTTCGTACGTTGGGGAGTCTGACAGTTGCTCGCTCGGAGGGGAGTTCCTCCACTTGTGAAATTGCCCCTCACGATGTGACCCTGGCTGTTGAAAGTGTCATTAAACCCAAATAAAACAAGCATAGGCTGCATTTTGGGGACCAAAAATTCTAAAAATTAAAATTTCATCACACAGATTGTTAGCTAACCTGACTGAAAGTCGTGGTGAGCTATTCTGATCACTTTTTGTCCGTCGTCCTTGTCTGTCATCCGTCGTGAAGGTGGTGTTTGGGTCTTTTTCTCCCAAACCACTGGCCACATTTTAATGAAATTTCACATGAGTAGTGGTTATATAGGGGCATTTGGGTTTTTTTTCAAATTAGGTTTCTGCTCATATTGAGGAGGGGGTGGGTGCCTCAATTTTGAAAAAAAATCTTCTTCTCATGAACCAGCTGTAGCAGAGACTTAATATTTGGTATACAGCTTCCTTTTGATGTGTAGACTCAAGTTTATTCAAGAGAAGTTCGAGGGGCAATATTTGTCGTTGTTATGGGAGGGACAAGAATTTTTGCCCCGCCCAAAATTTCTATTTTCCAAACCGAGAGGCCGATTTGAACCAAATTTGATATAAAGTATTAATGGGTCATAAGTACTTGATTTATGCCAAAAATCGTTTTCCAAATGCCCTGTGGGAACCACAGGAGCTAAAAATAGAAAATATTTAAAACGCCCATATTTCCAAAACTGCACAGCTCTGAGAATTCTTATTTGGTGTGAAGCTTCCTTAGGACCAACAGAATGGAATGATAAAATAAAATTTGCTATCGGTTTTATCATAGGGTACTTTTTGGGGACTTTGAAAAAATGCTGAGTCAGCATTTTTTAACACTGTGGGTAATGGGGAAAATATTAAAGAATCTTCTTCTCCCAAACCACTGCTCCAAAAGCTTTAATATTTCGCATATAACATCTTTGGAAGATTGTTTCACATGTGTATTGAAATCAAATCCCTTGGTCCATATTTGGGCTCTCTATGGGAGCCCAAATGTTTAAATTAGTGCAGTATGAGGAATATTCTATAAAAATCTTCTTCAGATCCACCAATCAGAATCTTTTGATATTTGGTATGCAGCATCCTTAAGGGGGTGAGATTCACGTTTGTTCAAGCCAAGTCTCTGGGTTCATATTTGGGCTCCCTGTGGGAGACCGAATTGTAACTTAGTTCAATATGAGGAACATTCTTTAAAAATCTTCTTCTTCACATCCACCAGTAAGAATCTTTTAATATTTGGTATGCAGCATCCTTAGGGGGGTTACATTCATGTTTGTTCAAACCAAGTCTCTGGGTTCATATTTGGGCTCCCTGAGGGAGCCCGTATTATAACTTAGTTCAATATAAGGAATTTTCTTTAAAAATCTTCTTGTTCAGATCCAGCAGTCGGAATGTTTTGATAGTTGGTATACAGCATCCATAGGGAGGTGTGATTCAAGTTTGTTCAAGTCAAGTCTCTGAGTCCATATTGGGGCTCCCTGTTGGAGATCGAATTGTAACTTAGTCAATATGAGGAACATTCTTTAAAAATCTTCTTCTTCACATCCACCAGTAAGAATCTTTTGATATTTGGTTTACTGTATCGTTAGGGAGGGGAGATTCAAATTTGTTGAAGCCAAGTCCCTGGGTTCATATTTGAGCTCCCTATGGGAGCCCGAAATTATAACTTAGTTCAATATGAGGAATATTTTTTTTTTAAATTTTCAAATCCACCTGTCAGAATGTTTTGATATTTGGTCAATGGTTATCTTAATGGGGCAGAGGCAAGTTTGTTCAAATCAGGACCCTCGGTTGATAAGTTGTCAGTCTCAGGTTAGTGCTCTCAGGCCCCTTGGGGCCTCTTGTATATTGGGATGGGTGGATTAGATTCTGCGCTTTAGGTAAGGGGTTAACTCTCTACACACTTATGTCATAATATCAAAATTTCAAACTGTTTGGGAACCTCAAGAAGTGAAGCAGTGGTTGTTTACTGTTGTAAACTAGCTATGTTTTAGTGGTAAAATAGGACCCGGTCTCCAAAACCTGGGGTTAAAATTCTCTGAGATGGGCAACATGGGTATAAACAATTGGCTGGACTTGACTTTATATCCATGGAGCAGTCACGATTAGTCAGTATGCAATATTATGTGACCGTAAACACCAGTACATAAATAGATTTTAAACTGCAAATTTTTCATATATTGCAACTAGACAGTTTATTAATTTGTTGAGATTGAGTTGGTTAAAATTAAATTCCTAGTTTCATGATGAGAAAGGTTTGTGGTTTGAAATTTCTGTATTTTGACATCAGTGTGCTGAGTGTTAATATGAGGCCCCCACAAAGTAGATCTTCTGTTTCTCAGGCCATTTTTTGTAAAATTGCATGTGGACATGCAGTTTTGTATTTTATTCTTTATTTTTGTAATTATTTCTTTGCCATCAAAAGTTCATGTTCTTGGTTTGTTTTATGTTGTAGGTCTCATAATCTACAGAATAGCATGGGTGGTGGAGTATTTCGTCCCTTGAGTGCAAGAAGGCTTTGCAGTGCTAAAACATTGCAAAGCCTTGTTGCACTCAAGGGACAAATTTATCAGTTTTATTAATTTTGATAAAATATCAGACATAAACCATTTAAATTTAATTTTTTTAAGTTTGCTTTGGTTTTAAAAAGAGAGCATGCAGCTGCCAAAAGGACCATGTGGGAGGGCCTGAGAAACAAATTTTTAACTTTTTTAGGCCTGAGTTTTATTTGTTTTGTGATAGTAAATTTTAGCTTCAAACTGCTGTCAACTAATTGCATGAAACAAAGTACCATGAAATGTCTTTTTTGTACATCTGTCTGCTGGTACTATCCAGTTTAATTAGTAGAATTTTTCTTTTGTGAAATATATCATTTCTGGTAATGTTCAACTGCTGTATACTGGTTCTCTGTCAATTATGTGACAATTAAGACCTAATTATCTTTCGGGAAAACAGAAATCAATAAATGCCCAATTCTACCAAGGTTTATCAACTCTTTAGCAAATGAATGAATCAAACCTGCCCAAAGCTTTCCAAAAAAAGCCATGCAAAGTTTGCTATTGTGTTAATGCTTGTCTTCCAAACCAAAGCTTGTGGGAGATGATTCCAGTAAGGAGTTATTATTCACTGGTAGAGTGCTGGAAGCCCATATTTCGGCTTTAGTCTGAAGTGTATGTACCACAACACAAAGGCTTTTTTAGCTCAACTTTGGTGAAGCCAAATTTGAGCTTTTGTCATGGCATGTCATCTGTCTGTCCGTACGTCAACAATTGGATACGGCTCGGGCTAGAGGCCGTATTTATGAACCGATCTTTACAAAACTTCTTGGGTACCTTTGTTATGACCGTGGGACGAGAATGAGTGTTTTTGGGTGCGGTCCAAAATCCAAGATGCCTGCCACCTGCCATTTTGTACCGACGATGCAGAAATCTGTTTTTTGTACAGAACTTCCATATGAAAGCTCTGATTTGAATAATTTTTTGTATGAATGTTTAGTACCATGGGATACATCACATATAATACAGGTTTTTTTCTCGTGCGTAAATTGTGCAAATTAGACTAATTTTGATGTCTTTTGGTGTTACTTTCAGCACTGTAAGTACAAATGCCAATGCGGCTCGGGCTAGAGGCTGTATTTATGAACCGATCTTTACGAAACTTCTTGGGTACCTTTGGTATCACCGTGGGACGAGAACGAGTGTTTTTGGGTCCGGTCCAATATTCAAGATGGCTGATGGCAGCCATTTTGTACAAAATTAGGTGCAATCAGATTTTTGCACAGAACTTCCATATGAAAGTTCTGATTTGAATAATTTTTTGTGTGAATGTTTAGTACCATGGGATACATCACATATAATGCAGTTTTTTTTCTCATGCAGAAATTATGCAAATTAGATGAACTTTGATTTTTTCAGTGCGACTTACACACAGTAAGTACACATGTCAATATGGCTTGGGTTAGAGTCTGTATTTATGAACTGGTCTTCACGAAATGTCTTGGGTACCTTTGTTATCACCTTGGGACGAGAACGAGTGTTTCTGGGTGCGGTCTAAAATTCAAGATGGCTGCCAGTGGCCATTTTGTAACTAAATTAGGTCTAATCAGTTTTTTGTACACAACTTCTATACGGCTCAGACTAGAGGCCATATTTATGAACCAATCTTTACGAAACTTCTTGGGTACCTTTGTTATCACCGTGGGATGAGAGCGAGTGTTTTGGGGTGTGGTCCGAAATTCAAGATGGCCACCAGCAGCCATTTTGTACCCAAATTAGTGCAATCAGTCTTTTCTACAGAACTTCTGTATGAAAGTTCTGATTTGAATAAATTTTTGTATGAATGTTTAGTAACATGGAATACATCACATATTTCAAGGGTTTTTTTTTTCGTGCAGAAATTATGCAAATTAGATGAACTTTGATTTATTCAGTGCTACTTACACACAGTAAGTACACATGTCAATACGGCTCGGGCTAGAGGCTGTATTTATCAACCGATCTTCACTAAACTTCTTGGGTACCTCTGTTATCACCTTGGGACGAGAATGAGTGTTTCTGGGTGCGGTCCAAAATTCAAGATGGCTACCAGTGGCCATTTTGTAACGAAATTAGGTCCAATCAGTTTTTTGTCACAAGTTCTATACAGCTCGTATTTATGAACTGATCTTCACAAAACTCAGGGAGCAAAATGACCGGGATCGCATCGCAAAATGCGATGCAATATCCACACATAGCGATACAACTTTAGGTCTATGAATCGCAAAGCGCCAATGCAAATTACGAGGCCAGATTAATTTATTTCAAAAAATCTTTTTAACTTTGTATGCTGTTGCATTCACCAGCGGGGAACCCGGAAGAGTCTCCATGTCATTCATTTGTTCAGACCCTCTCTAAGAGACAATTGTTAGCTCACCTGACTGAAAGTCAGGGTGAGCTTTTCTGATCACTTTTCGTCCGTCGTCCGGCGTCCGGCGTCCGTCGTCCGGCGTCCGGCGTGAAGGTGGTGTTTGGGTCTTTTTCTTCCAAACCACTGGCCGCATGTTAATGAAATTTCATGTGAGTAGGGGTTATATAGCGGCATTTTGATTTTTGGGCAAATTAGGTTTCGGCTCATATTGAGCAGAGGGGTGGGGCAAAAATGCTCCAATTCTTAAAAAATCTTCTTCTCAAGAACCAGCAATAGCAGAGACTTGATATTTGGTATGCAGCTTCCTTTTGAGGTGTAGACTCAAGTTTGTTCAAGAGAAGTTTGTAGGTCTATACTTGGCGATGTTATGGGAGGAGCAAAAATTTTGGCCCCCACCCCAAATTTCTATTTTTTAAACCGAGAGGCCAATTTGAACCAAATTTTATGTGAGGGCTTATTGGGTCATAAGTACCTAATTTATGCAGAAATTTTTTTTCCTGTAGCCCCGTGGGAACCACAGGAGCTAAAAATAGAAAAAAATTAAAACGCCTATATCTCAAAAACTGCACGGCAGTGAGAATTTTTATTTGGTGTGAAGCTTTCTTGGGACCAACAGAAAGGATTGGTAAAAAAAAATTGCTATCGGTTTTATCATAGGGTACTTTTTCGGGACTCTGAAAAAGTGCTGAGTCAGTATTTTTTAACACAGTAGGCAATGGGAAAAAAATAAAGAATTGTTTTCTTCCAAACCACTGCTCTAAAAGCTTTCATATTTTACATATAACATCTTTGGAACATTGATTCACATATTTGTAGAAATCAAATTCCTCGGTCCATATTTGGGTTCCCTATGGGAACCCAAATGTTCAAATTAGTGCAATATGAGGGATATATTTTAAAAATCTTCTTCTTCGGATCCACAAATCAGAATCTTTTGATATTTGCTATGCATCATCCTTAGGGGGGTGAGATTGATGTTTGTTCAAGCCAAGTCCCTGAGTTCATATTTGGACTCCCTTTGGGAACCCAAATTGTAACTTAGTGCAATACGAGGTATATTCTTTTAAAATCTTCTTCTTCGCATCCACCGGTCAGAATCTTTTGATATTTGGTATACAGTATGCTTAGGGAGGTGAGATTCAAGTTTGTTCAAGTCAAGTCCTTCGGCTCATATTTGGTCTCCCTGTGGGAGCCCAAATTATAACTTAGTTCAATATGAGGAATATTCTTTAAAAAAAATTTTTTTTTCAGATCCACCAGTCAAAATGTTTTGATATTTGATGTACAGCATTCTTAGGGGCTGAGAGTGAAGTTTGGTAAAGCCAAGTACCTGGGTTCATATTTGGGCTCACTGTGGGAGCCCAAATTATACCAAAATTTTTATTTTCCAAACCAAAAAGTCGATTTGAACCAAATTTGATATGAGGGCTTATTGGGTCATAAGTACCTAATTTATGCCGAAAATTGTTTTCCTGTCCCCCACGGGAACTGCAGGAGCTAAAAAATTTTTTTCTTTTTAAATGCCCATATCTCCAGAACTACATGGCACTGAGAATTTTTATATGGTGTGAAGCTTCCTTAGGACCGGAAGAAAAAAATGGTAAAAATTTTATCATAAGGTTCTTTTCTAGGACTAAAAGTGCCGAGTCATCATTTTTTAACAGTGTAGCTAATGGGAATAACGTTGAAGAATCTTCTTCTCCCAAAACACTGCTTCAGAAGCTTTTATTTTTGGGCTCCCTATGGGAGCCCATGTATAACTTAGTTCAGTATGAGAAATATTCTTAAAAAATCTTTTTTTTCTGTTACTCCTGTCAGAATCTTTTGATATTTGATTTTTGATTTTCTTAGAAGTGGCAAATTGAAGTTTGTTCAAGTTCTGCTTTATTGATAAAATTGGGCCCAGTAGTAACCAATTCCTGCATTGAAAGCCCTGTAAAGTGGGCAGTGATAGGCATAAACGATTGACCAAACTTGATATTATAATTACGCCTCTGTAAGATGTAGCCTTAGATGCTGAAAGTGACCTTAAATTCCAATAAATAAATAGATAAATTATTGAGTACCCAATATGGGTATCTAACATATGAACACTTTGGGTTACTAAGTAGGGTAAACAATTTTATGTTGAAAAACTGATAACAAGGCAGAATCCCTTGTTTAAATTATACATGACTACTTTGCGGTAATGACAATCTAAAAGTACAGTATCTTGAAAAGACTTTGTGTTGTTTTTTATTAGTTCAATTTTTAGCTTTTCTTGACAAAGTCAAGCTATGCTATTGTCATGGGGCATGCGGAAGTCTGTGAGTCTGTCTGTCCACAATTTGTTCGGCACAGGCTATAGGCCATAGTTCTTATCTATCATCACCAAATTTGAGATGCATGTTCGCGTTGGTGTCTAGATGAGATCGTCATATTTTGGTTATGACTGGCTGCTTACATTGGCTGCTGCAGCAGCCATCGTGAATTTTGTATGGCGCAGCCTACAGGCCGTAGTTCTCATCTGATCATCACGAAATTTCATCTGCATATTCGGGTTGATGTCCAGATGAGAACGTCCTATTTTGGTCTCAGTTGGCTGCACACAGTGGCTGCTGCAGCAGCCGCAGTGTGGGTTGATTTTAAAAATTGTTATCTTACGCAAATTTCTTGAAATTTGGCAGGTTGTCTTAGATTGATGAGTAGATGAGACCTTCCTATTTTGATCGTGGCTGCCCCCAGGGTGGGTGAATTGAGGGGTGAAGTTGTTTTATCTTATTTTTGTTATACCACATTTGGATGAAAAAGACAATAATACGCTGAAAGAAATTGTCTTTGTGTGGTGAATGTAATATGATATTTCAGGCATGTAGGACACTGTTATGACTGCGAGTGTTTAGATCAGCAAGTACATTTTAAATGTGTATATATTTTGCCCACTTGATGAAATTTGATATGCAAGTTGTTTTTTTTTTTGTTTCAACCATGACTACTTTTCCTAAAGTTTGACTTCAAATCCGCCAATGGTAGCATGGCTGCTTCAGCCATGATTTTTTTTCTCCCAATTTCAACGAAATTTCATATGCAGGTTTAGTTTTATCAGTACTTTTCATAATGGTTGGCTTCAAATCAGCCAATGGTAGCATGGCTGCTGCAGCTGTGTCATTTTTCTTCCAATTTTGACCAACTTGGTCTGAGATGGGTAGTTTCACTGGTAGATTAGCCTTGAATGGGGTCGAAAACTAAGAGTCAACCAATGTAGCATTGCTGCTTCAGACATATATTTTTCGCTCCAATTTTAATGGAATTACCAAAAAAAAGTCAATAATTATGGCGCAATTTACTTAAATGTTACGTAAGTTAAGTAATTATAACATTACTCTTAGAAATATACCATAAGATCAAGATAAGCTACAGTGTCATTGACACTTTCGAAACTGCACTGGTAAAGGGATTAACACAACATTGAATGCAGTTGGGACCCAAGCCATGTCAATATCCTTGTCAAATTACGCCTGGATGTCAAATTGTATACTGATCAATCCATAAATGGTGAGACTATAGCATAATAAAAAGCCATGTAGAAACTGCACTTTTAAAAGTCTACGCAACATTGCATGCTTTCGGGACCCACCCATGTCATTTTTAGACTCCTCCCATGGGCCAACTTTGTTTGGGGCCAACCTCTCCCTTGGGCCAACTTCTTTTTCGGGTTGTCTTTGTTTTGGGCCGACTTCTCTCGTGGGATGACTTTGTATGGGGCCGACTTCTCTTAATAATAATAACTCTTTGGCCATCCACTGATTTGTGGCTGTTCTCATAAGAGAAGGCCATCATTCCCTCTGCCCCTCACCCCCTCCTCTCCTCCCAGCATTCAGATATAAAGTGTTTAATAGTGTCCCTCACTTCCCCTTTTTCAACTTCTTCAATCAGATCAGCACTCCTACCCTGTCCCTCGTGTCCCCCCCCCCCCCCCTCAGCCATCTATCCTTTGTTTCTCCACCCCATTTCTTTATTATTCTTCCAGTAAATTTTAATCTATGAGGTATATACTATGGGCATTCCAAGAGAAAATGTCCCAGGGTCTTCACTACTCCAGAGTGCCACATTTGGCATCCCTTTTCCCCATCTCTCCCAATTTCCCCCCTAAGCTCCAGTGATCTTGATCTCAGTTTGAACAGTAGTGACCCCCAAAGGTGCCATCTAGGTACTTTTCAAAGTTCTTTATATTGTAACCCCTGCAGTGATCTTTTCACGCTAACTCCTGCTCGCCAGTTTCGATTGCAGTATATGCTCAACCAGCCTGGAAACCTCATACATGCGTCTTGTGGGCCAATTTGTTTTGTGCTGACTTCTCTCGGGGATCGACTTTGTTTGGGACGACTTCTCTTATGTTCAAAAACATGTGGTCAAATGACTTTTTAAAAGACCCAAAAGACCCGGATCCTCACACCTAATTTTGGTAAACATGGCTTCCCCAGGAATTAGGCACGGCAATAGGCAATGTAGTTGTTAAACATGCGGCAATCTAGCATGGGTTCTACCACGATATTGCCGATTGTCGAGGCTAATTTTGATAAACATGGCACCCCAGGCAACTTGTGGTATTTATTTATTAACTTAGCCAATTACGGAATAGTCATTGTAGTGTTAAAAAAAATGTGGTACTCTATCGTGTGTTTTACCACGATACTGCCGACCGCCCAGCCGAGGCTAATTTTGATGTGATATACACATGTGAGTCTCGTTGTCCCAGAAAATTGTGGGCATGAAGAAAATCTGCAATGCAGTGGTAAGTGGCATTCTACCATGATTTGTACAACGACATTGCGAGTCATGATCATGGCTGATTTTGAAAAGTACATTGTAGACTGTGTTTTGACCAATGAGTGGGGCTGTTTTAGTCAACTAGCAGCGACATTTTTACCAAAATTGGGGCCATTGTGACCAACTCCAGAGGACAATATGTTTCACGCATTGGCCAACTTGTGTGAAAACGTCCCTACTCCGGTCAGTAACATCATACAGTGGAGTCCACTTAATTGGGCATCACTTAATTATATATTCCAGTTAATCAAATATAAATGATGACCACAAAACCATTCAGTATACATTCAGTACAAATTTGACCTGTTAATTGCATATGTGTTGAAAAGTAAACTTCTCTTAATTGAATAAAAAATCTTGCAGTCTGTCGAAGAATTATTTTGACAACCAGCAAATTCCCACATTGATATACCTTTTAGCCTCTGTACACCCAATTTTGGTATTTAACCTATTATATTTTTTTTTGCCGAGCTGAATGAGCTCTGTCAAACAAGATATAATAGAATAAATAGTCAATTTATCACTATTAGATAGGAAAATGGCCCAGTCCTGTTAATTGTATACTCCTGTTAATTGAATATAGATTTTTCTGACAAAGTGGATATTCAATTAACAAGATTCCACTGTACTATCGGCAGGTGCCGTTTTGACCAATGAGAGTGGGGCTGTTTTGGCCAATGAGTGGGGCGGTTTTGAGAACTGGTGGGGACGTTTTGACCGAAAGGTTTCTCGACAATGCGTTTCCATGGCAACTCATATCAGTGAAGTCGTTCCCAAAATTGGGGACGACTTGTACTCACAATTGGACAACTCGTACCCAAGGTCGGAAGCTCGTACCAGTGGCTGGTCAACTTGTACCTGGTGTTTAATTGTGTGGATGAAGGCAATTAATGGCTTAAGAAATATAGAATAGGAGTGCTTGCTTTTGTTGGGGGGGGGGGGGGGGGGTTTACCAACACTGACTGTATTTTTGTGCCCCAAAATGCATTTTGAACAATTTATAGTGATTTTATGTGAAAAATTAGCTCTTATTACCTCACCCTTCCCCTCCCCCACCCACACCTTATTTTCTGCTCCAAAATGCGTTTTGAAACGATATAGATTGATTTTGTGCAAAAAGGGTAGCTATATCTATATGACCTCCCCCCCCCCCCCCCCCCCCCCCCCCCCCCCCCCCCCCCCCCCCCCCCCCCCCCCCCCCCCCCCCCCCCCCCCCCCCCCCCCCCCACCCCCCCGGAAGAAAAGATGGAACCGGAAGCAAAACGGAAGAAGAACGACAAACATTGACTAGTGATCGTCCGAGTCAAGAAGATCACAAATGATGTTCATTTAAAAAGCTAAGTAAAGAGCTATAATGCACCTCTTTCCACAAGTCCACCAGCTCACATCAATTGCTTTTAGTTGAAAATTTTATGGAAAATACCAACACGACCTGAAAACTTGACAGTCAAATTAAATTAATTTAGACTTCATGTCAGGTGTGAGTTCATGAAGAATTCTATCTTGTTAATATACATTTGACCAATAGTTTTGTTCATTCATATATGTGACAACTTGGTTCTATTACCTAATATTTTTAGCTCACCTGACTTTCAGTCAGGAGAGCTATAGTGATCACTCACCGTCCGTCGTCCGTCGTCCTGCGTCCGTCGTCCGTCGTCCGTGAACATGGTGTTTGCGTCTTCTCCTCCCAAACCGCTGAACCAATTTAATTGATATTTGAGATAATAGTTTGTTATGACATCGCAATTTGATTTTGTTCAAATCAAGTTGCCCCGCCCGTGGGTAGGGCCACACCCAAAAAGTGTGCTGAAATCTTAAAAAATCTTCTTCTCATGAACCAGCAGTAGCAGAGACTTGATATTTGGTGTGCAGCTTCCTTTTGAGGTGTAGACTCAGATTTGTTCAAGAGAAGTTTGTGGGGCTATACTTGGCGTCGTTATGGGAGGGGCAAAATTTTTGGCCCCGCCCAAAATTTCTATTTTCCAAACCGAGAGGCTGATTTGAACCAAATTTTATGTGAGGGCTTATTGGGTCATAAGTAACTAATTTATGCTGATTTTTTTTTTCCCGTAGCCCCATGGGAACCGCAGGAGCTAAAAATAGAAAAAAATTAAAACGCCCATATCTCCAAAACTGCACGGCACCGAGAATTTTTATTTGGCGTGAAGCTTCCTTAGGACCAACAGAAAGAATTGGTAAAAAAAAATTGCTATCGGTTTTATCATAGGGTACAGTTTCGGGACATTGAAAAAGTGCTGAGTCAGCACTTTTTAACACTGTAGGCAATGGGAAAAACATTAAAAAATCTTCTTCTCCAGATCCAGCAGGCAGAATCTTTTGATATTTGGTATGCAACATTGGAGGGTGGATCTGATTCAGGTTTGTTCAAACCGGCCCCCTGGGTTCATATTTGGGCTCAGTATAGGAGCCCGATTTCGAACTTAGTGCATTTCAGGCAAATTTCTTAAAAAATCTTCTTCTCCAGATCCAGCAGACAGAATCTTTTGATATTTGGTATGCAACATTGTGGGGTGGATCTGATTCAAGTTTGTTCAAATCGGCCCCCTGGGTTTATATTTGGGCTCAGTATAGGAGCCCAAATTTGAACTTACTGCATTTCAGGCAAATTTCTTTGAAAATCTTCTTTTCCAGATCCAGCAGGCAGAATCTTTTGATATTTGGTATGCAACATTGTGGGGTGGATCTGATTCTATTTTGTTCAAATCGGCTCCCTAGATTCATATTTGGGCTCACTATAGAAGCTCGAATTTGAACTTAGTGCATTTCAGGCAAATTTCTTCAAAAATCTTCTTCTCCAGATCCTGCAGGCAGAATCTTTTGATATTTGGTATGCAACATTGTGGGGTGGATCTGATTCCAGTTTGTTCAAATCGGCCACCTGGATTCATATTTGGGCTCACTTTAGAAGCCCAAATTCGAACTTGGTGCATTTCAGGCAAATTTCTTTGAAAATCTTCTTCTCAAGATCCAGCAGGCAGAATCTTGTGATATTTAGTATGCCGCATCCTTAGGGGGGTGAGATTCAAGTTTGTTCAAGCCATGTCCCTAGGTCCATATTTGGGCTCAATGTGGGAGCTTGAATTGTAACTTTGTTCAAAATGAGGAATTTTCTTAAAAAATCTTCTTCTTCAGATCCAGCAGTCGGAATGGTTTGATATGTGGTGAGTAGCATCCTTGGGGGGGGGGGGGGGGGGGGGGGATTCAAGTGTGTTAAAGCCAAGTCCATGGGTCCATATTTGGGCTCCCTGTGGGAGCCCAAATTATAACTTAGTCAATATGAGGAATTTTTCTTTAAAAATCTTCTTCTTCAGATTCAGCAGTTGGAATGTTTTGATATTTGGCATGGAGCAACCTTAGGGGGCTGAGATTCAAGTTTGTTCAAGCCAAGTCCCTTGGTTCATATTTAGGCTCACTATGGGAGCCTGAATGACAACTTAGTTCAAAATGAGGAATTTTATTTAAAAATCTTCAGATCCAGCAGATGAATGCTTTTGATATTTTTTATGCAGCATCCTTAGGGGGGTAAGATTCAAGTTTGTTCAAGCCATGTCCCTAGGTCCATATTTGGGCTGATTGTGGGAGCTCGAATTGTAACTTGGTTCAAAATGAGGAATTTTCTTTAAAAATCTTCTTCTTCAGATCCAGCAGTCGGAATGTTTTGATATTTGGTGTGCAGAATCCTTAGGGGTGTGAGATTCAGGTTTGTTAAAGCCAAGTCCCTGGGTTCATATATGGGCTTCCTGTGGGAGCCCGAATTATGACTTAGTTCAGTATGAGGAATATTCTCTAAAAATCTTTTTTTAGATCCACTGGTCAGAATATTTGGATATTTGGTTTCAGCTTTTCTTAGGAGGAGCAGATGCAACTTGTGGAAATCAATTCTCTGGGTTGCTATTTAGGCTACCATGTCAGGTGAGCGCCCTCAGGCCCCCTGGGGCCTCTTGTTCTGTACACATGCGCAGTTGCATCTGTTACCAAATATTGACCAGGATTTTCCAAAACGCACGCACGTTTTGGGAAATCTCTGTCAATATTTGGTAACAGACACAACGGCACATGTGTACAGCTAAATCGATGGAGTAACTACTCTTTTGATTCAAGGGATTAGTTATCCGAAAATCGAGGTAATTTGAATGTTAAAATTTTAGAGAATAGTATCAACTTTGGAAGTTCCCAATTTGTGGCATCTCTGATGTGTTCGCAATCTGAGTTGTGCTCATTGCAAATGATTATCGAGGTGTGCATAAAATTGCTCGCCCCATTTTAAATGCAGGCACGTTTAAGGGGCACGAGCACAATGGTGTGCCTTTCCCACATAGGCCTGAATCCCTAAGAAAGTTGATTCATTCCTCTCTCATCACATAACATTTTATGCTCTCAGAATCAACCAGAATGCGTCTCCTGCCCTCTGAAATTTCAAATTTTCCCAGGCGAGGCACCCCGGACTCACCACCAACAAGGGGGGGGGGGGGGGGGACACCCCCTCTCGTGCTCGCCCCCAGCAAACCGCTTCGCGTTCGCGTCATCTGCTGTGACCATCAAGAAAACACTGTGATGCAAAATTTTCAAAACAATTTGCTCCCTGAAACTTCTTGGGTACCTTTGTTTTCACCTTGGGACAGGAACGAGTGTGTTTTGGGGTGCCTTTGTTATCACTGTGCTATGAGAACAAATATTTTGGGGTTCAGTCAGACCCACTCTGGGACTCAAAGATTTTTTTCTAGCTTAGCATCTGACTGTCACCCACCTTTACAATACTTTACCTATACATTTGTTACAGGCATCGGTCAGTATTTATGTACAGACCATTACAATACTTTATATGTACCTTTGTTATCAGGTCATTACCTAGATGTTTGTCATTGCTGTGTCACATACTATACATGTACATGTCTTTGTCTTGACAAGTTGAGCTACAGTGTCATTGACACTTTCATTTAAAGTTTTAACGTCAATTCCTATTTTCTCCCGAATAGTGCTCAGTGGCAACCGTTGAACCAAATTTTATCGCAGTTTAAAATTCTAATATAATCCAGCTGTTAAGACTTCTTAACTGGTTGAGTGCTAGAAGCCACTATTAGGGCTTTCAAAAAATGATGATACCAGAGCAAAAGCCAACACTTTCCTTGCTTATATTTCATATTCAGTCAAACACAAATAATATTTTGTTTATATAAATTTGTTTTATTACAAATTATTGGAGAGTGCCTGTGGGCACTCTCCAATAATTTGTAATAAAACAAGTTTTGATTAACAAATTCAGACCACCAACAATAATCCAGCTATCAACCAGATAATCACTGATGTGAGAAATATCTTGTTATTTGTACTTTCCGACGTTTGACGTTGCATTTTGAAAAAAAACGTTGAAGAAACTGTATTCCCAGTGACGTTTGAATGTCAGGATAATTAAAGTCTCAAATGGTTAACCCTTTACCTAACATGAAAAGCAGACGACACTTGCAAATAAAATTCTTGAATAACTAATTTTTTTCATTTTTTGTCTCAAAAACATAGGTTATGACCCTCGTTGGATCGAGCTCGTCGAGCTCATTCCAACGAGGGTCATCACCTATGTTTTTGAGACAAAAAATGAAAAAAATAATGAAAATTAATTAGCGATTTTTGAGAATAGCGCTGGCCGGTTTTGGCCGTTACTTTAGGTAAAGGGTTAATAAGTTTGGGCAAAATTATTTGTTGGATCATCCAAAACTTATGCTATGCAAACGGTAAATATTTTAACACTCTTAACAGATTTTTATATGCCCCTTAGAAAACATCCATCCATCCATCCATCCATAAACTCCCCCACCCACCCATCCATCCTTCCATCCATCCTTCCATCCATCCATCCATTTTGGTTTTTGTGCAATAAATAATTGAGTATGATTTGTCCTGCAGTTTTCAAATTTGGTTTGTAGCATTAGGTTTACTGACGTTTTCGTACACAAGACGTTTCGTACATGCGACGATTCGTACACAAATAAGACGTTTCGTACACAAAAATTGGACGTTTCGTACACGAAGTGAGCGTTTCGTACACGTGTTTAATTATCTGTTTTAGACCTTGTATTATAAAATTATTTGTTATTTTTGTTACATTAAATTAATATTTTGACATTTATGAATATCTCCTGTGAATATTTATGTAAAATTATTCCTGTTTTTAAAGATACTGTTGGTGTTTAATTGCATGTTGAATAAGTTAATTTTCCTTGATTTCTTTGATTTATTGTTTGATTTACTGTTTGATTTTACCGATGAGTGACTTGTTTGAATATTGCCGGGATGTTTTTAGGTTATTTTGTTTGTACATGCGATGGCTAATCTAGTCAGCGGTAAATTGCAAAGAGTCTGACCGTCACCGACGATGAAAATATTGAAGGCCGCTTTGGGTAAAAATGTGGAGGCCGGTTTGGGTTAAGTGGAGGCCGGTTTGGGCCAAAATGTCGGAGGCCGGTTTGGCTGGAGGCCGGTTTGGGCGTATTCGTACACGATGAGGGGGAGCTCAGAATCTACAACATACTGGTGGTGTTAAATGACACCAAATACTGTTGCTATCAATAAAGGGCAAATATCGATAAAATAAAATCAGTTTAGCATAATGCAATGAGGTGATTCGCCGAAAATGTACAGTATCGCTGGAGATAAATTGTCATAAAAACGGAATAAAATTTTATCACTATCAAAGATAGCAATATATTTTATATTGATGTAATACAATAAAATCACATGCAGAATACAACAAACACATAAAAACAAAACGTTATTTTTGTTTAATGAATTTATTTTAATTTAGTATGTATGAGATTTCAACTAAAATCACCACGTATTTATTGGAAAATAAAATTATTTCACGCAAGAAAATAGTCTTCTTTCTTTCTTTTAAACCCAAAATCTGAAATTAGAAGGAAAAAAAGTGAGATATAAAGAGAAAATGCGAAATTAAAATCTGTGTACGAAACGTCCAGGCGTTTTGTGTATGAAACGTCCTAAATTGGCCATGTACGAAACGCCCGTGTACGAAACGTCCAGCACCCGTAGCATGAACATATGGGAATATGGGTTGGTATTGAATTTCAGTTCCACCTACCAATTTTCACCAGAGTTACCACACTTTGTACAAAATCAAGCCATATGGTGGTTTCCATGCAATAACTTTAGTATGATTTTACCAACAGTTTTCAAACTTGGTTTATAGCATCAGCACATGTGAATAGAGGTTGGTATTGAATTTCTGCTCTGCCCACCCATTTTCACAAGAGTAACGAGCCATTGTTTGTACCAAATTAGGCCATTTGTTGGTTTGCATGTACTTACTTTAGTATGATTTGGCTGAGAGTTTTCAAATTTGGTTTGTAGCATAAACATATGGGCATACTATTAGTTACACAGTTTGTTGGTGGCCTAATATGGTATATATGGTGTCAGTTAATTTCATATTGGATGAGAGCAAAGCTCTCGTCCAAGATGGAATTAACTGACACCATATATACCATATTAGGCCACCAACAAACTGTGTAACGAATATATCTTACCGACTGCTGCATCGATGCACAGAACTAATAACAACAGCAATCAAAATTAAATGAGAGAATTCTCACAATGTGTTCATGTGTCTTTGCCTTGTTACAATTTATGGGAGAGTGCTGTAGGCACTCTCCTATAAATTCTAACAAGGCAAATTCATACATACCAAACAGTTTCATTTCGAAGGTAACATGACACACACCCACAAAATATGAAGCCTTTTAAGTTGCCTAACCTGCACTTCAGACCAAATATGGGCTTCCAACACTCAGTCTTTTAACTTGAAGCGTTTATCGGCTGCCGCCATTTTGAATAATCAGTGAACAAAGGGGAGATCACCCATAGCTGTCAGCATATATTGATGTTGTCAGGCAGTATATGGTTTTATATGCAGTCTGCATTTGACGTCTTTGAACCAATGGAATTCCCAGATGCTTGTAGGAGGTAAGATGTAGGTTGATATTAAATTTCAGCTCTACCTGCCGCCCATTTCCACCAGAGTTATGTCCCTTTGCTAGCATTTTCAAACTTGGTTTGTCGCTTCAACTTATGAGAATAAAATTGGCTATTTGTTGGGTTCCAAGGGATAACATGCTTCAACTTATGGGGAGTCTGACAGCTGTTTGCAGTTGCTCTGTGGTTCTCTCCAGGTACTCTGGTCTCCTACACCCATAAAACTGTCTGACACAAGGTGACTCTGGCTGTCAAAAGTGTCATTAAACCCCAATAACTAAATAAATACATAAATAAGCTATTAAAAAAAAAGAATTGGAATTGAGCATTTTTATGGTGGTCCCTTACAATATTATCATATCACAAATAGGTAAAATTCAAACTGCTCATTATTATGCAGTGCCTGACATACCTATTGTTTAGCTCACCTGGCAGAACATCGGTGAGAGCTATTGCCATCACTTGTCCGTTGTCCCCTGTTAATTTACCCATACTATGTATGGTACACATAATGCCGGCATCCGGGGTGACCATCCGTCGTTCGTCCATCCTTTGTCCGTCCATCTGTCCGTCCGTCCGTCCAACGTCCGTATCCATTTCTTTGGCATTCGATAACTTGAAAAATATTGCTTGGATTGTCAAGTTACTTTATATTTGGGTTCAGGTTACTGATGTGCCGAGCTGTATAGTTTTTAGTTTAAATCTGATGATTTGATCCAGAGATATTAACCCTTTATCCTTCAAATTGAAAATTCCTCCAATCCCTTTGGCATTCGATAACTTGAAAAATATTGCTTGGATTGTCAAGTTACGTTATATTTGTGTTCAGGTTACTGATGTGCCGAGCTGTATAGTTTTTAGTGTAAATCGGATAATTTGATCCTGAGATATTAACCCTTTATCCTTCAAATTGAAAATTCCTCCAATCCCTTTGGCATTCGATAACTTGAGAAATATTTCTTGGATTGTCTAGTTACTTTATATTTGTGTTGAGGTTACTGATGTGCCGAGCTGTATAGTTTTTAGTGTAAATCTGATGATATGATCCCGAGATATTAACCCTTTATCCTTCAAATTGAAAATTTCTCCAATCCATTTGGCATTCGATAACTTGAAAAATATTACTTGGATTGTCAAGTTACTTTATATTTGTGTTCAGGTTACTGATGTGCCGAGCTGTATAGTTTTTGGTGTAAATTTGTTATTTTGATCCTGAGATATTAACCCTTTATCCTTCAAATTGAAAATTCCTCCAATCCCTTTGGCGTTCGATAACTTGAAAAATATTGCTTGGATTGTCAAGTTACTTTATATTTGTGTTCAGGTTACTGATGTACCGAGCTGTATAGTTTTTGGTGTAAATCTGTTATTTCAATCCTGTGATATTAACCCTTTATCCTTCAAATTGAAAATTCCTCCAATCCCTTTGGCATTTGATAACTTGAAAAATATTGCTTGGATTGTTAAGTTACTTTATATTTGTGTTCAGGTTACTGATGTACCGAGCTGTATAGTTTTTGGTGTAAATCTGTTATTTTAATCCTGTGATATTAACCCTTTATCCTTCAAATTGAAAATTCCTCTAATCCCTTTGGCATTCGATAACTTGAAAAATATTGCTTGGATTGTCAAGTTACTTTATATTTGTGTTCCGGTTACTGATGTACCGAGCTGTATAGTTTTTGGTGTAAATCTGTTATTTTAATCCTGTGATATTAACCCTTTATCCTTCAAATTGAAAATTCCTCCAATCCCTTTGGCATTTGATAACTTGAAAAATATTACTTGGATTGTCAAGTTACTGATGTGCTGAGCTGTATAGTTTTTGGTGTTAATCTGATAATTTGATTCTGAGATATTAACCCTTTATCCTTCAAATTGAAAATTTCTCCAATCCCCTTTGGCATGAGATAACTCAAAAAATATCAATCTGATTGTCATGTTACTTTATATATTTATTCAATATATTTATTCAGGTTACTGATGTGCTGTGCTGTATAGTTTTTTTTATGTAAATCTGATAATTTGATCCTGAGATATTAACCCTTTATCCATCAAATTAGACTCTCCTCCAATCCATTTCTATATGTACCCATACCTTGTATGGTGTACATAATGTCGGCATCTGTGGTGGCCCTCTGTCATACAGCTTTCTACTAGTTGCGCATATGGGTACACATCTGACGATTTCATCGGCCTATTTTTGAAACTTGTCTTCTTCTTCCAAACTGTTAAGCCAAATTGACAAATTCAAACACATATGTCACAGACCATCTTTAGAGTATACCTTTCTGTTCAAATGAAGCTGCTGCCATCTTTGGGATTTGGTTAATGCCCAAAAAGCCCAAAAGTCTTTAAAAATCTTCTTCTCATGAACCTCCAGTGAGAATGCCTTGATATTTGGTATGGAACTTCCTTTGGTGGTGAAGATTTAAGTTTGTTCAAGGGAAGTTTGTTGGTCAATATTTTAGCTCTCTGTGGGAGCATGCCCATTTTAGGCTTCACCCCAAATTTGTATTTGAAGAACTGATGGGCTGATTTGAAACTAATTTGGCATGTAGTATAATTGGGTAATAAGTATTGGATTGATGCCTGAAAAAAAATTGTCACAGCCCCGTTGGAGCCCCAGGAGCTAAAAATAGAAAAGATTGAATTGTCCATATTTCAAAAACTGCTTTGACCAAAATATTTTTTTTGGTATGCAGCTTCCTTAGGACCAGTGGAATCAGATGGACAAAAAAAATTGCTATCAGTTTTGTCATGGGGTGGTGTATGGGGATGCCCATTTTAACACAGTTGGCAATGGGAAAATGCTGAGTCATCATCTTTCTGGCACTCCATCAACTAATTTGAAACTTGTCTTCTTTAAAACCATTGGGCCAAATTCATACAGACATTGCACAGACCATCTTTTGAGTGTCCCCTTTGTACTTTGTTATTCCCCCGACCTCCGAAGGAGAATTCATGCGTATCAAGTGAAGTGAAGACCTCTGTCCATCTGACAGTCCATCTCCTTTGGTGTGCTGATAACCCACATGGGGGAAACAGATATACACAAGGAATGGGTTCCGTCCAATAATGTTTCCTAGAGTTCATGCCCTTTTTCACTCTTTCGACTTAGAAAATTTTTCTCAATCTCTGTATTGTATTCACTGCATGTTGGATTTGATTTACTCTTGGTATGCTCATGGACATGCTTTGCATAAGAATATCCACAATCTAGTGAAAATCTCTGTCCATCCATCTGTCTGTCCATCTGTCTGTCTCTCCAGGCTTAGCAGAGGTACATTGTGGGATTTACAATTTAGGGTCAGTGGTAGTTGTGGGGTTGGGTTAGTACAGTGGCCACTTGTGGGGTTATTTTTTGCACTGTGGGTTTAATTTTTAGACATTGTGGGGTTAGGGTTTAACATGGGAAAAAACCCACAAGTAAGAACGTGTAAGAACATCCAAATGTTTTGCATTGTAATTTCAAAGCCATCGGTCAGATTTACATCTCCTTTGGTATGCTGATAGACCTGATGGGGAACTAATATGCACTAAGAATGGGTTCTGTCCAATAATTTTTCCCAGAGTTATGCCCCTTTTTCACTCTTGACTAAGAAAAATTTTCTTGACCTCTGTATTGCATTCACTGCATGTTGGATTTGATTTATTTGTGGTATGCTCTTGGACCCACTTCGTAAAAGAATATCCACAATCTAGTGAAGACCTCCATCCATCTGTCCATCTGTCCATCCGTCTGTACAAATGTTTTGGATTGTAATTTCAAAGCCATTGGGCAGATTTGGATCTACTTTGGTGTGCTGATAGACCCGAATGTTGGGAACAGATATTATGCACAAGGAACGTGTTAAGACCAACAATTTTTTCCAGAGATATGGCCCTATTTCACTCTTTTGTCTTAGAAAATTTTTCTGTCCCACCCAAGTAGGGCTGCACGATATTCAAAACTGAATACCGGGATCGGTATTCAAAAAAATACTGCGGTATACCGGTATATCGAAAACTGTTCAGATATATGAACACAAGTACCACAATTGAGACTCGAGGCATCACAGTCGGAACAAATTAGCACACCTTGATGATGCAGTTCGAAAAACCTTTACCCAATGCAGACGATATCAAAATTTATTACTTTCAAAATTAGTTTATCAGATTTTAACCAAAGATTTCAACAAAACTATATCATGTGACCCCTCATTGGAACGAGCTCAACGAGCTCGTTCCAATGAAGGGTCACATGATATAGTTTTGTTGAAACTTTTGAATTTGTGTATTACAAGGGCTCAAGCAGACAATTCCTTGGATAAAGGGATACTATTATTCAATCGGAGCTTCAGTTAAAAAACTCAAGACATCTTGAAAATTAAATTGAGGGTAAATAAATAATGACGATAAACCAATATTTTTGTAATTACACCGGTATTCAATCAATATTGGTTTGAATACCGGTATATATCGGTTTATCGATATACCGAGCAGCCCTACACCCAAGAAAATTTTTCTGTCCCACAATACCTTTAAGGCTACTTCGAACTTGCCTGAGGGGCAGAGGCGGTGGCCCACACTTTGCATAGCCCTTGTTCAAATGAAGCTGCAGCCATCTTTGGGAAGGATTAAGGCCAAAAAGCCTAAAAGTCATTAAAAATCTTCTTCTCATGAACCACCACAGAGAATGGTTTGATATTTGGCATGAAACTTCCTTTGGTGGTGAGGATTAAAGTTTGTTCAAGGCAAGTTGATAGGTCAATATTTGGGCTCTCTGTAGGAGCATGCCCATTTTGGGCTCCATCCAGAATTTGTATTTCAAGAAGCAAAGGGCAGATTTGAACCAAATTTTGCATGTAGTTTACTTGAATCTCAAGTACTTGATTAATACTGAGAAAATTGTTTTGCAGCCCATGGGAACCCCAGGGGCTAAAAATAGAAAAAATTTCAAACGCCCATATTAAAAAACTCCACGGACCTCAATATCATGTTTTGGTAAGCAGCTTCCTTAAGGACCAGTGGAAACAGATGGACTGAAAAAATTGCTATCAGTTTTATCATTGGGTGCCTTATGGGGATGCCCATTTTAACACTGTTGACACCATCAAACTAAGTATACTTCTTCAGATCCTTTGGGCCAAGTCTAAACTAATTTGGTACAAAGCATCTTGGTGGAGTTAACTCTTCTGATTTTTTCCCCAAAATTTACTATCCCCTATGGGGTGGGGTAAATGCCCCATAAGCCTAAAATGCTTTAAAAATCATCTTCTCATAAGCCACTCACAATAATTCTTAGATTTCTGGTATGGATATTACTTTAGTGATGCAGATTCAAGTGTTTTCAAAGGAACTCAGAAAGTCAAAATTTGGGCTCCCTGCAGAGGATGCCCATTTTGGGCTCCATTCAAAATTTCTATTTCCAGAACCCATGGGCTAATTTGAACCAAATTTGTCATGTGGTATAACTGGGTCATAAGTCCTTGATTTATGCCCAAAACCTTTTGGAGAGATGATGTTAACCCTTTACCCAACGCAGACGATATCAAAATTTATTATTTTAAATATTATTTTTTAAAATTTTTCAAAAAATTTCAACAAAACCATATCACGTGACTCCTTGTTGGAACGAGCTCGTTCCAACGAGGGGTCACATGATATGGTTTTGTTGAAATTTTTGGAAATATGTTATTTTTTCAACTGCTGAATTTGCATATTACGCCGGTGGATGCGGGCAATTCGTTGGGTAAAGGGTTAAGAGAGAACCACAGAAGTAAAAAACAAAAACAAAAATTTCATATGGACACTTTTGAGACTTCACAGAACAAAGCTTTGTTTTGTCTGAGAAGCTTTTCCAAGGAATGACAGAAATGAATGGCCAAAAAATTGCCTTTCGTTGTGTCATGGCATATCAAATAAACAGCTGCGCCGTGAGCGCATAATACGCCCGTTATTAATTACAAGAGGGAACCACACAATATGAGTATACATGTGTACTTGTCAGGTTACATATACTTGCCACCAAAAAATCATGAAAATTGCTCAAAGTCCAACATGTGGAAAATTGCCTATATTTTGATGAATAAAGTCCCATAACTCTGGAATGACAAATCGGACAGCGACACAACTCGAAAGGGAGATTCCTTCTATCAACATATACTTGCAACCAAAAAATCATGAAAGTTGCTCTAAGCATTTTCAAGTTATTGTTCGACATGTGAAAAATAAAGTCCCATAATTCTGGAATGACTAATCGAACGGCGACACCAACCAAAAGGGAGCTTCCTTCCATCAACATAAACCACCTACCAAAAAAAATCGTGAAAATCTCTCGAAGCGTTCTCGAGTTATCGTACGACGTGTAAAAAATCAACAATTTCCTAAGTAATAAAGTCCTATAACTCTGGAATGACTAATCGAACGGCGACACTAAATGAAAGGGAGCTTCCTTCCATCGATATACACCACCTACCCAAAAATCACGAAAATCTCTCAAAGCGTTCTCGAGTTATCGTACGACGTGTAAAAAATCAACAATTTTCTAAGTAATAAAGTCCCATAACTCTGGAATGA
Source organism: Pictodentalium vernedei (assembly GCA_031216915.1). Taxonomy (NCBI): domain Eukaryota; kingdom Metazoa; phylum Mollusca; class Scaphopoda; order Dentaliida; family Dentaliidae; genus Pictodentalium; species Pictodentalium vernedei. The sequence goes on from CM062294.1 coordinate 90,191,958, forward strand.
CTAATCGAACAGTGACACTAAACGAAAAGGGGCTTCCCTCCATCGATATACACCACCTACCCAAAAATCACGAAAATCTCTCAAAGCGTTCTTGAGTTATCGTACGACGTGTGACCGGACGGACAGACGGACAGCGGTATACCATAATATGACCCGTTTTTCAAAACGGGCGTATAAAAATTGCTCTTTCTGACACGCTCATCTCTTTTGACAACTTGAGCCAGGTGAGCATTTTAGGCTCACTTGAATCTCTAGGTATTACAATTTAGTTGGTCTCTTGGAGAAAGTGGATTGAGTTGGTTTATGAGTTTTTATGTATGTTGGAGGGAGCATGTTCCATAAAAGAGGGAGAAGTCTTGACTATTAGGTAGACTATTACTAATTTTTTTATGCCCATACAGTACGTGCATAGTGTATTATCTCTAAATCACCCACAGAGTGGAAATTCCACCCAAGCAATAATTGCAAATTTGTTGCAAAGCAGAACAAACACAAGCAAAGTTCTGGCCAGTGTTCCATTGGCTGAAACATTGCTTGTGTTTTTTGTCCATATGTACAGAATTTGAAAGTGATACTTTGGGTGATAACTCCACTCTGCAGGTGATTTTGTTACAATCCACTCTCCACATACTGTACCTGTGGTACACATAATGTCAATGTCCCAATCAACAATCCATTGTTTGCAGTCCATCCGTGCATTTGTCCACCCAGTGTCCATCATCTGTCGGTGGAAATTGAATGTCTGCCAATAACTCAAACAATTATTATTGGACATCTCTGATTTTTTTGTTTACTGGAACATACGTAAGAGAACTGGAAATGAATAAAATTTTAGTTTCGCCCATTGAGTCATTGAAGAGTTATTGCAATTTGAATTGTAATTTCAAGCTATTTTGAATTGTGTCTACCAAGAATTCAAAGAATTATTACCTGATTTCTAAGATTTTTAATGTTCAGAAGATCACGTTTGGTGTTTGAGTCACTGGTGAGTTATTGCCCTTGGACTTGCAATTTTGAGCTATTTTGAGTTGTGTCTACCAATAACTCAAATAACTGCTCTCAGATTTCCCTTTCCCTGTTTTTGCATTCTAGTATGCACCCTCCCCCCCCCCCCTTACAGGTGGAAGATATCCTAGGATACCCCCCCCCCCTCCACATACACACACACTCACACTGAATATCTTCCTCCCCCACCCATGAGTTTTTTCTTGTTTATTCAATGCCATTTGATGCTCAAATGTTGAGACATACATTTTTGTCATCAGTTTCAGGTATTTGTCATCAGTTTCATCTCCGTAAATATTAATGTCATTTGGGCTAAATTCATATCGCCATATTGAAAACTGGTGAAAGTTTTTTCCAAAATTCCATTTAGATTGTATATGCTTCTATTTTTAAGGTTAGGATCCTGCGAATATTCGAGATTCGATTCGATATCGATACCATACGTATGCTTCGAGATCGATCCCGAATCAGTCTCAGGATTCGATTTTTTCGAATCTCTCGTACTAACTTCAATTTGTTACATCTCCAACAAAAATAGGATAAAACTGTCATTAGAAAATTCATTCATGTAGGCTCAATTCCTATTTTGAGTAATTGACAATCTTTAATTGTTAGGTAAGGTGTGAATTTGGCCCAGAACATTATCCATAGTTTTGGTTTTTGAAGGCTTAACTTGTTACTATTCACGTTCTTAAGAACATGAATAGTAACAAGTTAGGCCTTCAAAAACTAAAACTATGGACAATCGGACTAGCTGTTTCAGCTTCGGTGCTACAGAGAATATTTAGTTATTTGTGTTTAAGGTGTTCACTCTGTCGCGTAAGGGTCATTACAGTATTCCGTAACTTCCGTTTGATGCAATATGAAAATAACTTGTCTTTTAAGATTCGATTCGGGATTCGATTCGATTCGATGTCGTTATCATGGAGCTCTGTCAAACAAGATATAATAGAATAAATGCCTGTATTGGATGTAGTGAGGCCAAAAAGGTTGATAAATAAGGGGAATTTGGTGCGTGTCACAGTAATTTTTTCGACATATTACAAAAAATTATATACAATTAACAGGAGTTTACTCTACAACCCATATGCAATTAACAGATCAAATTTGTACTGAAGGTATGGTAAATGGTTTTGTGTTTGAAAATTATATTCAATTAACAGGGATATACAATTAAGAGATATCCAATTAAATGGGTTCCACTGTACCCTTATTCCTTGTAGACAACTCGATCCAGGTGAGCGTTTTCGGCTCACTTCAGCCCATGGTAGTAGTATGTAATGTGGTTTTGAGGTAAAGGTTGGGGGACCCCGGAAGTGACGTCATGTCACGTGACGTAGTGGCGCCATGTTGTGTTGTCATGGTAACCCGCGTGAGCGGCCATGTTGTGACGTCATCGCCATAGTGATACGTGGTGTGAGTGCGCATGTGCAGCGCGTGTTGTTAGGGTGATACGAGCTTCCGTCGTCCATTTTGTATACTGGAGGCCGCCATCTTGGTTTCTATGGTAGCACGTGATTGCTATGTTACCCAATTGTTCTGCAATAAGACGGGGTATGTTCGGAGGGTATGTTCGATTGTAGAAGAGTAAATCTAATTACCACAAACAACCCGACAATCTCTCCAAATCACCAAAATCCACCCGAACTTTTACTATTTCGAATTCTTCCAGAATTCTCTGCTTCTATCTATATATGCAATACTTTTCGTCTACCTAGGCATGTTCCTTTATTCTAGAGTATACTCCAGTAACGTAGAAGAGCCTATTAGTTGGAACAGTTTACCTTATTATTACTATATTTAGCAATTTCTGGTCTATTCTTGTTAGTTCTGACCCTATTCCAAGTACTCTTGTTGGTTCATTTATCTAGATCCTATTTATAGAACATAACTAACCAATCAGATTGCTTGATTTCCCATAACCTGTATGCAGAGTTATCTCCCTTCTGTATAATGAAAGACTATATCCAATGGCCATATCCCATGGAATCCCATTTTGGAAAACGCCCTTGGCTATGGGATCCCTTTTTTGTCGTATGAGGCCATGAGGGCTATGTAAAAGCCCTCAATGAGTCCTCATTTATTATCCCTCATACCCTCATTGAATTTTGAGGTTATGAGGACCATTAAAAATCCCTCAATGAGGAAGAATTTACTACGACTCTTATCCTCATTTCAGTATTTAACAGGTATATCCTATGGAATCCCATTTTGGAAAACGCCCTTGGCTATGGGATCCCTTTTTTGTCGTATGAGGCCATGAGGGCTATGTAAAAGCCCTCAATGAGTCCTCATTTATTATCCCTCATACCCTCATTGAATTTTGAGGTTATGAGGACCATTAAAAATCCCCCAATGAGGAAGAATTTACTACGACTCTTATCCTCATTTCAGTATTTAACAGGTATATCCTATGGAATCCCATTTTGGAAAACGCCCTTGGCTATGGGATCCCTTTTTTGTCGTATGAGGCCATGAGGGCTATGTAAAAGCCCTCAATGAGTCCTCATTTATTATCCCTCATACCCTCATTGAATTTTGAGGTTATGAGGACCATTAAAAATCCCTCAATTAGGCATAATTTACTACGACTCTTAGTCTCATCTCGGTATTCGAGGATACCTGGTATTTTATTATTTGAGGATACTAGTTGGAATTTACATCCGGGTACTTCTGTTGGGGTAATAGATAAAAAAAACAACAACACTGAATATAAATTTCAATTTCTTTTATTCAAGTATACAATTCAATGTCTCAATGCATTTCTCTTTGTAGTTCTTCTTGCATGGGCTAACCATTTCATCTTCTTGTGGTTTGGAGCTTCTTCCCATCGCATGGCTAGGTCCTTGATAAAACACATTCTCTCATTTGATAACTTGGCTTTGTTGGTTGCTTTAATTTCCTGTCTGGCATCTTTGGGTTCCTCTTTCTCTTGCTGTTTCATAGTAGTAACTTCAGTCTTCTTAGTAGTAACTTCATTTGTGGTTTGAGTGGAAACATCTTTCTTAGCTTCAGTAGTAACTTCATTCGTGGTTTGAGTGGAAACATCTTTCTTGACTTCAGTAGAAACTTCGTTCTTAGTGGTAACTTCATTCTTTATGGGAGCTGGCATCTTTTTCTTGACTTCAGTAGAAACTTCGTTCTTAGTGGAAACTTCTTTCTTTGTGGGAGCTGGCATCTTTTTCTTGTCTTCAGTAGAAACTTCGTTCTTAATGGAAACATCTTTCTTTGTTTCTGTAGAAACTTTGTTCGCAGTAGTAACTTCGTTCCTGTTTGTATTGGGAGTCAGTTCTTCTGTCTTTATTCTTTTGTTTACTGGTCGGCCAGTATCCACACATCTTTGTTTCTTTCCACCAGCATCCATGTCTAGATTTTTTCTCTTGGCTGCATTTACCACACGATTCACTTGGGTCATTTCCTGGGAAGTCAGCTTTAATCCAGCATCATTCTTGAAGATCTGTATATGTAAGTCATCTTTGAATCTGAGCACTGTTGTTGACACAGACATCTTCTCTCTTCGACGTTCAAAACGGAAATGAATTTATTTTTATACCAACACTCCTTTTATACTTTTCTAATCGTCTTCTTCTTCTTCTTCATCTACTCGGAATGAGTAGTTTGTCATAAGGTTGTCGAACAGAAATCTTCGCTTTTCCAAGGCATATTTCTGGGATTCTTCAAAGTCAAAGTCCTCTTCTTCACGAAGACGCTTGGCAGTTTCTTGAATTTTCTTGTGAATTGCGTCGTTGCAAAAATTTCGAATGTACAAAAGGGTATGAATGGATTTCTCACTAATGGCTTCTCTAACATTCTTTTGAAGTGCTCTATATGCTGTTTCAACTGCATCTTCACTATCCATTCCATCTTCGATATATTTGTTCATGAGGTTGTCAAAATCGTTTTGGTATTTGTCAAAGGCACTTTGAACGATACCTCCCATCATAGAAACGTCTTCTTCCTCTTCTTCGTCTTCTTCTTCATATTCCATATCTTCTGATAGTTCCGACGATTCATGAGAGTCCGAATCTCTTGACCAGTGTTTTGGTGCACAGCTGGATTGCATTGTGTCCGCTCTCTTCGAAGGTCAGATTACAAATAACAAATTTCTTTTGAGCACGACCCTTTTATAGGATATTGGACAGTGCATTGATGACGGGTTTGATCAACTTTCCTAAAAATCCACCTTTCTGTATGATCCGTCTTCTTTTCCGATAAGACAGTTCTCTCGTTGGTGAGGCAATTCTCCTTATTTCGTACTTGTGTGGAATCAGCTTAGCTCTCTCAGATTTGGTTATAGGTTCTGCGCCCGTCAAGATGTGTGAGGCACAATCACATAAACATTGTATCAAATCATCACTGGCCATCTTCAGCATAGTCTTGGCTTCATATCGATCCGCATCAGAGAGGATTCGCAGTGTATCTAGATTTCTTTCTAATCTTGTAGTGTTGCTCGATGTTTCCGATTTCCTCATAGGGCAGTAATCATTCTCGTGTCTGTGCGTGTTGTCTGATCTGGAAAAGGCCTTTTCGCAATATCTGCAGCAATGGATTTTCATGACTTCACTCTTTCGTGGTCGTAGAACAAATGAATTTATTTTCACACCAACACTCCTTTTATACCTTTTTTCAGAGCTACTACTGGGTTGATAAGCGCCGAGAGAAAGCAACTCTTTCGTAGTATACATCTTTTGATATCTGGAGAAATTCCATCATCTGCTAGCAGCTTCAATACATGTTCGAATTTTCGCAGGTCATCAAATTCAGCTAAATTCAGTGGTATCTTATCTTCGAGAATGTTGGTAGCACATTTACATAAACAGGTAATCAAATCTTCATCAGCAGCACGTAGAACGGCATCGATTTCCACCTTGTCACCATCCCGTAAAAATTCTAAAAGTGCTTTATTCTGGTCAGTCAGTCCAGTATCTCTCTCCTCTTCTGTTCTTCTTGGATAGTTATGTTATTCATGCCTACGAGCACTGAATGATCTGGTAAACATCTTCGTACAATATTTGCAGTGGAGCCGATGATGGTTCTTCTGGCGTCTTCTGGCAATATCCGATCTTGAAAATAACTTGGAACAGTATCTGCATCGAACTGGTAACATGTCTTCACTCGACGACGGTCAGGACACAAATGAATTTATTTTCGTGCCAACACCCTTTTTATACTTTTCCCAACAGAAGTACCCGGATGTAAATTCCAACTAGTATCCTCAAATAATAAAATACCAGGTATCCTCGAATACCGAGATGAGGCTAAGAGTCGTAGTAAATTATGCCTCATTGAGGGATTTTTAATGGTCCTCATAACCTCAAAATTCAATGAGGGTATGAGGGATAATAAATGAGGACTCATTGAGGGCTTTTACATAGCCCTCATGGCCTCATACGACAAAAAAGGGATCCCATAGCCAAGGGCGTTTTCCAAAATGGGATTCCATAGGATATACCTGTTAAATACTGAAATGAGGATAAGAGTCGTAGTAAATTCTTCCTCATTGAGGGATTTTTAATGGTTCTCATAACCTCAAAATTCAATGAGGGTATGAGGGATAATAAATGAGGACTCATGGAGGGCTTTTACATAGCCCTCATGGTCTCATAAGACAAAAAAGGGATCCCATAGCCAAGGGCGTTTTCCAAAATGGGATTCCATGGGATATGGCCATTGGATATAGTCTTTCATTATACAGAAGGGAGATAACTCTGCATACAGGTTATGGGAAATCAAGCAATCTGATTGGTTAGTTATGTTCTATAAATAGGATCTAGATAAATGAACCAACAAGAGTACTTGGAATAGGGTCAGAACTAACAAGAATAGACCAGAAATTGCTAAATATAGTAATAATAAGGTCAACTGTTCCAACTAATAGGCTCTTCTACGTTACTGGAGTATACTCTAGAATAAAGGAACATGCCTAGGTAGACGAAAAGTATTGCATATATAGATAGAAGCAGAGAATTCTGGAAGAATTCGAAATAGTAAAAGTTCGGGTGGATTTTGGTGATTTGGAGAGATTGTCGGGTTGTTTGTGGTAATTAGATTTACTCTTCTACAATCGAACATACCCTCCAAACATACCCCGTCTTATTGCAGAACAATTGGGTAACATAGCAATCACGTGCTACCATAGAAACCAAGATGGCGGCCTCCAGTATACAAAATGGACGACGGAAGCTCGTATCACCCTAACAACACGCGCTGCGCATGCGCACTCACACCACGTATCACTATGGAGATGACGTCACAACATGGCCGCTCACGCGGGTTACCATGACAACACAACATGGCGCCACTACGTCACGTGACATGACGTCACTTCCGGGGTCCCCCACCGGGGTCCCCCAACCTTTACCTCAAAACCACATTACATACTACTCATGGTTTACTGTGGTAAGCAAGTACTACTTCATTTGTATCAGCATGGTAACCAGGGGTAAGAGTCCTCTAAAATGGATAACGTAGGCATAAATGATTGGCTAAACTTGACTCCATTTTTGTGGTGCAGTCATGATATAGCCATAGATTGTGAAAGTGACATTAAACCTTAACAGATAATAATAATGATGATTAGCAAGTCTGATTTGTAAATTATACCCAGCTTTACTACATCGTATGATATTACGGAATACCTGTGCCACTGAGTTGTATATCATGACTGAGGGGGCGCGATGGCTCTGTTGGTGGAGGTGCAGGCTGCAAGCCGAGAGGTCCTCGTTTCGAATCCCACCTGCGGCAACCGCGTTGTGTCCTTGGGCAAGACACTTCACCCCGATTGCCTACATGGGGGCACGATGACGCTGTGTACTGAGGCGTACTGCACGTCGATGGTGCGCATGTCTTCAACCAATCTAACCCTGCCTGTGCTGCGGTGCAGAGTTCAAAGTTACGATGTTGGAGAGCTGACAGCTGCTCGTCGTTGCTCGGTGGTTCTCTCCGGGTACTCCGGCTTCCTCCACCTGTAAAACTGTCACGGTCACGATTAGCCATTGTGCATAAGTATGTGACCTTAAACACCAATAAATAAATAAATAATCATGACTGTGAAATACTATCCATACATCTTTCTTTGAAACTATTCTCATCATTAACCCTTTAGCTAACATGAAAAGCAGACGACACTAGCAAACAAAAATCTTGAATAACTAATCATTTTCATTTTTTGTCTCAAAAACATAGGTTATGATCCCTCATTGGAACGAGCTAGACGAGCTCGTTCCAAAGAGGGATCATAACCTATGTTTTTGAGGCAAAAAATTAAAATATAATGAAAATTAATTGGCGATTTTTTAGAATAGCGCTGGACGGTTTTGGTCGTTAGGTTGAGTAAAGGTTAACATTCTACATACATTGCTGTTGGTCGGATCAATTCATTTTTCATGAGACATATTAGCAATCATTTTCCGAGAAGACTACACTATCAGTGATTTATGTTGTGGGATAACCATAACAAAATTTCTCTCTATATCTTCAGACAAACGGGCCTGTAGTTTTGAAGTGGGAAATCGTTCACGTCCACTATGGGTCACTTGATTTGCAAATAAGGACAGCTTCTGAAAAATCCCCGATGAACTACCAAATTACAAAATCCATGTTAATAATAACTCTATTGGAGACACTTTTAACCATTAAACCTTTACCCAGCATAACAGAAAAAATCGACCACAATAATTACCATTCAGTTTTCATTATTTTTTCCCGTTTTTTTTTCCTCAAAAATATAGCTTTTGACTCCACATTGGAACGAGCTCGCGTTAGGTAAAGGATTAAGGGCCTGATCAAATTTCCATACTTTCTACAACTTCACCACAGCCTGGGCAATCTGACTATTGTCTGCATAATGATTGTATGCTAAATTACTTTCTTCGAGTCCATGAAATTAATCAAAATCTGTTTAAGGCCTTAATTAACAGTCAAGAGAAGGTTTTAAAACAATGGGAAACATAGGTATAAATGGTTGGCTTAACTTGACTTCAGACCAATTTTGAGATCATGATATAGCCATACATGTTGAAAATGACCTTAAGTACCATTAAATCACTTCAATTAGTAAATAAATAAAAGACAGCCAATGGTAAAGGGTATTATTATAGTTAATTGACTGCTGAACTGACCCTCCTGACCTTTATTTGTGGGGGGGGGGGGGGGGGGGGGGGGGCACTCCTACTATTTTGTCATATTTGTCAAAGTGACAAGTCTGATATTGGAGGGGTGTGACATCACAGTCACATGACCCAGTGACGTCATGTTAGGTTGCAATAGTAGCCAGTGTGAGCGGGCATGCTGTTATTGAAGTACCATAGCGGTATGTGGGGTTAATGCACATCGCGTGTTGTAAGGGTGACGTTTTTCAGTCGTCATTGGAGGCCTCTATCTGGGTTTCTATGGTAGAATGTGGTGGCTATGTAACTGAAAATCCTCATATAAGGAGGGATGTGTTCACGCGAATGAGAGTCCATCTAATTACACCAAACAACCTGACGACAGAAAGTCACCAAAACGAGCCATCTTTTCAGAAACGAACGCTACATAGTCGCCATCTTAGGCTAATACGAATAGCATATAGTGCTATAGGACTGCGAAGTGTCATTCGAAGAGATGGAAGTATCTTTTTTCCTCAAAAATATAGCTTATGACTCCACATTGGAATGAGCTCGCGTTAGGTAAAGGATTGAGGGCCTGATCAGATTTCCATACTTTCCACTACTTCACCACAACCTGGGTAATCTGACTATAGTCTGTATAATGGTTGTATGCTAAATTACTTTCTTCGAGTCCATGAAATTAATCAAAATCTGTTAAAGGCCTTAATTAACAGTCAAGAGAAGGTTTTAAAACAGCTGGAAGCATAGGTATAAATGATTGACTTAACTTGACGTCATACCAATTTTGCGATCATGATATAGCCATACGTATTGAAAATGATCTTTAGCACCATTAAATCACTTCAATAAGTAAATAAATAAAAGACAGCCAATTGTAAAGGGGATTATTATAGTTAATTGACTGCCGAACTGACCCTCCTGACCTTTATTGGTGGGGGAGGGGGGCACTCCTACTATTTTCAAAGTGACAACAGGTCTGATATTGGAGGGGTGTGATATCACAGTCACATGACCCAGTGACGTCATGTTAGGTTGCAATAGTAGCCAGTGTGAGCGGGCATGCTGTGATTGAAGTACCATTGCGGTATGTGAAGTTAATGCACATCGCGTGTTGTAAGGGTGACGTTTTTCAATCGTCCATGTTTGTTTATTGGAGGCCACCATCTGGGTTTCTATGGTAGAATGTGGTGGCTATGTAACTGAAAATCCTCATATAAGGAGGGATGTGTTCGCTCGAATGGGAGTCCATCTAATTACACCAAACAAACCAAACAACCTGACGACAGAAAGTCACCAAAAACGAGCCATCTTTTCAGAAACGGACGCCACATAGTCGCCATCTTAGGCTAATACGAGTAGCATATAGTGCTACCGGACTGCGAAGTGTCATTCGAAGAGATGGAAATATCTTTGCTGACTCGAATGTTTCTAGATTCCTCATTTTTTGCTTCTTCCTGTCCGCCTACTACATATTTATCTAGTTGGGTTTCTCCACAGAGTCCACGATTTCCATCTATTCCGATACTATTCTGGCTGCTCCCCAGTCCAAGCCATTTCTGATCCTATTCCGACTTCGACCAATCAAATTTCTCGATTTACCTAAGCTCTACCTACTGTTACAACATGACACAAAAGATTGTACAGTTCCTAAGAAAAGGCCGTAATCACAAAGAGTTAACAAACCCCAAGTGCAAGAATCAATCCAGCAGTGACTGGAACAAGCATTGCTTGACTCCAATCTTGCTTTGCAAATGATCTATCGAGCAATTGCACGAAAGAGTGACTCCATATATAACTCTACGACTCATCTGGAAAAAAAGGATTCTTTAACAACAAACGTGTCCCAGAAATGGAATCTGTGAAAAGGATTCTGTAAGCACCATTCTCTTGGCTCCTACTATCTGCTGTTTAGCGGCTACTAACAGTCTTCTCATCTCTGGTCTACAAGTGTACAAACACACCCCTTCCATATTAGAGGATTTTCAGCTACAGTACGTGGAGAGTGGATTGTAACTAAATCACCCGTGGAGTGGAGTAATCACCCAAAGTATCACTTTCAAAATCTCTACATATGGACAAAAAACGTAAGCAATGTTTCAGCCAATGGACCTCCGGGTTTAACCCGGAGGTCCATTGGCTGGAACTTTGCTTTTGATTGTTATGATTTGTTGCAAATTTGCAATTATTGCTCAGGTGGAATCTCCACTCTGCGGGTGATTTTGTGATAATACACTCTCCACGTACTGTACATGACAACCACCCCCTTCCATAGAAACCAAGATGGCTACCTTCAGTAAACAAAATGGACGGTGGAAACAACATACGCTGCGTATGCGCAAAAACACATGGTAATAACGTCACAACATGGCCACTCAGGCAGGCTACCATGACAACCCAACATGACGTCACTGGGCCGCGTGGCGTTGACGTCGCTTCCCATTCTATTTTCCCACCCCAGATCAGGACCATTTTCCACATCACGTATTACTAACATTGTAAATGGATGTATTATACCACACGTATACTGTTGTCCATTTTGCCGTCAATCCATAGTCGAACACTGGTCCATCTATTATGGTCCAGTAGCCAGGAGAAACCACCATGCACGTCCTCGGGATTCACCGCATTCAATAGCGTTAACTCACTACAATCCAATTAAAAGAACTATCCACGTATCAATAAAAAGAGCCACTTGGTTTAAAATTAAATTGCATGAAGATCATAAAAATATGCCGTTTTAGTGGTGTGAGTGAACTGCCTCATAATACGTTATTTTGTTGACTGTAAATTTTCTGTATTTCTTTCTCTTTAGAAGTCCCGTTATTGCAATCTTGTTAAGAAGTAGCAGAAAGTGGGGTGGGGGTGGGGGTGGGGGTGGGGGGGAGCAGACCTTTTACTCTTAACGTGTAACCGAGGAGTCCCTCCTATGATTTATCTCTTCTACAGCTTCTGAAGTAGATGAAATAACATATTTTTGCTCACATTTTGAAAAAAAACTTCACCACCGGGCCGAACCATGGTCGACCAGATTTGAGGGGCCTGTTAGTCCCAACCGCAGCATTGTGTGTTGGATTCTTACTACCCCACTTTACCTGGGGCACCGCCATTTTGTACCGAAATTAGGTTCAATCAGTTTTTTGTATACGGCTCAGGCTGGAGGCCGTATTTATGAACCAATCTTTAAGAAACTTCTTGGGTTCCTTTGTTATCAACGTGGGACGAGAACGGGTGTTTTTGGGTGTAGTTCAAAATTCAAGATGGCTGCCAGCAGCCATTTTGTACCAAAATTAGGTACAATCAGTTTTTGGTACAGAACTTCTATTTGAAGGTTCTGATTTGAATAAATTTTTGAATGAATGTTTAGTAACATGGAATACATCACATACAATACGGTTTTTTTTCTCGTGCAGAAATTATGCAAATTAGATGAACTTTGATTTATTCAGTGCTACTTATACACAGTAAGTGCACATGTCAATACGGCTTGGGCTAGAGGGTGTATTTATGAACCGATCTTCACGGAACTTCTTGGGTACCTTTGCTATCACCTTGGGATGAGAACGAGTGTTTCTGGATGCGGTCCAAAATTCAAGATGGCTGACAGCGACCATTTTGTACCGAACTTAGGTCCAATCAGTTTTTTGTACACAACTTCTATACGGCTCAGGCTAAAGGCCGTATTTATGAACAGATCTTCACGAAACTTCTTGGGTACATTTGTTATCACCTTTGGACAGGAACGAGTGTTTTGGGTGCCTTTGTTATCGCTGTGCTATGAGAACAAATATTTTTGGGTTCAGTCAGACCCACTCTGGGACTCAACGATTTCTTTTCTAGTTTAGTATCTGACTGTCGCCCACCTTTACAATACTTTACCTATACATTTGTTACAGGCTACGGTCAGTATTTATGTACAGACCGTTACAATACTTTATATGTACCTTTGTTATCAGGTGATTACCCAGATGTTTGTCATTGCTGTGCCACATACTATACATGTACATGTCTTGACAAGTTGAGCTACAGTGTCATTGACACTTTCATTTTTTCATTTTTTTGTCTCAAAAACATAGGTTATGACTCCTCTTTGGAACGAGCTCATCGAGTTATTCAAGAATTAATAATTAAGGTTAATGAAAAAATGCTGAGTCAGTACTTTTGAAAAATGAAAAAAACTGTTCTTCATAACTATCAATCAGAATCTTTAGCGGGATCCAATTCAGGTTTGTGCAAATCAAGTCCCTGGGTTCATTCCTGGGCTCCATATGAGAGCCCGAAGTTTGACCCAGTGCAATATGAGGAAAATTCTTTTTAAATCTCTTCTTCAAATCCACCAGTCAGAATCATTTGATATATAATATACAGCATTCTCATGGGGGTCAGATTCAAATTTGTGAGAAATTAATTCATTCTGGGTTGAAATTTGGGCTCCTTATGGGGACTCAAATTTTAACTTAGTGCAATATGAGGATAATTCTTTTTGGTACACCATATCCTTATGGGTGTCAGAATTAAGTTTGTTCAAATTAGGTCTGTGAGTTCGTATTTGGGTTCCCCATGGGAGGCCAGATTTTCTCTTTTTGATAGAGGAATTTTCTTTAGCCCTTTACCTAACATGAAAAGCAGACAACACTTGAAAACAAAATTCTTGAATAACTAATTTTTTTTCATTTTTTGTCTCAAAAATATAGGTTATCACCCCTCATTGGAACGAGCTCGACGAGCCCGTTCCAAAAAGGGGTCATAACCTATGTTTTTGAGGCAAAAAATGAAAAAATAATGAAAATTAATTGGCGATTTTTGTGAAAAGCGCTGGCCGGTTTTTTCCGTCACGTTGGGTAAAGGGTTAAAAAAGTACACTTCTTCGGATCCACCAGTCCGAATGTTTTCATATTTGGCATACAGTGTCCATGGGGGAAGGGGGGGGGGGGAGGGGGGGGGGGAGCTCAGATTTAAGTTAGTTCAAACAAATCAAGTTCGTGGGTTCATATTTGGGTTCCCCGTGTGAACCCGAATTTCTTCTTAGTGCAATATTGGGAATATTTAAAAAACACTTCTTCCAATACACCACACAGAATTTTTTGATATTTGGTATACATCCCCCTTATATGGGTCAGATTCATATTTGTTGAAATCTAGACAATGGGTTCATATTTCGGTTCCTAAACCTGGATTTTAATTTAGTGCAATATGAGAAAAAGTATTTGAACACTTTCTTCTTCAGGTCGACCAAGCAGAAACTTTTCATGCTTGGTGTTCGGCACTCTGAGGATGGGCCAGATTCAAATTTGTTCAAACCATTTAGCGCCTATGGACCCCAAATTGTAACTTAGTTCAGCATGAGAAATATTCTTTAAAATCTTCTTCAGATCCACCACCATTCAGAGTTTTTTTTATTTTTGACACACAGCATCCTTGTGGTGGTCAGATTCAAGTTTGTTCAAATTTAAACTCCGAGTTTATATTTGGGCTCCTTATGGTGGGGCGAATTTTAAACCAGTGAAACATTAGCAAAATTCTTTAACCCTTTACCCAACGTAACGGCCAAAACCGATCAGTGCTATTCACAAAAATCGCCAATTAATTTTCATTATTTTTTTAATTTTTTGTCTCAAAAACATAGGTTATGTATGACCCCTCTTTGGAACGAGCTCGTCGAGTTCGTTCCAAAGTGGGGGCATAACCTATGTTTTTGAGACAAAAAATTAAAAAAATAGTTATTCAAGAATTTAGTTTCCAAGTGTCGTCTGCTTTTCGTGTTAAGTAAAGGGTTAAAAACCTTGTTCTTTCAGATCCACCATTCAGAATCGTCTAATATTTTGTATGCATCATCCCTGGGTGAATCAGAATTAAGGTTGTTCAAATCAGATCTACGAGCTCATATTTGGGCTCCGTGTTAGAGCAAAGTTCATCAGAGTGGAACATAGGGAACATTCTTTAAAAATCTTCTTCAGATCTCCCTGTCGTAATCTTTTCATATTTGGTATGCAGCATCTGTGTCTGCGTGTGGCAGATTCAAGTTTGGTCAAATTAAGTTCATTTTCGGACTGTATGGGGGCCCTCAATCTCAACCTAGGGAAATATTGGGGATGTTCTTTAACACCTTCTTTAGATCCGCCAGTTACAATCTCCTGGTGGGGCGCGTGGCGTTGTGGTGTGGGGTCGCGGTGGCGCGGTGGCGTTGTGGTAACCGGTTCTCGTCAGATCACCGATGTTAAGCAACGTTGAGCTCGGTTAGTCCTAGGGTGGGTGACCGTCTCAGCGATCGACTCGGACTCCCGCGTTGTGTCCTTGGGCACATGGTGGCACGATGGCACCGTGTACTGAGGCGTACTGCACGCCAATAGTGCGCATGACTTCATCCAATCTAACCCTGCTTGTGCTTCAGTGCGGAGTTACGATGTCGGGGAGATGGCAGCTGCTCGTCGTTGGTCGGTGGTTCTCTCCGGGTACACCGGCTTCCTCCACCCGTAAAACTGTCACGGTCATGATTAGCCATTGTGCGCAAGTATGTGACCTTAAGCACCAATAAATAAATAAATACAATCTCCCGGTAAATGTTTTTCAGCTTCCTTACTGGATCAGAATCAAGTTTATCTCTGGGTCCATATTTGGACTCCTTATAGGAACCCGAATTTTAACTCGGTGCAATATGAGGAAAATACTTTAAAAGCCCCTTTTTAGATCCACCTGGCAGAAACCTTTCATATTTGGTATACACCATATTTGTGCGGCAAATTCATGTATGTTAAAATCAAATCCATGGGTTCCTTCAATGCAATATCATATTTGCTGAGAAAACAGATTGTATTTCACTCCACTGTTCTGTTTCATTAATGATTACATCTGTCCGTGGGTGTGTTAAGGACACACACCCAGAAAGTCCTAATTTGTGAAAAGAACAAAAAAGCAGTCTGAATCATGTCGTTGTCGACTGCTATTTCGCTCCATTTCTTCACACAACCGAAGGCTTCCAGAACCTCCGAATATTTCAACGAATTTCAATCCCAAATTGTAACCAGCGTAGATGGTCTTTTCAGATGGAATCTCTTCCGTCGTTTTTGAACATAATCTCAAGTCTAACGCAGGGTGCGTGCTGGGTGGGTGTGGAGGGTGGGGGGGGGGGGGGGGGGGGCGAAATATAGACATCAATTTTAAGAGCTTTCGTGGTGACTGTCATTTCAGTATGCGCTCGTGTACAAGGCGTCTCTTCCTTTTCGCCACCATCTTTGTGATCCATCAACAGTAATACCATTATTCCTTCTGGACAACTTTAGGCTCATTTGAGCCGCTTGTTTTACTGTCTTGGAAATTAATGCTTTACCCCTTTACCCAACGAATCGACCGCATCCGCCCGCGTAATATGCAAATTCAGCAGCTGAAAAAATACTATTTTTCAAAAAAATTCAACAAAACCATATCACGTGACCCCTCTTTGGAACGAGCTCGACAAGCTCGTTCCAAAGAGGGGTCACGTGATGTGGTTTTGTTGAAATTTTTTGAAAAATTTAAAAAAATGATATTTAAAATAATAAATTTTGATATCGTCTGCGTTGGGTAAAGGGTTAAAGGTATAATAGTAACCAATTATTAGATGTAATTCCCCTGAAGGAACCAACCTAATTGGAGTGGGCAAACTTGATTCCATACTTATACAGTGGTGTGGTAACCGGTTCTCGACAGATCTTCGAAGTTAAGCAACGTCGAGCCCGGCTAGTCCTTGGATAGATGACCGCCCGAGCGATCGATTCGGACTCCCGCGTTGTGTCCTTGGGCAAGGCACTTAACCCCGATTGCCCACATGGGGGCACGATGACGCCGTGCACGAAGGTGTACTGAACGTCGATGGTGTGCATGCCTTCAACCAATCTAACCCTGCCTGTGCTGCAGTGTGGAGTTACGATGTTATGGAGCTGGCAGCTGCTCGTCGTTGCTCGGTGGTTCTTTCCGGGTACTCCGGCTCCCTCCACCCGTAAAACCGTCACCGACACGATATGACCTTGGCTGTTAATGTGTCGTTAAACCTTAATAAATAAATAAATAAATAAATAAATAAATAAATAAATAAATAAATAAATAATGCAGTGGTGGCGATATGATGCTGAAAGTGACTTTAAACCCAAATAAACAAACAAATATTATGTACGCATAATCTTGCCACTGAAAATTCGCCCAGGCTTCCTTCCTATTTCCTTTTACTGGTCGAGTGCTAGAAGCCACTATCAGGGCTTTAATAAAAATGAAGGTACCGGTGCAAAAACCAACATTTTCCTCACTCGTATTCCATATTCAGTCAAACGCAAATAAAATTTTGTTTACACAAATTTGTTCTATTAGAAATTATTGGAGAGTGCTTAAAGGCACTCTCCAGTAATTTCCAGTAAAACAAATTTTGAAGAACAAATTGATAATCTAGCTCTCAGACAGTTAAATAAGACTCAAAGAGAGTAAAAATGCTTGATTTTATTAGGGGTTGTCACATTATGTGAGTGCTCGTCGGATACTTCTGTTCAACTCTGTAGCTATGTAATAAAACTGTGCAACATCGGATATAATGAGTCATTATTTTTCCATCAGACACACGTGCCGGCGAACGAAATTAAAATTCTAATTCTTCATATTTTTCTATTTTTTGAATAAAGGTCAATGGAGGTAGACTGTAGCGAGAGTGACAGGCATGTAGCGTGTTTGTTCAACGTCTTACATCAATAGTCCTCCATTGTGCTTAATTACTTCCTCCAAGCGATGGGATGCTTCGCTCGTTTTCCATCGTTGCAGAAATTCCCACATCACTGCTGACAGTTCGTGATGACTGCCGTTGCTGAAGAAAGTAGAAATCACGTCGAGGTGTTCTCATTCAGTGCCTGAAATGCGGTGGGACCCTCACAATTAACTCCTTACGTGCTGCTGGCGGATATTCCTTCCCAAAACAGAATTCCACGTGCCACTGAAATAAGTAAAATTTTGCAAGTTTAATCAACCCACCCACCCACCGTAAATTGAACACATTTTTTCACCAATGATTTCTGTAGTCAAATTTAGATGAATTTTTTTTTTATCAATCCTAGTCATGGCTGCTTCATAGCAGCCATGACTAGGCTTGATGAAAGATATCTTTAGATACTCAGCGGATTAAGAGTTAACCCCTTCACCGTGTAAGCAAACCTGACTTGTCTCGATTATGATGCTTCAAGGCCTGCATTGCCTATATTTGGTGAAGACGTGCCCAGGGCCGTATAATTCATAAGGCTGACTAGGCTGAAGCCTAGGGGCCCGCAGGGACAGGGGGCCCGCCATTTGTTTTGGTGGGGGGGGGAGGGGGGGGGGGGGCTGAGGCACTGTTACCAGTGCCTTAGTGCTCCAGTGGTTAAAGGCACTTTGCACGCTGCGCCGCAGCGATGCATGAACATATGTATTTATCCATATATATACTCTCATAAGTATACTATATATATATTTATATACAGTACATTATTTTAATGCTTATTTAAAAAATATGTCAAGTTGTGAGTAGAATTCTTCAGGAGACCCGCAAAATGGATATAGGGCTATGTACTGCGGCATAGTGCCTACCGTACCAGGGTCAGGCTGTAAACTGTAGTGGAGTGAAATATTGAAGTGCCGGGTGGAGCACCGTCCCAAAGGACCTAAAAGCCTAGGGGCCCGGCCATGCCTTGTCCCGATGATGTAGTTGGAATATTAGTCTTTCGTGATATAGTTAACAAACTTAAGCGCGTTGTGTCCTTGGGCAAGGCATTTAATCTCGATTGACCACGTGGGGGCGTGATGACGCCGTGTATTAAGGCGTACTGCACGTCGAGGGTGCGCATGTCTTCAACCATTCTAACCTTGTCTTTGCTGCAGTGTGGTGTTACGATGTTGGGGAGCTGGCAGCTGCTCGTTGTTGCTCGGGGTTCTCGTCGGGTACTCCGACTTCCTCCACCCGTAAAACTGTCACCGACACGATTTGACCTTGGCTGTTAAAGTGTCGTTAAACACTAATAAATAATGTTTATTGATATTACCTGTTTGATCAATGATTTCTGGAGTTAAGTTCAGATGAATTTTTCATCAAATCTAGTCATGGCTGCTGTGAAGCAGCCATGAATAGATGTGATGAAAAATATTTTAAAAATACTTGTCAGGTTCAGAGTTAAACACCAATAAATAAATAAATGGTAGTCGTGGAGGAACTATAATGTGTACCGGTACTCCAAATTCGTCATGCTGTGACTTCTGCAGGCCGAGTCAGGTATTATAGAATTTGCGACTGTGTGTGACACAGATTCAAATATCAGATCTAAACTTGTAACCCTTTACCCAACGTAACGGCCAAAACCGGCCAGCGCTATTCACAGAAATCGCCAATTAATTTTCATTATTTTTTTCATTTTTTGTCTCAAAACGTAGGTTATGACCCTTCTTTGGGTCGAGCTCGTTCCAAAGAGGGATCATACTATTTCATACTCAGGGTAAAGTGCCTTGCCCAAGGACACAACGCAGGAGTCCGAATTGATCGCTCAGACGGTCACCCATCCAATGACTAACCGGGCTTGACGTTGCTTAACTTTGGTGAACTGACGAGAAACGGTTACCGCAACGCCACCGCGCCCCTTGAAGGAATACTACAACAACAACAATAAATAAATAAATATCTGAATAATAAAAAATAACTTTTTTAAGTAAAATTAAACGAATTGCTTCAGTGTTGTGTGAAGGATATACGGAAGATTCAACAAGGACAAAATTTTGGAAAAGAAAATGTTAATGCAGTGTAAATGAAGTGTTCTCTGTCTCCCCCAGCCCCACGAATGAAAGAAAAGAAAAAAGTAAGCCTAATTCAGTATCAACCAACAACACCTTCTAAAACAAAGAAGTGATAAACATGGGTCGCAAACTTGGTTAACTCTTTTGGCGCGACAGACGACTAAAGTCGACAGACGGCAGACCGCGGAAAGGTACTGCAGAAGACATTTCAGCCAACTGTGTGTGTGTCCATTTCCAGGTGATTTTAACCCTTTACCCAACGCAGACGATATCAAAATTTATTATTTTGAATATTATTTTTTCAAATTTTCCAAAAACTGTCAACAAAACCATATCATGTGACCCCTCGTTGGAACGAGCTCGACGAGCTCGTTCCAACGAGGGGTCACATGATATGGTTTTGTTGAAATTTTTTGAAAACTAATATTTTTTCAACTACTGAAGTTGCATATTACGCGGGGGTGGGGGGATGCGGCCGATTCGTTGGGTAAAGGGTTGAACAAACATATGTATTCCTATGTTTAATGCACAATTTATGTCCTGTCCATGAACAAAGTTATCGTCCCTTGAAAGTTTAAAGGTGCCATTTAAATATACACAGAAAATCATTTGAAAAACTGTCTATGAGATCATTAGAACATCTTTTAAATTAACGCTTTAGTCTAACAACCTATACTTTTTGTAAAATTACTGATGAATATTAGACGCTTAGAAATCTGTTTCTCAGATTATTCCACGCCAAAAAAGTTAATCTACTTTTGATTTACTCTATTTTGTTTTTAGCTTTCCTGTGTCTTGACTGTTACGTAATATTAAGACAGGACACAATGAGGTTGGAGTACGGGGGACTGGAATCAACGGGTCGAGTAGGAGTTTTTCCTCTATTTCACGAGCGCGTGAAGTACTGGAAGAACTCCCAGCAAGGACCGTTGATACCTGTCCTCCTTACTCTATCCTAGTCTTGTCCTATCTTAACTGGTAGAGTGCTGGAAGCATCCCAGTTTTGTCCTATCTTAACTGGTAGAGTGCTGGATAGCATCCTAGTTTTGTCCTATCTTAACTGGTAGAGTGCTGGATAGCATCCTAGTTTTGTCCTATCTTAACTGATAGAGTGCTGGAAGCATCCCAGTTTTGTCCTATCTTAACTGGTAGAGTGCTGGATAGCATCCTAGTTTTGTCCTATCTTAACTGGTAGAGTGCTGGAAGCATCCTAGTTTTGTCTTATCTTAACTGGTAGAGTGCTGGATAGCATCCTAGTTTTGTCCTATCTTAACTGGTAGAGTGCTGGATAGCATCCTAGTTTTGTCCTATCTTAACTGGTAGAGTGCTGGAAGCATCCTAGTTTTGCCCTCTCTTAACTGGTAGAGTGCTGGAAGCATCCTAGTTTTGTCCTATCTTAACTGGTAGAGTGCTGGATAGCATCCTAGTTTTGTCCTATCTTAACTGGTAGAGTGCTGGAAGCATCCTAGTTTTGTCCTATCTTAACTGGTAGAGTGCTGGATAGCATCCTAGTTTTGTCCTATCTTAACTGGTAGAGTGCTGGAAGCATCCTAGTTTTGCCCTCTCTTAACTGGTAGAGTGCTGGAAGCATCCTAGTTTTGTCCTATCTTAACTGGTAGAGTGCTGGATAGCATCCTAGTTTTGTCCTATCTTAACTGGTAGAGTGCTGGAAGCATCCTAGTTTTGCCCTCTCTTAACTGGTAGAGTGCTGGATAGCATCCTAGTTTTGTCCTATCTTAACTGGTAGAGTGCTGGAAGCATCCTAGTTTTGTCCTATCTTAACTGGTAGAGTGCTGGAAGCATCCTAGTTTTGCCCTCTCTTAACTGGTAGAGTGCTGGAAGCATCCTAGTTTTGCCCTCTCTTAACTGGTAGAGTGCTGGAAGCATCCTAGTTTTGTCCTATCTTAACTGGTAGAGTGCTGGAAGCATCCTAGTTTTGCCCTCTCTTAACTGGTAGAGTGCTGGAAGCATCCTAGTTTTGTCCTATCTTAACTGGTAGAGTGCTGGATAGCATCCTAGTTTTGTCCTATCTTAACTGGTAGAGTGCTGGATAGCATCCTAGTTTTGTCCTATCTTAACTGGTAGAGTGCTGGAAGCATCCTAGTTTTGTCCTATCTTAACTGGTAGAGTGCTGGATAGCATCCTAGTTTTGTCCTATCTTAACTGGTAGAGTGCTGGATAGCATCCTAGTTTTGTCCTATCTTAACTGGTAGAGTGCTGGAAGCATCCTAGTTTTGCCCTCTCTTAACTGGTAGAGTGCTGGAAGCATCCTAGTTTTGTCCTATCTTAACTGGTAGAGTGCTGGAAGCATCCTAGTTTTGTCCTCTCTTAACTGGTAGAGTGCTGGAAGCATCCTAGTTTTGCCCTCTCTTAACTGGTAGAGTGCTGGAAGCATCCTAGTTTTGCCCTCTCTTAACTGGTAGAGTGCTGGAAGCATCCTAGTTTTGTCCTATCTTAACTGGTAGAGTGCTGGATAGCATCCTAGTTTTGTCCTATCTTAACTGGTAGAGTGCTGGATAGCATCCCAGTTTTGTCCTATCTTAACTGATAGAGTGCAGGATAGCATCCTAGTTTTGTCCTATCTTAACTGGCAGTGTGCTGGAAGCATCATAGTGTTGTCCTATCTTAACTGGTAGAGTGCTGGAAGCATCCTAGTTTTGTCTTATCTTAACTGGTGGAGTGCTGGAAGCCCATATTTGTGCTTTATTTTGAAATGTAGTTATCACAACTTGAAGGCTCACATTCAGTGGATGAGCTTTGTATTATCTTTGCAGTGATATTATGTAGTCTGTGAGAGTTTGCCTTGTTACAGTCTTTTGGAGAGTGCCCATAGGCACTCTCCCATAAATTGTAACAAGGCAAAGCCCTGTGTACAAGATTCGATGGCCGAAAATAATTTGGCACTCTACCAGCAAGTTAATATCCTTCACTTAAAACTATAAAAAATATAAATGATGCAAAGGTGTAGGCGTGGAGGGTGTGGTGTAGGGCTGTTTCCCTCCACCCAATGATTTTTCCAGTCGGCATATTTTTTTTCTAAATTGGAGTTTTAGTTATTGATTCGTTCTTGCTAGTAGTCATGTCATTTCTTCAGGGCCGGGGAGAGGGTGGGGGTCGGGGTAGTAACTCCGGGGCCCGAGGTTGGCCCAGGCTTCTTGGGTCAGGCCTGGATCCCCCAAAGGTCTGACTCCTGGGCCTCCGATCCCCGAGCGAGAATCAGCAAGATATGTTGCCCGTCGTTTTGGAATACTATAGTTGCCACTCATACAAAAGGAGGAATGAGAGTGCCCCGTGTAGATGCTCAATCTGTTAACCCTTTATTTAACATGAAAAGCAGACACTTGAAAACAAAATGATTGAATATCTATTTTTTTTTCATCGCTTATGGTCTCTCATTGGAACGAGCTCAACGAGCTCGTTCCAGTGAGGGGTCATATACTATATTTTTAGGCAAAAAATGAAAAAAATAATGAAAATCAAATGGCAATTTTTGTGAGTAACGCTGCTCGGTTTTGTCGTTACGTTGGGTAAAGGGTTAATAGACTGTTATCTATATGCATATGCACCAGTCCCGGTGTTATCGCTTCAAGAATTCTTCACTTCAAGAACTTAGGCATCTGCATCAGTATCCCGATACTTTTGAGAGAGGCCTGTCACAGAATTAACCCTGGTGCCCGAATTTCCTCGCCCCGGCCCTGCATTTTTTACGAGTCTAGATTTGATAACTGGACTTGTTACACAGTAGGCCCAGCAAATGGAGGTCTGTGGTACCCGATGCGGGATGTTTGGGGAGGGCGTGTACAATTTGGAGTACGGTAGACCTATACATGTTAATTAAATAAGAAATTAAAAACAATTGAAACACGTTCAGGGGCGTAGCTAGTATTTCCTACTGGGTGGGTGGGGGCATAATTTTTTTAGAGGCGCCAGGTCGATAGATGCCACAAGCTTATCCGAAGGCATGGGGTGGGGGTAGGTATGGCTCTCCCATTGGCCCCCCACCAATGGCGGGGCCATACCCACCCCACCTCAGGCCTACGGTATCCCCCATCCCATTAGTGTGGGTTTGTGGGGTGGGGGGTGGGGGGGGGCTTCCCGAGAATATTTGGAAAATTCAACAGTCTGAGAGTGAATCTGGGACCCTCTGGTGCCTTAATTTTCTCATTTTGAGGGGAGGCCGCAATGTAATTTTTAAGGGTGCCATGACCCCCCCCCCCCCCCCCCCCCCCACCACCACCACCCCGGCTACGACACTGAACACGTTTGCTTTGGGAGCGCGGTTGATTATGGGTTGGTGCATCCGACTTCAGATCGAAAGATCATATAGGCTCCATCCGCGTAAGCCTTTCGCTTTTCAGTTTGCTATTTGGATACAGCGTGATGTCTGCATTTCTACCTTATTGTAGAACAAAGACAATAATAAGTGAGTTCAATGGCCATTGTGAAAAACAATTATTGGTAACAATTTTTACACGACGAATTGCAAAATTGTGTCCTTGGCCGATACATTTAATCCCAGTAGCCCTTGTAGGTGCACGGTGGGTGTGGTGTGTCAATGTACACAGTACGTCGATGGTACGCTTGCATTCAACCATTGTAGTAACCCTGACTGTGGCCGGATTAGGGAGTTAGAAAGTCCGACAGTTACTCGCCGCTGTTCAATCGTTCTCTCCTGGTATTCTGAATTCCCCGACCCGAAAACTACCATACTCGATATGACCCTGACCTTTGAAACTGACGGGAGAAGAGTTTTCTTACCCGTGACTTTGACTTAGGTAAAGGGTTAAGAAAAGCAGCATCACGTTTCTCTGATGCGGAGAAAACAGGTACCTCGACAGATCTCAAGAGTACTTTTCTCACCGCGCCCTAGTTTTCATGTATGCAAATACGTTAAGTATTCTTTTGCATTTGCATTTCCCGAACAAAGGCTATTGGTTCGTGTTTAATTTCGATTTATAATTCTGTGGGCATTATTCAAATTAGATTCGCATACGTAGTATTTGAACAGTGATGGCTCAATTTTAGATCTTCGATATTTTTTGTAAAAAAGCTAATTCATTTTAGGAAACACTGACTTGTAGATAACAAAATGAGATAACCCTCCACCTGACAGAGCAAATTTGACATGACACCTAATATATTTTTCGCGATAATGTAAAAATATTTTCCGTTCCAAACAGTTTATGGCCCGTCGCTGAAAGCCCTCATTCCAACGGGGAACAATCAACTATTCTTAGATGCAAATGTAATATGTCAGGGATGACTCGTTTTTGGCTCACCAACGATAGTTGTGTAAGCCTATAGCACAGCGTCGTCGGGGGCTTCGGGGTCCGAATTCATTCATTTTGAACTTTTGTGTGCAGGTTTTGATTTTTTTTTTATTTTGCTTTTTTTTATGTCAGCATGCTTTTCAGGGATAGTAATATTTTATTCAACCCTTTCCATGCTTAGTTACTTGAATTTTGGACTTTTGTGTACAGGCTTTTGACTTTTCTGTGCAAGTTTTTGACTTTTGTGTACAGGTTTTGAAATTTTGTCTTCAAGTGGAGTTTTACCTTACTGGCATATTGCCAT
This sequence comes from Pictodentalium vernedei, assembly GCA_031216915.1. Taxonomy (NCBI): domain Eukaryota; kingdom Metazoa; phylum Mollusca; class Scaphopoda; order Dentaliida; family Dentaliidae; genus Pictodentalium; species Pictodentalium vernedei. The sequence goes on from CM062294.1 coordinate 90,217,415, forward strand.
GGTGGTTACCTTAACATTTCAGGGAATTTTTCTCAATTTTAACCCTTTGAAACAAATGTGATACTTTTTGGACTTTTATGTGCAGGGTTTTGAGGTTTGTCTTTCTTTTCTTCCAAGTGGATATTTTTCAAGTAGAGTTTCACCTTACTGGCATTTTGCCATTGTGGTTACTGTTACATTTGCGGGGTATTTTTCTCAATTTTAACCCTTTGAAACAAATGCGATATTTTTTTTTACTTTTATGTGCAGGTTTTGAGGTTTGTCTTTCTTTTTTTTCAAGTGGCGACTTACCTTGTAGCATATTGCCATGGTTCCTATTTTATGTTAGGATGCTTCTTGGAGCTAGTATTATATTATTTAACCCTTTAGCTGCTTATTTACCTTAATTTTTTACTTTTGTGTGCAGGTTTTTGACTTTTGTGTACAGGTTTTGAAATTTTGTCTTCAAGTGGAGTTTTACCTTACTGGCATATTGCCATGGTGGTTACCTTAACATTTCAGGGTATTTTTCTCAATTTTAACCCTTTGAAACAAATGTGATACTTTTTTGACTTTTATGTGCAGGTTTGTCTTTCTTTTCTTCCAAGTGGATATTTTTTCAAGTAGAGTTTCACCTTACTGGCGTATTACCATTGTGGTTACTGTGACATTTGCAGGGTATTTTTCTCAATTTTAACCCTTTGAAACAAATGTGATACTTTTTGGACTTTCATGTGCAGGTTTTGAGGTTTTTCTTTCTTTTCTTCCAAGTGGATATTTTTCAGGTAGAGTTTCACCTTACTGGCATATTGCCATGGTGGTTACTGTGACATTATCCGGGTATTTTTCTCAAATTTAACCCATTGAAACAAATGTGATACTTTTTTTTTTCCTTTTATGTGCAGGTTTTGAGGTTTGTCTTTCTTTTCTTAAAAGTGGAGACTAACCTTGTAGCATATTGCCATGGTTACTATTTTATGTTAGGATGCTACTTGGGGCTATTATTATATTATTTAACCCTTTAGCTCATTATTTTATTCATTCATTTTGAACTTTTGTGTGCAGGTTTTGATTTTTTTATTTTTGCTTTTTTATGTCAGCATGCTTTTTAGGGATAGTAATATTTTTTTCAACCCTTTCCATGCTTAGTTACTTGAATTTTGGACTTTTGTGTACAGGTTTATGACTTTTCCGTGCAGGTTTTTGACTTTTGTGTACAGGTTTTGAAATTTTGTCTTCGAGTGAAGTTTTACCTTACTGACATATTGCCATGGTAGTTACCTTTACATTTCAGGGTATTTTTCTCAATTTTAACCCTTTGAAACAAATGTGATACTTTTTTTTACTTTTATGTGCAGGTTTCGAGGTTTGTCTTTCTTTTCTTCCAAGTGGATTTTTATCAAGAAGAGTTTCACCTTACTGGCATATTGCCATTGTGGTTACTGTGACATTTGCAGGGTATTTTTCTCAATTTTAACCCTTTGAAACAAATGTGATACTTTTTTTTGACTTTTATGTGCAGGTTTTGAGATTTGTCAATCTTTTCTTCCAAGTGGCGACTTACCTTGTAGCATATTGCCATGGTTCCTATTTTATGTTAGGATGCTTGTTGGGGCTAGTATTATATTAGTTAACCCTTTAGCTGCTTATTTCCCTTGATTTTGGACTTTTGTGTGCAGGTTTTCGACTTTTGTGTACAGGTTTTGATATTTTGTTTCAGTGGACTTTTACCTCACTGGCTTATTGCCATGGTGGTTACGGTAACATTTTCAGGGTATTTTTCTAAATTTTAACCCTTTGAAACAAATGTGATACTTTTGGACTTTTATGTGCAGGTTTTGAGGTTTTTCTTTCTTTTCTTCCAAGTGGATATTTTTCAGGTAGAGTTTCACCTTACTGGCATATTGCCACGGTGGTTACTGTGACATTATCAGGTTGTTTTTCTCAATTTTAACCCATTGAAACAAATGTGATACTTTTTTTTTACCTTTATGTGCAGGTTTTGAGGTTTGTCTTTCTTTTCTTTAAAGTGGAGACTTACCTTGTAGCATATTGCCATGGATACTATTTTATGTTAGCATGCTTCTTGGGGCTATTATTATATTATTTAACCCTTTAACTCATTATTTTATTCTTCATTTTGAACTTTTGTGTGCAGGTTTTGATTTGTTTTTTATTTTGCTTTTTTTTTTTACGTCAGCATGCTTTTCAGGGATAGTAATATTTTTTTCAACCCTTTCCATTCTTAGTTACTTGAATTTTGGACTTTTGTGTACAGGTTTTTGACTTTTCTGTGCAGGTTTTTTACTTTTGTGTACAGGTTTTGAAATTTTGTCTTCGAGTGGAGTTTTACCTTACTGGCATATTGCATTGTTGGTCACCTTAACATTTCAGGGTATTTTTCTCAATTTTAACCCTTTGAAACAAATGTGATACTTTTTTTACTTTTATTTGCAGGTTTTGAGGTTTGTCTTTCTTTTCTTCCAAGTGGATATTTTTTCAAGTAGAGTTTCACCTTACTGGCATATTGCCATTGTGGTTACTGTGACATTTGCAGGGTATTTTTCTCAATTTTAACCCTTTGAAACAAATGTGATACTTTTTTGACTTTTATGTACAGGTTATGAGGTATGTCTTTCTTTTCTTCAAAGTGACGACTTACCTTGTAGCATATTGCCATGGTCGGGGCGCGGTGGCTCAGTAGGTAGAGGTGCAGGCTGCAAGCCGAGAGGTTCTCAGTTCGAATCCCACCTGCGGCAACCGCGTTGTGTCCTTGGGCAAGACGCCCCATTGCCCACGTGGGGGCACGGTGACGCTGTGTACTAAGGCGTACTGCACGTCGATGGTGCACCTGTCTTCAACCAATTCTAACCCTGCTTGTTTGGAGTTAGTATGTTGGGGAGCTGACAGTTGCTCGCCGTTGCTCGGTGGTTCTCTCCGGCCCACAGTACTCCGGCTTCCTCCACCCGTAAAACTGTCGTGGTCACGATTAGCCATTGTGCGGAAATATGTGACCTTAAACACCAATAAATAAATTGTTTTCAATTCTTATAATTCCATTCCGTAACTGTTTAAACTACTTTTTACCAAACAACAAAGCTGAAAGACGAAATAAAACATGTACGAACGCACGAGGCGAAAAACCACCCTCACACAAAAGACAAAGCGCATCACTCTGAGTTCCGTCTAAATGATATCCCAAAGGCAAATAAGCTTTAATTTTCACAACTTTAGAAATGAAAACGAGTATTTTAGTAACGGGCTTACTGCTGGGAAATGTCACCAAAGAAACAGCAGCGCAGTTGATCACTGCGAGAGGCGCTAAAAGTTACATTCTCTCAACTGCGCTCTACCGTAAATGCGGTTCAAAGTTCGACCAAATGTATTCACTGGAAAATGAATTACATTTGGTCATGACGTTTCATCCAGTTGACCAATGGGAATTGAGTATTTGGACCCAAAACGTATAACTACTGTAACAATGTAATTATTGAATATTGTTTCCTCTCAACTGCAATTTTTAATTTTTTTGGTTGTTACACCTTTCTTCTGGATCCTTTCATTTGAAGGACTCTATGATGTCTTTTCAATGAGAGATCTTTGTCCGTTTGTTACTTATCTTTGTCTGTCTGTCTGTTACTTTTACAGTTCTACATTTTCAGAGATATCGAGGTGGAATCTGTCACCGAGAGGTAATATTTTATCAGTAGTAATTTGAGCAGGGGAAAGTTTACGTGTAACGTTACGATTTTGTTTGCCTTTCAACCCGAGCAATCCCAGGTATATTCGCTTGTGGTAAATGAAATTGAATAATAGAAAATAATGGAAACAAACATGGCTAGAAAGTCTTTGTTCGAGGGGTGTGCGCCCTCTGAATTCCTGACTGTATCTCCCCACCCCCTCTGACTGCCGAACACCCAACTTTCGAGAGTAACATTTGCATCCCCTCCCCCTTGAGTGAGAAATTTACCTACTGCTACCTGTGAAGAAATTAGAAAGCACCTCCTCCCCCTGTGTTCGAAATATAGGTCTATGCCCTTCGGGTTCTAGATTTGGAAATCGTCCCTTAGGTGCAACAGTGTGCAACCTACGATGCTTTAGCTGGAAAAATCCCCAGAAATGTGGTTAAAATTTTGAAAAAATGTGTACTAGGACCGGAAATCAGATTCAAACCACGATTAGGATAAGGGTTTTAACCACGAGGCTCTGCCGAGTGTTTAAAACCCTTATTCCACGAGTGGTTTAAATTTCATTACCGACCCTAGTACCTATTTGTTTTATTTATACCATGCTCTTAATAAATAATCGACTTTGTCACTTAAAATGGAGAAAAAACGATTCTTTCTATCGCAAACACATGGGTTTGTTTTGTTTACATCTGCGCTGGTGTGCAGTACTTCCAGCTGCACGGGAATGCTTGATTGACAGCTAGACACATCGTCAAAGGTGATTGAATTTACCTTGCTTTTTCAGTCAAATTATTATTAACAGTTCTTAAATTTTATTTGAAATATTTGATTGTAGGTATTTTAAACTTAACAAGTCACTCCGCGTAGTAGATAGTACCGCAAAACGTTGTGTGTTTGAATGAAACATCGTGAAGTGTGACTGTATCGAAGTCGGCAAATTGGGTCATGTCAAAGGTCAAGTTCGATGTGGTTCGTCCCCTGAGTTCCAATGTGTTCTATGTGCCAGTTGGCACATAGAACACATTGCAACTCCGGGACGAGTTCCTACTAAAGGTGTAAACTTCTGTAATGGAATTCCCATTGAAAACGTCTTAACCGCAGTAGAAGTTTTACACTGGTAATGGGGTTAAAAGCTAAAATTTAACATACGGCCTTTTCAAAGGTAGTAACATAGGTGAGCATGGTAGAAAAATCATTAAAGCCGGCAGGGGCGGACTGAGCCAAGAAAAGTTACCGGGAAATGAACCAGGGTGGCCCCCGGATCCGGAGAAAATTTTGATTTTTCGAACTGAACGAACGCTGCTTCCTTGCATAAGTGATAACGGCAGTTCACACAGAGGACGAGGGTGCACGGACCCTTCGAGCCGAACTATGGTCGGCTCAGTGGGAGAAAATATTGATTTTTTCAAATTAAAAGAAAGCTCTTTCCTTGCATCTGAGCGACTAGTGGCAGACGAGACTGCTGGTATATCGAAATGTGGCAGTCCACATAGAAAACATTTCAATAAACCGGCATTCTATATGCAAAGAGATCCATTTCGCATGTTGGACGTTTTCACAAAATTTCGGGCACCAACAGGTGTTGGGCTGCATCAATTTTGGTGAGTCCAAGGGGTCGCCTAATAGGAGTCCACCGGAAATTTTTCCAACGGTCTGTACGGCCAGTCCGCCTCTGAATATCTGTTAGAAAAGTCACAGTCACTTATAAAATGGCAAGAAAATGAAATGCCATCGTTTGGTGGTTTGATACTTAAAATTGATAACAATTGAAAATTTTGGTCGGGATTGGAGGATGAGACGCTCCAACCCCCTGTCACCACGCCCCTGTTGGACGAATTATTCCTTTTTTTCAAGTAAAGGGTTAGCCTCTTACGCTAAGCTGATCATCTTGACGGCCATTTCCGATTTTAAGAGCCCTATATACTTAAGAAGCTATCAAATTTCAATATCATTTGAATAGGTTAGCAATTCAAATTTTCCTACTTCCATTATTCAGATGTTTGAAATTCTAATAATATTATTATGTGTGATGAAGATGACATGAGGCACTGCATGAGATGCTGGGAAGCCGGCATTGTAGTTGTTGGCGGAAACATGAACTGACGTTTCAGGTAAGGAAACTTTTCAAAGTCACAAGGAAACTTGGCACATTATGTGAAATTTCTTGAAATCTCCCAGTTCCTAATTGTTTTTACCCTTCACCATTCCCACCATTTTCACCTTTACTGATACTGACCGTTCACGTACTGCAAAGAAAAGACTTCCCAGAGCCGCAAGCATGAAATGCATTTGAGGTCGTATTTTTTTACCCAACATCAATATTAGACGACACATGCAAAGACATTCTTCAATAACTAGCTGGAATAACTAAAAAGTCTCAAAAACATATTTAATTTTTAGCTCAACTTTGGCGTCTGTCCGTCAACAATTCAATAGGGCTCTGCTAGATGCCGTATTTATGAACCGATCTTCACGAAACTTCTTGGGTACCTTTGTTATGACCGTGGGACAAGAACGAGTGTTTTGGGGTCCGGTCCGAAATTCAAGATGGCTGCGAGCCGCCATTTTGTACCGACGATGCAGAAATCTGTTTTTTTGCACAGAACGTCCATATGAAAGCGCTGATTTGAATAATTTTTTGTACGAATGTTTAGTACCATGGGATACATCACATATAATACGGGGTTTTTTCTCGTACGTAAATTATGCAAATTAGACTAACTTTGATGTATTTAGTATTACTTTCAGCACTGTCACTGCAAATGCCAATATGGCTCGGGCTAGAGGCCGCATTTATGAACCGATCTTTACGAAACTTCTTGGGTACCTTTGGTATCACCGTGGGACGAGAACGAGGGTTTTGGGGTGCGGTCCGAAATTCAAGATGGCCGCTGGCAGCCATTTTGTTCAAAATTAGGTGCAATCAGATTTTTTGCGCAGAACTTCCACATGAAAGCTCCGATTTGAATAATTTTTTGTGTGAATGTTTAGTACCATGGGATACATAACATATAATACGGTGTTTTTTTTCGTGCAGAAATTATGCAAATTAGATGAACTTTGATTTTTTCAGTGCTACTTACACACAGTAAGTACACATGTCAATACGGCTCGGGCTAGAGGCTGTATTTATCAACCGATCTTCACGAAACTTCTTGGGTACCTCTGCTATCACCTTGGGACGAGAACGAGTGTTTCTGAGTGTGGTCCGAAATTCAATATGGCTGCCAGTGGCCATTTTGTACCGAAATTAGGTCTAATCAGTTTTTTGTACACAACTTCTATACGGCTCAGGCTAGAGGCCGTATTTATGAACCGATCTTTACGAAACGTCTTGGGTACCTTTGTTATCACCGTGGGATGAGAACGGGTGTTTTGGGGTGTGGTCCGAAATTCAAGATGGCCACCAGCAGCCATTTTGTACCAAAATTAGTGCAATCAGTCTTTTGTACAGAACTTCTGTATGAAAGTTCTGATTTGAATAACTGTTTTTGTATGAATGTTTAGTAAAATGGAATACATCACATACAGTACAAGTTTTTTTCTCTCGTGCAGAAATTATGCAAATTAGATAAATTTTGATTTATTTAGTGCTACTTATACACTGTAAGTGCACATGTCAATACTGTTCGGGCTAGAGGCTGTATTTATCAACCCACCTTCACGAAACTTCTTGTTATCACCTTGGGACAAGAACGAGTGTTTCTGAGTGCGGTCCAAAATTCAAGATGGCTACCAGTGGCCATTTTGTACCGAAATTAGGTCCAATCAGTTTTTTGTCACAACTTCTATACAGCTCGTATTTATGAACTGATCTTCACAAAACTTCTTGGGTACCTTTGTTTTCACCTTGGGACAGGAATGAGTGTGTTTTGGGGGTCCTTTGTTATCACTGTGCTATGAGAACAAATATTTTTGGGTTCAGTCAGACGCACTCTGGGACTCAAATAATTCTTTTCTAGTTTAGCATCTGACTGTCACCCACCTTTACAATACTTTACCTATACATTTGTTACAGGCTACGGTCAGTATTTATGTACAGGCCGTTACAATACTTTATATGTACCTTTGTTATCAGGTCATTACCTAGATGTTTGTCATTGCTGTGTCACATACTATACATGTACATGTCTTGACAAGTAGAGCTACAGTGTCATTGACACTTTCATTTTTTTTTTTGGGGGGGGGGGGGGGGGGGCAATTGATAAAATAATAAAACTCGATGTCGATTTTCGTGAATAAGGCCTATCAGTTAACCCTTTAAAGACATGAAAACAGACGACACTTGCTATACAAAAAAATTCTCGAATTCAATTAATTTTTTTCATTTTTTGTCTCAAAAACATAGGTTATGACCCCTCATTGGAACGAGCTCGACCAGCTCGTTCCAACGAGGGGTCATTACCTATGTTTTTAAGACAAAAAATGGAAAAATAATGAAAATTAATTGGCGATTTTTGAGAATAGCTCTGACCGGTTTTAGCCTTTACTTTGGGGTAAAGGGTAAATTTATTTATTTATTTATTGGTGTTTAAGGTCATATATTTCTGCACAATGGCTAATCGTGACCATGACAGTTTTACGGGTGGAGGAAGCCGGAGTACCCGGAGAGAACCACCGAGCAACGGCGAGCAACTGCCAGCTCCCCAACATACCAACTCCGCACAAGCAGGGTTAGCATTGGTTGAAGACAGGTGCACCATCGATGTGCAGTACGCCTTAGTACACAACGCCACCGTGCCCCCACGTGGGCAATGGGAGTGAAGTGTCTTGCCCAAGGACACAACGGGGTTGCCGCAGGTGGGATTCGAACCAAGGACCTCTCGGCTTGCAGCCTGCACCTCTACCAACTGAGCCACCGCGCCCCCAACTAGCTGGAATAACTAAAAAATCATTTTTTGTCTGAAACACATATTTAATAACTCCTCATTGGAAAGAGCTCAACGAGATCCTTCGGAGATGGAGGCATGAGCTATGTTTTGGGGGTGGTTTTTTTTTTGGGGGGGGGGGGAGGGAGGGGGCAATTGATAAAATAATAAAACTCGATGTCGATTTTCGTGAATAAGGCCTTTCAGTTAACCCTTTAAAGACACGAAAAGCAGACGACACTTGCAAAAAAATTCTTGAATTCAACTAATTTTTTTCATTTTTTGTCTCAAAAACATAGGTTATGACCCCTCATTGGAACGAGCTCGACGAGCTCGTTCCAACGAGGGAGTCATTACCTATGTTTTTAAGACAAAAAATGGAAAAATAAGGAAAATTATTTGGCGATTTTTGAGAATAGCTCTGACCGGTTTTGGCCATTACTTTGGGAAAAGGGTAAAAACTGTAGTTAAGTAGCCTGTGTAAGATTAAATTCCTTTCGACCACCTTTTAGTTAAATGTGATATTTTACTGCACCTGAACGTAATTCGATTATTTCATTTTTAAGTGAAACGAATGACGCCTTTGTTCACAATTCAATTAACCCTTTACCCAACACACGGGGTGTAAAAAATTATTACTTTAATTATTGTTTTTTTTTAAAAATATATCCAAAAAAAAAAAAAAAAAAAAAAAAATCAACAAAACCATATTATCATGTGACCCCCTCAATGGAACGAGCTCGTTTAAAATTTATCATTTCAATCAAGAAATCCAGGTGTGAACTTCGGTGTTCAGATGGAGCTTTAATGGGGAAAGTGGCGTAGGCCTAATGGCCGAGTGTGGGTGTGTTCCTCCGATCTAGCCAGACCATTTTCTCATTATATCTATCAAAATACTAGAAGTGGTGAATTAGAAACCCGATTCGACCAATTTTCAGGATCATAAAATATACACCTAGATGATGTAGGCCTACTTAGAGTCTCCATGGAAATTTGATATCAGTCGAGATATTCCGCGCAACTTTGTCTCACACCAAGAATGTTTTTCTATTCTAAACCTTCAATTTGAGAAAAGCTCACAATTTTGCGGAAGGATCATAAGTTGTGTTCGGAAGCAAATATTGAATGACGAGTTGTGGGAGTGGAAATAGTCTGATATGGCCATTTGCGTTGGGTAAGGCGTGGCTGAAAATATGTAAGGGGTCTGTCTTCCCGATTTTGTGATGGTTAGGGTGTACATGTGCGTATGTGTGTGAATGACTGTGCGTGTGTATCGTAATGGGAGGGAGCGCGGTGGCTCAGTAGGTAGAGATGCAGACTGCAAACCAAGAGGTCCTCGGTTCGAATCCCACCTGCGGCAACCGCGTTGTGTTCTTGGGCAAGATATTCGATCCCAATTGCCCACGTGGGGGTACGGTGGCGTTGTTAACTCCTAACCCGCTGAGTATTTTAAAAATATTTTTCATCAAGTCTAGTCATGGCTGCTGTGAAGCAGCCATGACTAGATTTGATGAAAAATTCATTTAAATTTAACTGAAGAAGTCATTGGTGAAAAAATACATTCAAAAGGGGTGATGGGGGATGGGGGGGGGGGGGATTGGATTAAATATACCCAAATTATATACTCTCCCAAAAAAGAAAGTGTGCATGCTAAAAAATAACACTAAAAAAAGATATATAGCATTTTCATTCATGGAAATTTTATTCAATCACAGATGAATCAATTTGTGATCAACACGAGAAATTTCATTGCGCTACGACGAATACTCTTGGTGCCATGGAGAGTCAAAGACACTAAGGGTCAAACACAAAAGTCACACACTCAATATCTGGTATGACCTCCGTCTGCATCGACTACTGCTGTGCATCTACGCCTCATGGAAGCGAACAAGTTAGCATGGAAGTGTTGTGGGATGTTGTTCCATATTCTGATAAGCTGTCTTTGGAGTTCCACGAGCGTTGACGGTGCATGGGGAAGCCGGCGTAGCTGACGTTTCATTTCGTCCCATACGTGCTCAATGGGTGAGATATCGGGCGAATTTGCGGGCCAGGGAAGAACATCCACTTGTTGTTACTGCAGATACTGTTGAACAACACGAGCTGCGTGGGGTCGGGCGTTGCCCTGCTGTAGAATGACGCCGGGGCCGTGACGTTGCAGAAATGGGACAACAGGTGTATGCACTTCATCACGATATCTGGCCGCATTGAGATTGCCATCAATAATGACCAGCTCAGTTCTGTTACGGGCAGTGATGCCACCCCACACCATGAGATACCCTCCCCCATAACGGTTTCGCTCCACGACACATGGATCTGCGTAGCGCTTGTTTCGACGTCTGTACACTACACTCTCTGGCGGCCATCTGATGATGAAAGATAGAAACGACATTCATATGTGAATAAAACACGTCGCCACCAGTGTAAGGGATGCCTGAGATGTTGTCTACACCACTGCAGTCGAGCACGACGATGACGTAACGTCAAAATCGGACGAATTGCAGGTCTTCGAGGACGTAAGCCGTATTCTCTCAGCCGGTTGATTACTGTTTGAGGATGTATCCGTCTCAGGTTAGGGATGTTCCTGGCTGTCGTCGTTGCCATTTGTTGCCGGTTCCGGAGATGGACGACACGGATATACCGATCTTGTGCAGGGGTGGTAACTCGGGGTCTCCCGGAGCGGGGTCGGTCTCGAACGTCATCATGTTCTGCATGTCGATGGACTAGCCCCTCTACAGTGTTACGGTGGCAGTTCAAATGCTGGGCAACCTCTCTGTGTGTTCTGCTCTAATCATACCCAGGGCAAGGAGACGTTGATTCATTGTCAATCTTGGCATGCTAATGTGGAGTCGTTTTAACAGCAGCGCAAGTTTGAATGTGAACGATAGGAAGGCCTCACTTTAGTGTTTAAATACCCAAGGATTCACACTGCTGCCTGATTTTTCAGACTCTCCACGTGCAAAACATGCCTTTTCACAAACGTGCAGCACGTCATTTAACGTTAATGCAATTTTAACGGGGAAAGCTGTTTTTGTGTTCAATAAAACTTATTCATGAACAGGTTAACACTCTTTACACCTACGAAATTATTGTTTTGGAGTTTGATCAATTTCTGCAATGCACACTTTCTTTTTTGGGCAAGTATACATATTTCAATGGCAAGAGAAACCCTGTCCTGGGCAGGAATATCCACCAGCAGCATGCAAGGAGTTAATAAGGCGCACTGCACCCCGATGGTGCACTTGTTTTCAACCAGTGCTAACCCTGCTAATAATAATAATCCTAATGGAAGTATAACGTGTCACTACTGGTCTTTCGAGGCTAATCTCATAAAAATATTTCGTGATCGCGTTATTTTTTAACCCTTTGAACCATGATAGTATATTCCATACTATAGTTCAGATCCATCATCTGGTAGAGTCCATATTCGTTACTTGGAGAAGGTCCAAACAAACCGTCAACCTTATGAATTCAGGTCGTATCTCGATCCCGAAACGGAAAAGAGGCCCACCAGGTTCAAAGGGTTTAAATATTACGTGGCTGACAACAAACAGAACCGGCATATACACAATAACTTCATAATGTGGTCATTTGCTATGCGCATAGTTTTCACGGCATTTCAATAATCTACCCATATATTCAATTTGGAATCTGTCAACACAAAGAAGTATGGAAATTAATTATGGCCACACAAAGTAGATCTTCTGTTTCTCAGGCCATCATTTGTAAAATTTCATGTGGGCGAGCGGTTTTTTATTTTATTTTTTATTTCTGTAATTATTTCTTTGCCATCAAAAGTTCATGTTCTTGGTTCATGTTTTATGCCTCATAATCTACGGAATAGTAAGGATGGTGGTGTATTTCGTCCCTTGAGAGCAAGAAGCCTTTGCAATGCTAAAGCATTGCAAAGCCTTCTTGCACTCAAGGGACAAATTTATCAATTGGTTTAACTTGGGTATCAAGTTATCAGACATAAACCATTTAATTTATATTTTTTTTAAAGTTTACATTGGTTATAAAAAGAGAGCATGCGGGAGCCAAAAGTACCACGCGGGGGGACTGTGCAACAGATATTTAATTTTTTAGGCCTATTGTAGATATGAGGAAGAAAATTTGATCACGTGCACAATATTTTAGGTGTCCATTCTGCCCTAATCAATCGCAAGTTGGACTTCATACAGAACGCGGTTGCTGGCAAGAATGGGTCCAGGCATTTGCAGTTTCATAATATACGATTTCATTTTTGATGCCGTTGAAGATGAGTATATTCATTTTTCTCTCTCGCTCTTTCCTGGGCATAATGTACTGTGATCACAAAAGCGGACAGAGAATTCCGACCGGATAGCGGCTGGGTCGCCATCCGGTCGGAATTCTCCGTCCGCTTTTCTCCTTATAGAAATATAGAATCCTACCCACCCATAGCATCCGTAGAAGATGCGAGAAAGTTGATTCTGATACGTTACTTTCGTTCGTATTTATTGATTAGGTATTTATTTTGCACTATATGATTTAGGGAATCTCGACCCTTGGTGTATTAGCAGGGACGGGGAGAGGGTGGGGGCCTGGTGTAGTAACCCGGGGGCCAGGAACTTTGGGGGACACGGGCCTGGCCCCGGAGTCCAGGATTCTTGGGTCAGGTCTGGGCCCCCAAAGTCTGAATCCTGTGCCAAGCTTGGCCCCGAATCCCCGAGGGAGGACCAGCAAGATAAGTTGCCCTTCGTATTGGAACACTATAGTCGCCACTCATACAAAGAAGGAAATGGGAGTGCCCCGTGGAGATGCTCAATCTGTTGCATGATTATTGAAATGATAACTTTATTAAATCAACTTGACGTAATGATATTTTCACTCCAATAATTGTGCAGTCAAAAGCCGTAAATCTCGGTCACTGGGTACTCACTGATAAACTTGCACATTTGAAACATGCTTCTTAAAAAACGTCATTTTGGCGGTCAAAAATAATGTGATTTTTCATTCCAAAAGCCTCCACATGTCTCCATTTAATAACTGATTTCAAAATTTTGTTGGGGGTAGAACCTCCCCACACAAAACACTCTTATCATCACTCGTTCCTTCGGTATCTGCATCAGTATCCCAACACTTTCGAATGGGGGCCCGTCACAAAATTAACCGTGAGTCCCGAATTTCCTCTCCCCGGCCCAGTGTATTGGTATAAACGTTTGTGATCCGTTCGCGAACTAATCGAGAAAACTACGTTTGTGTCACATTATTATTGTGAAGGTTAATAGCCATAAATCGAGTTAATTACTACGCGCGTGATAAATGAGATGCAAAAAATAACTTCTCCGTCTGCTGAAAGAAATTCTTATACATGAAAAGGTTCCCGGTTCGACCCTGACAAGTGGTAACTGTGTTGTGTCCTTGTGTAGGGCACTTAACCCTTCACCCAACGTAACGACCAAAACCGGCCAGCGCTATTCTCAAAAATCGCCAATTAATTTTCATTATATTTTCATTTTTTATCTCAAAAACATAGGTTATGACTCCTCTTTGGAACGAGCACGTCGAGCTCGTTCCAATGAAGGGTCATAACCTACGTTTTTGAGGCAAAAAATGAAAAAAATTAGTTATTCAGTAATTTTGTTTGCAAGTGTCGTCTGCTTTTCATGTTAGGTAAAGGGTTAATCCCGATTGTGACCAAGGGGACACGGTGTTGCTGCGTACTAAAGCATACTGCACGTCGAAGGTGCACTTGCTTTAAACCTATGCCAACCTTGCTTGTACGGAATAAGTACATTGGGGAATCAGACGGTAGTCCAAACATGGCCTGCAAGACCGTATTTTATTTTTTGGGTTTGGTACGTCCTTTCGTTCCAAACCAAAAAATTAAAATACGGTCTTTCATGCCATATTTGGACTTGTCTTGCAGTCACTTGGGGCTACTCCTATGTGGTTCTCTCTGGCAACTTCCACCCGTAAAGCTGTTCGACACGAGGTATCCTTGGCTGTCGAAAATTTTGTTAAACCTCAGTAAGCAAATAAAATAAATAAATTAATACAAATGCGTAGGTATTTAAATAGGCAACACTGTAAAAAATTACAGTCATAAATACGATAAAAGTACTGGCAACCAGCAGACGGTACTTCCAACGTAAAATATTATGCTTAAAATACCGTTTTAAACTACTTTTGGGAGTACAAGCGTTTTTGATTTGTTCATCATATAATTGCATCACTTAATTCTCCACTGCAAAAAAAAAAGAAGAAATGGTTCTAAACCTTGTCCCTGAGATGGAACCAGTTTCGGTTCTATATAATGGAACCAAAACTGGTTCTATATAAAGAACCAAAACTGGTTCTCTTTAGAACCGAAACTGATTCCATCTCAGGGACAAGGTTTAGAACCAGTTTTGATTAAAAAAAGAACCTTTGTTCAGATTTTGGTTCCATCTCAGGGACAATGTTTAGAATCAGTTTTGGATCCAAACATCGAACCAGTTTGGTTCAGTATCCAACCAGTGTTGGTTCCGTATTTTGAACCAATTTTGGTTTCTTGCATTGAACCAATTTTGATGACTACCTGATGAAATAATGGTTTCGCGCGCCTAAGGCGCGCAGTAACAGTTTGAAGCAAACCCTTTTCGTCCCTTCTCTGAAGTAATTGTTTGAAGTTTTCCACAGGTGCAAACCATGACAGGAAGCTGTTGAGGAGGAAAGGCTGAGGGAGGAGGCTTTGCTGTTCTTTTGTTGACCTTAGTTGAGTTGGTATCCTCCCTCGGGAATGACTACCTGATTTCCTCGTAGCTTGCTGTATGAATAATGCAAAGCTTCTGCCGAGGTGTGCAAATTCAACTATTTTACTGGAGGATAATTTATAGTAATCATTAAAAATGTTTTGGGGAGTAAATAAATGGGGAAATATAACATCTTAACTTAAATAAATATAAACATTAAAAATAATAGAACCAAACTACCATTATTGGTTCTCTAAAGAATCCGATATATTTCACTTTGTAAATTATCAAACCACTTTCATGATTTAGAACCAATATTATTACACGCCTGTTCTAGAAAATCTGTTCCGCACATATGTGCGGAACAGAAATCGTTGACGGACTATTTTTAAATAGAAGCGAAATTCCACTGGAATTTTCTGCAAATAGTGCAACGCAATTACAATTTGAATCCCTGGCAATAGCTGAAAGTCGTCCCCGAGTTCCAATGTGTTCTATGTGCCACTAGGCACATAGAACACATTGGAACGAGGACGAAATAGTAACACGGGTTTCCCTCGCAAATTTGGTTGGTGATAAAATGTGTTCTTTTTGTTGACAGTTGTCAAATGAATTACTGAGTGTCCTTCTTATAATTGTGTTAAGAGACATGAAGTCATGTAATAAACACAGAACGACACACGCGTGTGAATGGGTTTCTCGATATGGCACTTGTGCCATCGCGGAAGGATAAAACTCGAGGCCTGAGGCCTCTCGTTCCATCCTTCCGCGCTGGCACTCGTGTCATATCGATTAACCCATTCGCACGCATGTGTCGTTCTGTGTATTTACCGAGTTGGTTCAATATAGAACCATTTAATATGTTTGGTTCTATACAGAACCAATATGAACAAATTGGTTGTAAATATAACCAAGTAATACTTTTGGTTCTGTATGGAACCAAAAATATATCAAGTTAGAAATTATCAAACCAATTTTATGTTTTAGAACCGGTGAGAACAAATTGGTTCTATACAGAACCACAAAAACATTTTTGGTTCTATATAAAACCCTAAGGAACCAAACTGTTCTGCAGTGTTTATGAAATCAGTGAGGAAATCAGTGAGAATAGCATTTTCAAATTTCCTGAGTGCCGTTGAATCAAGAAAGGCCGCTAATTTATTTACAATGGCATAGCAGGGATTCGAACCCACGCGGAGAGAGTTTCTTTCGGCACCAGCCGTCTAGCTAAACTTTTCTAAATCACGCACACCACTCGGCCACCAACAAACCCTAAAAGGGAATGCTAGTTAACCAAGGACATACGAGGCCAATATGTAGAATTAAGTGATGCAATTATATGATGAATAATTACTGAGTGTTCCGTGTGCTCTATACTGGCCTTGTATATCCTTGGTTAACTAGCATTCCCTTTTAGGGTCTGTCGGTGGCCGAGTGGTGTGCGTGGTTCAGTATAGTTTCGCTAGGCGGTTGGCGTCGACGGAATCTCTCCCCGCGTGGGTTCGAACCATCGCTATGTCATTGTAATGTTTTTGATTTAATTTTTTTTTTCGACCTTGGGGCAAAACCGAGGAACTAAAATAAGGATTCTCTTCATTACACCAGAAGGTTGCGGATTTGTCATACTGAGTCGGCGAATTAATATCTTTAATCTTTTGAACACTGGTGGTTTCTTCCAGGGCAGTTCAATGGCAGCAATTAAAATAGTCCATATTCATTTTTTGGGGTAGACCAATCTATATTTTCAGCCCTGGGGCTGCGCGTTGAAAATATTGATTGGTTCTACTCCATCCACTCACTTAACAACCAATCTACTTAACCCTTTACCTAACACGAAATACAGAAGACACTTGCAAATTAAAATTCTTAAATAACTAATTTTTTAATTTTTTTACGTCAAAAACATAGCTTATGACCCCTCATTGGAACGATCACAACGTGCTCGTTCCAATGAGGGGCCATAAGCTATGTGTCTGAGACAAGAAATGAAAAAAAAATAATGAAAATTAAATGGTGATTTTTGTAAATGGCGCTGGTCGGTTTTGGCCGTTACGTTGTTAAAGGGTTAATAAATGCATTTATCGCGCATGATATTCCTGTGCCGAAAAAGGCCTCTCAGATTCTAGGGGTTAACATGTAGCTGTATAAATTTTCGCTGCGGTGGATGGGTGGATCGAGGAAGCCCAATATTTTCCGATATGGGCCTACCCGTGAAATCTTTTGACACACTTCAGTTTGGGCAACCAAATTTCTACCGTTTTGGCACCCACGACCACTGCCACGGCGGGTAAATTAAAGAAAAGTCTAAAATCGTATGTTCCAACACAAAGAACAATTCTCCTTCCATTTTTCAAACTTTTACCAACAAAACGACACAAAATTTTCCCGAGAAGCCGAAAGTTCTCTGACAAAAATGTTTTGTGGTGTGGGGAGGGGAGGGAAGGGGTCCTCGCCCGCACCCTGACCCTCGTATACGTCCCTGCGTGTAGCCGCATTCCACAATTGGCCCACGGCGGAACGTTGCATCGCTAAAATTACTGACGAGAATGTTATGGTCTCGCTCCACTAACAGAAAAATCTGTGTACACCACTCCCTCAGATAATGTCAATACTCAGATTACTCCATGCATCATTATTCAGAAATGCATATATTCACTAACTATTGAATATTTTATTAAATCAATGTTGACTCCAGAAATGTAATGTACTCAAATATCATATAATCGTTGTGGAGAGAAACGGAGATTTGTCTCTGACCGCAGTTTAAGAAGATACTTAACCGTCTTAACGCAGAAATACGAGACACCAGGGACGTGGGAACCGGTGGGGTGAGGGTGAGGGTAGCACATGTCCTCAGCTATTCCCGGATATAGTTAACCCTCCAACGAGGGGTCATAACCTATGTTTTGGAGACAAAAAATGAAAATGAAAAAAATCATGAATCTTTATTGGCAATTTTTGAGAATAGCGCTGGCCGTTTTTGGCCGTTACGTTGGGTAAAGGGTTAACCCTTTACGTAACATGAAAGGCAGACGACACTTGCAAATAAAATTCTTGAATAACTTATTTTTGTTTTCAATTTTTGCGTCAAAAGCATAGCTTAAGACACCTCAATGGAACGAGCTCGTTCCAATGAAAGGCCATATGATATGTTTTTGAGACAAAAAAATGAATGGTGATTTTGTGAATAGCGCTGGTCGGATTTGGCCGTTACGTTGAGTAAAGGGTTAAACCCTTTACCTAACCTGAAAAGCAGACGACACTTGCAAAAATAATTCTTGAATAACTAATTTTTTTCATTTTTTGTCTCAAAAACATAGGTTATGACCCCTCGTTGGAACGAGCTCGTTCCAACGAGGGGTCATAACCTATGTTTTTGAGACAAAAATGAAAATATTTTGAAAATTAATTGGCGATTTTTGAGAATAGCGCTGGCCGGTTTTGGCCGTTACGTTGGGTAAAGGGTTAATATGGAGTTAAAAATGTGCTTTTTGTCAATGTAGACGTGCGTGAGACCCAGACATAGCTTTGTGTATTGTATTTCTATCATGCCACAAAGGCGCCCGGATCACAGCTGGGTTATATCAGTGTGGGTGCCTCTGTATGGCCGTGCCCAATTCTCCCGTTCGAAATGCTTTCTACTTCCCCACGATACACACATACTCGAGGCTGTTTGTCCGTCTGCCTCTAACAGTCTGTGTGTTCAGGGCCGTTGAGAGGAAATTCGGGCCCCAGGGTTAATTCTGTTAAAAGTGTCGGGATACTGGTGTGAGAGAAGGGGGTGGGAGTTATCCCCCAAGAAACTTTTGAAGTCAGCTATCAAATGGAGACTTCTGGCGGCTTTTTGGCATACAAGTCACTTTATTTCATGGTCGTCAAAATCACGTTTTTCAGCAGCATGTTTCAAGTTTCCAATTAAGTTCATCAGTGAGGTCCCAGTGACCGAGTGACCACAGACATCAATTTGAATGAACCATTATGACATCCCGAATCGTACCACAGACTTCAATTTGAATGAACGATTGTGACAGCCTGAATTGTACCCCAGACTTCAATTTGAATGAACGATTGTGACAGCCTGAATTGTACACCAGACTTCAATTTGAATGAACGATTGTGACAGCCTGAATTGTACCACAGACTTCAATTTGAATGAACGATTGTGACAGCCTGAGTTGTACCACAGACTTCAATTTGAATGAACGATTGTGACAGCCTGAATTGTACCACAGACTTCAATTTGAATGAACGATTGTGACAGCCTGAATTGTACCACAGAATTCAATTTGAATGAACGATTGTGACAGCCTGAATTGTGCCCCAGACTTCAATTTGAATGAACGATTGGGACAGCCTGAATTGTACCCCAGACTTCAATTTGAATGAACGATTGTGACAGCCTGAATTGTACCACAGACTTCAATTTGAATGAACGATTGTGACAGCCTGAATTGTGCCCCAGACTTCAATTTGAATGAACGATTGTGACAGCCTGAATTGTGCCCCAGACTTCAATTTGAATGAACGATTGTGACAGCCTGAATTGTACCCCAGACTTTAATTTGAATGAACGATTGTGACAGCCTGAATTGTACCCCAGACTTCAATTTGAATGAACGATTGTGACAGCCTGAATTGTGCCCCAGAATTCAATTTGAATGAACGATTCGTCCCCTAAGTTCCAATCTGTTCTATGTGCCAGTAGGCACATAGAACACATTGGAACTCAAGGGACGGATTGTGACAGCCTGAATTGTGCCCCAGACTTCAATTTGAATGAACGATTTTGACAGCCTGAATTGTGCCCCAGAATTCAATTTGAATGAACGATTCGTCCCCTGAGTTCCAATGTGTTCTATGTGCCAGTAGGCACATAGAACACATTGGAACTCAAGGGACGGATTGTGACAGCCTGAATTGTACCCCAGACTTCAAATTGAAAGAACGATTGTGACAGCCTGAATTGTACCCCAGACTTCGATTTGAATGAACGATTGTGACAGCCTGAATTGTACCCCAGACTTAAATTTGAATGAACGATTGTGACAGCCTGAATTGTGCCCCAGAATTCAATGTGAATGAACGATTCGTCCCCTGAGTTCCAATGTGTTCTATGTGCCAGTAGGCACATAGAACACATTGGAACTCAAGGGACGGATTGTGACAGCCTGAATTGTGCCCCAGACTACAATTTGAATGAACGATTGTGACAGCCTGAATTGTGCCCCAGAATTCAATTTGAATGAACGATTCGTCCCCTGAGTTGCAATGTGTTCTATGTGCCAGTAGACACATAGAACACATTGGAACTCAAGGGACGGATTGTGACAGCCTGAATTGTGCCCCAGACTTCAATTTGAATGAACGATTGTGACAGCCTGAATTGTGCCCCAGAATTCAATTTGAATGAACGATTCGTCCCCTGAGTTCCAATGTGTTCTATGTGCCAGTAGGCACATAGAACACATTGGAACTCAAGGGACGGATTGCGACAGCCTGAATTGTGCCCCAGACTTCAATTTGAATGAACGATTGTGACAGCCTGAATTGTGCCCCAGAATTCAATTTGAATGAGCGATTCGTCCCCTGAGTTCCAATGTGTTCTATGTGCCAATAGGCACATAGAACACATTGGAACTCAAGGGACGGATTGTGACAGCCTGAATTGTGCCCCAGACGTCAAATTGAAAGAACGATTGTGACAGCCCGAATCGTACGACAGATTTCAATTTGAAAGAACGATTGTGACGGCCTGAATCGTAAGACAGACATCAATTTGAATGAACGATTGTGACGGCTCGAATCGTACCACAGACTTCAATAAGATATAATTGTAAAGGTTTTATAGTATTGGCCCCTGGTTATTAATAAAGTACTCGTTGAGTTGTGAGTTGGTATGTGGGGGGGGGGGGGGGGGGGTTGTAAATAAAATAAATAAATAAATAATTTTTTTCTGCCCATACTGAAAAAGTGAAATGCTACGTCATAAAATTAATTTTATAGAAGACCAAAATGACATCAGGTGATCTCGAAAGTCCAAAATTACAATATCATCGACAAAGCAATTTATGAGGCCTGTTATCTCTTAACCCTTTACCTAACGCAGACGATATCAAAATTTATTATTTTAAATATCATTTTTTTTTATTTTTCAAAAAATTTCAAGAATACCATATCATGTGACCCCTCGTTGGAACGAACTCGACGAGCTCGTTCCAACGAGGGTCACATGATATGGTTTTCTTGAAATTTTTTGAAAAAATAATATTTTTTCAACTGCTGAATTTGCATATTACGCGGGCGGATGCGGGCGATTCGTTAGGTAAAGGGTTAACCAAGCGAAAAAAAAACACGATAATAAAAGACCAACACTTTAAATAAATAAATAAATAAATAAATAAATAAATAAATAAATAAATAAATTTGTGTTCATGGGCAATCCATCACTGAAAATGAATCCTTCGCTGAACGTTTTTATTAGCTTGCAGTTCTATAGTTCAATAGTTAAATGCATTGCACCACAATGGCGGTTGCACAATGCAACAAGCCAAGACCAATACCGGGTCTGGACCTGCGTCGCTACATGCAATTGAATCGGCAAACAGGAAGTGGCTGCACGGAAGATCTGAAAATTGCATACACTATACAACTGATCATTATCAGGCTCCAGATGAAATATAAAATCAATCCCTTGCATAGAAGCCGAGAAAAGTTTGACGAAAAATTTCAATGTTCAGTGGGTACAGTAAAATTTCAAAGTATCGGCAAACAGGAAGTGGCTGCACGGCAGATCTGAAAATTGCTTACACGATACAACTCATCATTATGAAGCAGCAGACCAAATATAAAATCAATCCCCTGCATAGAAGCCGAGAAAAGTTTGACGAAAAATTTCAATGTTCAGTGGGTACAGTAAAATTTCAAATTATCAGCAAACAGGAAGTGGCTGCACGGCAGATCTGAAAATTACTTACACGATACAACTCATCATTATGAAGCAGCAGACCAAATATAAAATCAATCCCTTGCATAGAAGCCGAGAAAACTTTGACGGAAAATTTCAATGTTCAGTGGGTACAGTAAAATTTCAAAGTATCGGCAAACAGGAAGTGGCTGCACGGCAGATCTGAAAATTGCTTACACGATACAACTCATCATTATGAAGCAGCAGACCAAATATAAAATCATTCCCTTTCATAGAAGCCAAGAAAACTTTGACGGAAAAAGTGTTTCGGACGGACGGACTGACGGACGGACTGACGGACGGAGTCGAGCGGTTACTAGACCTGCTCTGCCGCTGGCGACGCAGGTAAAAATAACAAATGAGAAGACATAATAATCATGATGTATAATATTATACTATTATGGACTTTTGTGGTGGTGAATATGGTGTGATATGAAGCTCGTCATTTTGATGTTCGTTGGTCTGAACCCTCGGGTGAGGATCAGAGCGAGAGGGGGTCCTCTCGGCAAAGGTGCTACCTCTCCCCGAGGGTGCTGTGATGGTGTGTTCAGGCAAATAAAGTATGCCACTTATACGATTGTCATGTTGTGGTGGTGGGCCATCATTGGCAAGTATAGTCTGCCTCAGGCAATCGATCGTTGGTATAGTTGGTTTCTATTATTGGATTCTGTTTGAGCACTTCGTCGGATCGTGGAGGAAAAACAACAACCACCCCTTTCGGGGACCACCCAGAGAAAGGCCCGAACTTTCCTGATTCGGGGGCAGGCCTGTATGGTAACCTATTTGGCCAGGACAGAATGCGCGCTACCGGCGCTTCCAAAAAGGGGCAAAAATGGGAAGCAGGACCAACGCTAGCCTCCCAGGAGGTGGATGACCACTTGTTGGGATGGAGCGGAGGATGTTCAAAGTCCATAGCGGTTACTGTATTCCATATCGGTTAGAGTTTTTCCATAGCGGTTATTGGGGAGCTGGAGATCAAAAAGAAAGCATCTGTGTGTTCCTGCTAACAAAGAAAAGGCAGAATTAGTCGGTTTTTAAAATAACAAAAAAATGTAATTGCATCGTTATAGGTGAGCGATCACTGAGAGCAGCCCATAATGTTCCTATGGCTTGTTTTTAATGTTCCAAGATACTTGCTATTAATGGTTAAGTGATTATGATAGCTAAATAGGTGAAGGCAGCCCATTCTGGTAAATGGTCTTAGCTTCATGCCCAATCTTGACCATATATACGTAGTTTCTTTCATTTATCTTGGTATTATTACATACTTTGTCGATCGGCATATTATGCAATTACTTTGATCTTGTGTTTGAACTTATTTTGTAGTATGTATAACATTAGTCATGCTGAATAAATATTGTTAACCCTTTACCCAACGTAACTGCCAAAACCGGCCTGCGCTGTTCACAAAATTCACCATTCAATTTTTATTATTTTTTCATTTTTTTGTCTCAAAAACATAGCTTATGACCCCTCATTGGAACGAGCTCAACGAGCTCGTTCCAAAGAGGGGCCATAAGCTATGTTTCTGAGGCAAAAAAATTAAAAAATTAGTGGTTCAAGAATTTTATTTGCAAGTGTCGTCTGCTTTTCGTGTTAGGTAAAGGGTTAAACTGAGTTCACACCAATGAACGGTTCAATCAGTCAGTCGGTCAACAGATCCTGCTTGGGTCGCTGGACAACAATAATCATTATTTTGAAGTTTTACAGTTACTTGCCTTGCTCTTTGATTATTGGATTTACAACTTCCTCAAAGCAGAAGCGTGGGACAAGTGTAGCAATCAATGGTAGAGAGAAAAATTCATGAACATTCTTTAAAAAATAAACCACACAGTAGTTCAACATATGGTGTGAAAAATGCTTCGCATGCAATGATAGCCATGGGGGCAAATTCACTTTGCATGTATATAAACCAATATCAACAATTGTAGCTGAATTTAGCTCTTTCAAAGAAATTAATAATCGTGATGCTGGAGAAACAGCTGTTTTGGTTATTGAAATGAAAATATCAGCCAACCGCGATCTTCACACCTGTAGCGACTTTTTCCACTGTTACATGTATCGATTTTGTACACATTGTTTAAATATACAATTAAAAGATGGAATTTTATTTCTGTTATAAACCCTCGAAATAAAAACTGGCCACGTGAACAAATCGATGGGGAATATAAGAGATACTAATCAAACAATGATCAGTTGAGACTCTCTCCTGACTTGGTTAACATTAAACAAGGTGTGACATTCTACATTTTTTCTCTTCCAACTTCTGTATTGGCGGCAACAACTGCATGGACACTTTTCAGTAAGGGGTAAGTTGAAATATATTGGGTCTGGAGTGGTTGGGTAGAGGTATGTTTTTGTTTTGAGAACAAAATTTACTAAATAAATATTGTTAACCTTTTACCCATATCACACGTTTTCTAAATTTGTTATTTTTATTTAAAAAAAAAAAAATTCAAAAAATTTCAACAAAATCATATCATGTGACCCCCTCATTGGAACTAGCTCGGTGATCTCGTTCCAATGATGTGTCACATGATATGACTAAATAAATATTGTTAATCTTTTACCCAATTCACACGATATCTAAATTTGCAAGTTGTTTGTTTTTCAATTAAAAAAAAATTCAACAAAACCATACTCTTGTGTTTGGAATAAACATGCACGCATGTTTATTATTTTCCCGAAAATTTTCCACCCTGCACCATGCTTATTCCAGTCTGCACTTCTATTTAATTTTCGACAGAGTGGAAAACATCCGAGGGAAAAATTGTGCATTTTGACTGCAGCAAATAAATTATCGCATGCATTTACTTACCGGTACCTCTACAATAAACTGTACAGGTATGTTTATTTTGGCCTCAAGGGTAAGGAATCTAAAAACCGTACAATTCAAAGTAAGTTGCAGGATCACCACTTGGCACCATATTGACTGTAAACATGTGTCCCACTTTTCCTGCATTGATAGCACCAGGTTCTATGTGGGCTTTTCCAAAAAAATAATGCAAGAACGGTGAGAACCAGGTGTTAACATTTTAGGAAACGCAGGACACATACTGTGACATTGCCTATAGTGGTCATCTAAGCATTATCTTTCAACTTATTTTGACTTCTAATGTATATGTCGCATGCTCCGATGGGATTTCCTACCCTGCACTTATATTCGAGTCTGCACTTTTATTAATTATGGCCATTTTTCTACCCCGCACTTATATTGAAGACCGCACTTCTATTCGAAACACGAGAGCATCATGTGTCCCCCCTCATTGGAACGAGCTCAGCGGGCTCGTTCCAATGAGGGGGTCACATGATATGGCTTTCTTTGAATTTTTTTAAAAACAAAAAGTTTTCAACTGCTCAATTTGTATCTTATGCGGGCGGATGCGGCCGATTGGATGGGTAAAATGATTAATAATAGTTTATTTAATCGATTTTCAAATATTTTATGAATGAACAGGTGAAATTATAAGGATTCTTGTTTCAAAATGACGAATTGCGGATGCTTTGTGTCAGAGCTTCTCTATGATTTACACATGAGAAGCTACGAATATATTCGAAGATCCGAGGAGCCTAAATTAATAAGTTCCACATGGTACCACCAGTGTAAGTTTTTACCGAAAAAATTTCCTGGAGGGTTAGGTGAGAGAATTTATTTTTAACCTTTCACCAAATACGAATAGCTGGCGACACTTGTATTTCTCTTTCCTCAAAAACTAAATATTTTCATTTTAGTTTCAAGAGCATGGCGTATGACTTATCTCCTTGGACGAAGCTCGCCGAGCTTGTTCACAGACCTGCAGATAAAGGGGCTGAGATGCGAGTTGGGTGGAGGGACGCCTCCTGAGCCTAGCGGTCAAAAATATTTTTGTCCGTCGAAAAAACTGTTGGACGCCCGAACGCCAGCATTTTCTTTAAAAGCCGCTAATTTAAAAAAAATCGCGACATCGACGACGTAGCTGCGACGGGTGGTGCAATCTCACAAAATTCCAAGTTCATCAAGGGCCATAACTCCATGAAAAATATTCGGAACAACACATGCATTGAACAGTGGCTAGACATCAATAAGATACACTTACATGCCAAATATAAAGTCATTCCATCAAGTATTTCAAAAGTTATTGAGTTTTGAAACTCGTTGGTCACAGACAGACCGACCGACAGACCGACCGACAGACAGACCACGACATTGCCACTTATAGAGCTGCTAATCGCAGCTAAAAACTGTTAACCATTTGACGAAAAAACAATTTTCGTTATGCAAAATACCCGTATATTTCATATTGTAAGTGTATGAGAATCGACTTGTATACGAAAAAAAAATCGAGTATTAGGCTGAAAAAAAAAAGTTTTGATTATCAGGCAATCCCTCATTGAATTTGAACCCCCTCATTGGACATTTTTATTGCCTTTCGGTGTCATCCAATATTAGTACAAACTCAGGGAGACCCGAAACTTTTTACATTTTTTGATTGATGCATAGTTATTTAGTTGCGTCTCCAATATTTTTGCCTTGTTACAATTTATTGGAGAGTGCCTAAAGGCACTCTCCCATAAATTGTAACGAGGCAAATTCCCTTAGGTTAAATACTTTTACTTCAAAGGTGATATGAAGAGCATTGAAAGTCTGTTTTTAGAGGAATGTTTTATTTTTAAAATTAAAAATGAATTTATTTGTATAAATATGCACTTTTTATATTTCTCTGTAAAAAGACAGCCGAAGTCCTCTCCATGTTTGCTCACTTTTTACAAAAGAAAAATAAAAATTAAAAATACCCCCCCCCCCATCCCTCACTGATTTGAAAAAAATGCCTGAGAATCAATTAATTTATTTTGTGTGGCCTCATATGGAGAATCTCCAACGAGTCCCCGGATTACGTCGAAATTTATAAAACGAGTACATTAAATTAGGTCTGGACTCTGAACCGATCTTTAGCGAGGTCCAGACTTAATTTACTGGATGAGTTTCGTACATTTCGATATAAAATGGAGACAAGTTGAAGATTCTGTTTTTTTTTTATATGATCCAAAAATCACACAAAAGGCACTTAAATGGAACGAGAAACAAGCTGCGCCTTCTTTTAGGCCTGTGATTACGTTAAGTACTTAAGACGAGTTATATTTTTTTCCGCAGAGCCCACGTCATGAAATAGTCCCCGATACAAAATATATTGTGAAGTATTTAATGGCACAAATTTAATGAAATAATTTTTAAATAAACATCAACTAATGTCACAGACAACAAAATTAATGTTTAGCATTCCCAGGGGCGGTCTGGGCCAAAAAAAGTTACCAGAAAATGAACCAAGGCGGCCCCCAAACTTGGAGAAAATATTGATTTTTCGAACTGAACGAACAACGCTGCTTCCTTGCATCTGACAAATCAGTGGCTGGTCACACAGCGGACATTTCGATGGCATTTTTTTGTATGATCTTCATTTTTCATCCGGCAAGAATGGTATCAACAGGGGGTGGGGGTGCTCGGACCAATCGGGCCGAACCATGGTCGGCCCAATGGGATAAAATTTTGATTTTCAAATTAAAAGAACGCTCTTTCCTTGCATATGAGCGATTAGATGTAGACTATACTGTCGGTATGTCGAAATGTTCTCTATCTGGACTGCCTTTGCCGTCATTGACAGTTCACATAGAGAACATTCCAACAAACCGGCATTCTATGAACTCAGACCCATTTCGCCTTTCACAAACTTTCAGGCACCAACAGATGTTGGGTTGCATCAATTTTTTGGGACCCAGGGGCCGTCCCCAGAGTCTGAATCTACGATTATTCTCCGGCGCTTGATGGGCCGTGCGTTACCATTTTTAATGAATAGGCTTAATAACTGGAAGAAGGATCAGATCCTATTGTAAAATTATTTTAAAGAATTAACTTTCATTAAACGGAAGTAGTTCTTCAAAACAATACTATTGAACGAAAGTTTCGGGCCAGTTTGGTTTATTATTGTTTTAAATCTTTATCTAACATAAAAAGCAGACGACACTTGCAAACAAAATTCTTGAATAACTATTTTTTTTCATATTTTGTCTCAAAAACATAGGTTATGACCCCTCATTGGAACGAGCTCGTTCCAAAGAGGGTCATAACCTATGTTTTTTGAGACAAAAAATCGGAAAAAAATAATGAAAATTAATTGGCGATATTTGTATACAGCGCTGGTCGGTTTTGGCCGTTACGTTGGGTAAAGAATTAAAGGAGTGTATTAAGTTAGGTTTCATACCGAGAGTCAACAACCTGGAAATACTGTCGGAAAATTGTAACTTTCACCCCATCATGTTGGAAAATTTTGAGATTCCGGTTTTGGGCCTGCTGATTCCGACGAGGGGTCATAAGCCGTTGTTTGGCCTACGAATTTGAGCTCAATACACTTTTTTTAAAACAACAATAAGCGAAAATAGGTCTTTAAAATAATAACAAAGATTTTTCATCAGAGGCGGACTGGTCATATAGTTCACCGGGAAAATTCCCACTGTCCCCCCCCCCCCCCCTCCATTGAAGGTCGGAGCCCCAAAATTGATGCAGCCCAGTACGTGTTGGTGTATGGGATTTTGTGAAAATTACCTACAGGCGAAAAGAATCTAATTTCATAGACTGCCGGTGTACCGAATTGCTGTCTATGTGGACTGCCAATGGCAGTCCACATAGAGAGTATTTCGGTATACCAGCAGTCCAGTCTACATAAATGATCGATCAGATGCAAGAAAAACAGCGTTTTGTCAGTTTAAAAATTAAAATTTTCTTCCATCGAGTCGAACTGTGGTCTGATGGATGGGTCCAAGCATTTTGTCTCATTAAGGAAAAAAATGACATTTTCTATGAAATTCAAACTCCAAGCAATTATTCTAAATCCAAGGACGTCCAGCGGTCGAGTACTATACACGAGTCAAAAGCTCATTGCCACATCGTTCAAATGACACCCGGAACTTGACAGTGCACAGATGCGTTCGAATGGTACTCAATACATACCTATATTCCGAAGGTCCAATACTCCTAGGTTCCACTATCCCGAAGGCCCAATACCCATAAGACCCGGTAATACCAAGGTCCATTACTCCGAATTACTGATAGACCTAAGGCCCAATAGTCCGAATGCCCAATACCCCGAAGATTCAAATCTCTGAAGACCAATATTCCGACAGCCTAATACTCCGAAGACCCAATAGTCCGAAGACCCAATACTCCGAAGTTCGATACTCCGAAGATCCAGTTCCCCGAAGGTCTTTCAGACCTTAGAAGTATCGGACATTCGGAATATGGGATATGGGACATTCGGAGTATTGGTCCGTCAGCATACCGGACCTTCGGAGTATTAGGAAGTCGGAATACCTGACCTTCGGAGTATTAGGCCATTGAAATACCGGATCTTTGGAGTACTGGGCCTTCAGAATATCGATATTTGTGGTAATAGACCTACGAAGTAATAGGCCTTCGTAATAAAGGACAGATGCCTTTCAAAGTTGAGATCCAGGAGCAGAAAGGAGGACGAGTACAGTTGTTCCTACAATATTGTCGCCACATACCATGTTTTGCAACAGCTGTTTTAGGGGCACACCAAAATTGATCAAAATATGTTCACGACAATTTTCAACTTAACAGCTTCTGCCAATCAATGGTGGAGTCTCCCTACTCAAAACAGGGGCGGCGAACCCGGGTGTTTTCCGACATAACATATACAATCCCTATGGTCATTACAATCACCTATGCATATATGACGACATTGATTTTCAAGATTTTATTGAATAAAAATGGAAAGCTCAAAATGAAGCGTAATATTTCAAAGGGCGGTTTCAAAGTTATGATTAGCTCTTTGAACCCTAGAGGCCGCTTTTCCGGCCCATGAACATGATATTTTATAAATTCATTAAGTACGGTAGCTGGTAAGTGAATGTGTGGGGAAGACCAATCAATATTTTGTCTTAAATAGAGTGGGTTCAATGGTGAGGGGTAGAGTATATTTATTAAGTTACATGAATACTCCTCCCCCCCCCCCCCCCCCGAAGAAAAGTTATTTTCCTTCGTACACCCTTGCGGTACACAGAAAGGTGTAACCCCCACTTTTGTGGAGCTTCCGCCGCCTCTGACTCGAAACTATGTTTACATACATCGTCGTATCGGGGTTTCATTTATTCGATAATGGGCGTATCCGCGCCAGAAATCGCATTCACACGAGAATGCATGGCACCGAGATAGAATAACTATAGCTAACGTTCCATCAGTGGGACGTGCTCGCCGTACTCGTTCCAATGATGAGCTGTGAAAAACAAATAAATTAAAACATATTAACATTGCTGTGTCCATAGCGCTGGGTACTTTCGGCCGATTTGGTACAAACCAACTATTTTTTCAAAACATATGTTTCCGTTCGTCAGCTAGAACTCATACTGATTGCGAGGCAGAAAAACTGAGACAGAAAAATCAATGATAAAATTTCTGACTGCTTCAGTTTGAAAATCGTTTTCGTCTTCTTTGTGGGTGAACGCGGAAACCAGAAAGGAAGCAGCTGTCTCCGCAATCCTTGAAGAAGTTGGCAATGACTATATGTGCAAAATTAACAATTAACTCGTTTACATGCAATAATTGTAGGCGAGTGTACGTGAGTGTGTGTGTGTGCGTGTGTGTGTGTGTACATGTGTGTGTGTGTATGTTTGAAAGACACATTCATGATTTGGAGGAATTTAGAATACAGGTTTTCGATCCTCCACCGGGAGTCGAACCCTCGGCAACCCCGCCTTGCAAACAGGAGTCCAATTCTACACCACCAGATCAATGTACACAGTCATTTCCTTTTTTTCACGGTGTCGTCGTACAGAAACACTGGACTAGGCAGTGCCGCCGAGAGAAAATACGGGCCCCGGGGGGGGGGGGGGGATCAATTAGATGGTACCACCTGGGCGGGCCCCCTTGTTTCAAACCCAACTTACCAAGGACCCATGAAAATATTCACCGTTCCCCCGACCGATATCTATTATGACTCAATTGCCTCCCAAAGACTAGATTGGGTTGCACAAGAGAACGGTAGGATGGAATATATATATATATATTGAATCAACCGAACTTATTGTTCACGCCACTTTAACTGACATATGATAAAGCATGTGGACATACTCTAGTGCATACAGATGATACATTGAGGATAAAAATAACTGCAAGCTGCGGCCGCACGACTGCATCTTGCAGTTATTTTTATCCTCTTTGACCCACAATATGTCTAATAACTCAGTTCTTGAAAGGAATATATGTTTACTAATGAATTCGGGGGACCGCCTGTCGATTCACACACACTGGGCATTGAAAAAAGATCGCAAACTAGCTGTCTCGGGTGGCGCGGCTTCGTCCTCGCGGACCGCTGGGCCCCGGGTTTACTACCCCCCCCCCCCTCTCGACGGCCCTGGAGCTAGGGTTAGTCTTTCGGTTTTGTGAGTACTTGTTCGTCAATGAGAACAAAAGGAGAGAGAGAGAGAGTACAAAATGTCAGTCTAAAATGTCAGCCCTTCAGTTATTACTTTATGCATGATTTGGTAACGTGAGGGAAAGCAACCTCTAAATAAAAAAATCCAGATGACAGGGAGAATATATATCGATTCCACTGCCTAGCGAATGACAACCCTCTGCACATGTATGCCTAGATATAAAAAAATCAAGCCGAACATTTTATCTGTAATGAATGCAACTGGAAATTTAACCCTTTCAGCCCAGTGTGCATAAATTTTTTCGTGAACATAAAATTGGTAGTGGACGAGCAGACGATATGAAGAGCAAACAATCTGAAGCGAGGCACGGTAATAATTTAATCCAACAGCTCAACAGAGCTGTTGGATTCAATTATTATCGAACCTCCCGACAAACTAGGATGGTTTAGCCCATTTCGCTGTTGACACTACTGACTGAAATGATACCTTCCAAGATGCTAGTGTTGAAAGGGTTAAAGTAATTCAGTCTTGTTTGGCAGACCTCATAAAATTCTGTCAAATCAAATAAGATTGAATCACATAAGATTAAAATTTCAAGCAAGTAGCCTATTGTGGAAAACAATAGGCTACTTGCTTGAAATTTCAGTAAACTAGAGCTGAAAACCGATTAATCGATTAATCAATGATCAACATCTTGATCGATCCAAAAAGTAATTGATCGATTAACCCTTACTTTTGAGCTACTGTAGTATATGGGTTAACCCTTTACCCAACGTAACGGCCAAAACCGGCCAGCTTTATTCTCAAAAATCGCCAATTAATTTTCATTATTTTTTCATTTTTTGTCGAGCTCGTTCCAACGAGGGGTCATAACCTATGTTTTTGAATAGTTATTCAATAATTTTTTTTGCAAGTGTCGTCTGCTTTTCATGTTAGGTAAAGGGTTAACAAAGGATCAAACTTGCTCCAAAACAGGCAGACATTGTCACACTGACTCACATCAATTATATGAGACAGAGTAAATCACGCAAGTTACTTGCTGTCATACTTGTTTACTTCCGTGATCATTATACTGTATCAGTAGCTGGAAATGGTCATTCTTAACCCTTAATACCACATTACGGGTAACAGACGATACTTGCAAAATAAATTCATGAATTACTAAACATTTTCAATTTTTGTCTCAAAAATATAGCTTATGACCCCTCACTGGAGTCATAAGCTATGTTTTTCAGCAAAAAATTGAAAACATAATAAATTTGAATGGAGATTTTTGTATATAGGCCTAGTCGGTTTTGTTTGTTACGTTGGGTAAAGGGTTCATGCTGCAAATCATCAACAGTATGGCAGTTATTCAGATATCTTTTTGAACAAGTGATTAATCGGTTAACCAAGATTAATCCACGTGATTAATCGATCAAGAAAACTCCTTAACCGTTTCAGCACTACAGTAAACCTATTTTGGTATCAGGGTGGAGGGGGATAATAGGACGCGCTTGATTAACGAATTCTTTAATGGAATGTCAATTAAACCCTGTAATTGCATTCAATATGCACAATCAATTATTGTGTTGTTTTAGAGGCAGATAAAGCAAGATAATGTAGCTGACCGCACTGCTGATCTCGAAATATTTATGCCTAATTTGAACAAAGTAGCATTAAAATGGGTTCTCACAAATTCCACTTGCACATATTAAAAAAAGAACCCAAAACGCCGATATAAATTGGTATCGATTTTCAAGCCTTTCTTTGTATTACAAAATAAAAAATCAATAACACTAACCTACGAAAAAATGACACTACTGTAACATTATTCAGAAAATACAACAGGTGTTACGTGCTCCACATATTCCGAGTGTTTCAAGAGAGCATATGTCACATTACCTGTATCCAGCTAAAATACATAATTCAAACTAAAAAATGTATCCAATACTGTACATTCGACAGGGCGGGGAGAGGAAATTCGGTCTCCAGGGTTAATTCTGTGACGGGCCCCCTTTCAAACGTGTCGGGATTCTGATGCAAATTCCAAAGGCATCTCCTGCA
This sequence comes from Pictodentalium vernedei, assembly GCA_031216915.1. Classification (NCBI taxonomy): domain Eukaryota; kingdom Metazoa; phylum Mollusca; class Scaphopoda; order Dentaliida; family Dentaliidae; genus Pictodentalium; species Pictodentalium vernedei. The sequence continues at coordinate 90,251,079 of CM062294.1, forward strand.
AGTTCCGAAGGCACGATCGATGATAGAAGAGGTGGGGAGGTTTCTCCCCACCCCATCCAAGAAAATTTCGAAATCAGTTATTAAATGGAGATTTCTGGCGGCTTTGGGGTAAAAAATCACGTTGTTTTTTTCGCCGTCAAAATGACGTTTCTTAGCAGCATGTTTCACATTTGCAAGTTCATCAGTGAGGAACGAGTGACCTGGAGTTATAGCTTTTGACTGGACAATTCTTGATAACTTTATTGCGTCAAGTTGATTTAATAAAGTTATTACTTCAAGAATCATACAGTCCAAAATTACAACCGTTGGTCAAAAGCAGTGCTCCATTCACGATATCTCCCCCCTTTTTAATTGTTGGCAAAACCTGGCGGGGGGGGGGGGGGGGGCTAGTCCTAACATGGCCTGAAAGCTCGTATTTACATTTTTTGGTTTGGTACGTCCTTTGAGAGGACGTACCAAACCACAAAAATAAAATACAGTCTTTCAGGCCATGTTTGGTCTGGAGGAAGGCTAGCCTATAGCCCTAATCCAAGTACCCCTGGACTCCTGGGTCAAAGCCGGCCACCCAAAGTTCCGGGCCCCGGGGTTACTACCAGGGCCCCACCCTCTCCCGGCCCTGACATTCGACGAGCCGCCCGCCATATTAAGACAGAATACAAAATGATGATGAAGTACGAGGGACTGGAATCGACGACCGGAGTTGAAGTTTCTCCTATATTTCACGACCGCCGTGGGCGAAGGCACACGTGAAATACAGAAAATACTCCAACAAGGGTAGCGGATTCCTGTCCTCCGTACTCTAACCGAGTTGTGTTCTGTATTTTACTGCGATCAAACTTGAATCAAGTGAATGAAGCTGTCATTTTTAAAGAACAATATTACATTCGGCGGTCTGCTTACTTTCTTGCTTGATGCTGTTTTGTGCCAAGGCATTTCATTCACATTATTACCCACTCAGATGCGTAACGACCAATTAGATGAGTCATAGTTTAGTTTTGTTTAATAGTTTAATGCATTACACCATAATGGCAGGGCTCAAAATAAGCGGTGTTGCGTCGCTTTTTGCTATGCAAAACTTGCAAAAAACTATACAATGTTCAATTATGTATAGCATTTTGCGATACAAGATAATCAACTGCAGCCTATTAGGCTGTAGTTGATTATCTTGTATCGCAAAATGTAAATGAAAATTTGCAAACAAATTTGAAAACTAGTTCACTGATGCTTTACTTCTGATTGTGGAACATTCCATGTATAACTCAGATTAACTCTCCATCAAGCATCATTAGCAACTTCATATGTAAGATGAATTCTATTGGTTTAAATTCTTCCTGTTTTTACAACATTTTGCATAAAATGTCCATTAAAAATAACTTCAAGCCCATCAAATTAAAAATCCCAACTTCCATTTTGAGAATTCTATTAAACAACCAAGACGCCAATTGAAAATATCCAAGTCCATGCAGCATCTAAAGGCAGTTCAGTTAAAAAAAACATAGTAAATGTTTCATGTGTTGCAGATCATTTGGAATGCCCAGAAATGGATGGAAACTATCCTATCTACATAAAAGAATTCAATACAAAACAGCATAACATAACTCTGGTATACAAAAATAGCTATGTAATTTTTACAAAATGCTATTCATTTTTTTGGAAATGTGTAGTATTTTGCTACGCAAAGAAAAAAAAGTTATTTTGAGAACAGCGTAATGACAGTTGCACAATACAAACATAACAAATAAGAAGAATTAGTAAACATGATGTATAATATAAAGTACTAATGACTTTTCTTTAACAAGGTGATCTCGCTTACAGAAGAATGACCAGATCATGTTAGAAATAATATTAATCGATTTACTATCACAGTTTTTCAATATATAATAGTATTTCTCCGAATCATTTAATCGTTCAAATTCTTTGTTTTCTTTTATAATTTCTTCGAACCCCGTTTCCCTAATTTCAAAACATGCCTCACAATCCATAACAAAATGTTTTTCGCTCTCTCTTTCACCGGTATATGTCTGTAGAATAATAATGCTTAGAAAACGTTTCATCGGAGAGGAATGGGAAGGAAACGAATCTCTCAGAGACATGCGTACCCCGTGTGGAATTTTCAGTCTGCTGCGGGAGAGTGACAAGCTAAAGAATTTAATGAAATACCTGAAAATGAACAGCCCCAATGCCCAGTTCCACGGACACGAATGGGAGTTTTGTAACCCAAGGGAGGTAATTTCTGAAACTTATTCCCATGAATTGTCAACACTGTACGGTCTCCCTTGATATGCTCAATTTAGTTTTTAGCCTCAATGGCTTCGCTTGGTATTTGGATGGACTAATTTTTACACCCCGGTAGGAAATCGGGAAGTGAAGCAGTGCTTGTTTACTGTGGTAAACAAGCTATGTTTTACTGGTAAAATAGGACCCAGTCACCAACGTTTGGGGTGGAAGCCCTCCAAAGTGGGCAACATGCGCATAATCGATTGACTAAACGTAACTTTTTTTATTACACCCCTAACGCCAAATTATAATAGGAATCGGTAAAAAAATAAATTGCGTTCTCACCTCACTAGTGAGATCAAACACCTCGGTGATTAACATTTCATGTGAACTTGAAATTTACAAATGAATTTTCACAAGCGCAAAACAAAAGTTGTTCTCGTTCCACTGGTGAGTATAACAAGACGCGGCAGGTCACGATGGAATGCCAAAATGTATAAATGCTGTTTCGCCGTTTCAGAATTAAATTGTTGAATTATTTCAATTCAATGTTGAAGAATTATTACTGAAGCGAAAATGAAGTAGAAATTTCATTTTACTGAATTTGTTTGTGGCTTAAAATTACGTCATTTCGCCAACAATCCCGAAAACTATTTTGTGTGGATGTACACAACATCCAATGTGATCTGTGTCAGCGGAAACAGCGATCAGCTGATTGTGTAAACAGATCTCTTGCGTGGTATGGGCGTCGGTTTGGATCGTTTCAGTTGAAGCTTCAAATGAAAGGGGTACAATAAAAAGAAAATCTAATGTTTTCTTGTGAATACCGGGATTTATCTCATGAGCGAGTGAGAGAATTCGTATTTTCACGTGCAGCAAGCTACTCGTGAAAATAAGAATTCTCTCACCCACTCATGAGATAAATCTCGGTATTCACAAGAAAAGATTAGATATCCTCTATTTATCTCCATTCTCAACGCTGCGGTAACGATTTGCCATTGTGCAGAAATATGTGACCTCAAATAAATAATATTTTCTCAAGCGACAGTATTACCATTTTCCCGAACTGACATTTCATTGCGAGCATAGATCTACGATTTGAAGGGGACACAGTGGCTCAGTAGGTAGAAGTGCAGGCTGCAAGCTGAGAGGTCCTCGATTTCATTGCGAGCATAGATCTACGATTGGAAGGGAGCGCAGTGGCTCAGTAGGTAGAGGTGCAGGCTGCAAGCCGAGAGGTCCTCGGTTCGAATCCCACCTGCGGCAACCGCGTTGTGTCCTTGAGCAAGGTACTTCATCTCCATTGCCCGCGTGGGGGCACGATGACGCCGTGTACTAAGGCGTACTGCACGTCGATGGTACGCATGTCTTCAACCAGTCTAACCCTGCCTGTGCTGCAGTGCGGAGTTACGATGTTGGGGAGGTGGCAGCTGCTCGTCGTTGCTCGGTGGTTCTCTCCGGGTACTCCGGCTTCCTCCACCCGTAAAACTGCCACGGTCATGGTTAGCCATTGTGCATAAATATGTGAGCTTAAACATCAATAAATAAACAACAATAAATAACTACGAAAAACCCCGGAATGGGGAATAGGGCTTGTTCACCGTGTTAGATAATTGGAGAGAAGTTCTACTCCCCTGGCTTGATGTGTCCAACACCCGAGTTGGCGATCTTAAACAGGGCAGCATAATTACAAACAATCTGCTAAACTTGACTTTATACTTGTGTTATGGACGCGATACAAAAGTGATTTAACCATAAAAAATATTAAAAAATGCTCCCCAAACCTCTGATAAACAGTATTACAAACCTAGAGCGAAAAAAAAAACAGAAATGTGCAATAAAACATATATGGAACTGCATGGCTTTCTACAGTCCTGGGAATAAAGGGCTTATATCGTAATACATAAGCAGGTTACGCTAGCTAGCATTGTAGTAACCAATAGAAAAAAGGGTATTGTGATGTTTCTCCGCATTCTCTGTTTTTACTACGCCAGTCATGCTTTTTTCGTCTTAACTCTTTACCCAACGAATCGCCCGCATCCGCCCGCGTAATATGCAAATTGTACAGTTGAAAAAAATAAATTTTTCAAAATATTTCAACAAATCCATATCATGTGACCCCTCGTTGGAACGAGCAAGCTCGTTCCAACGAGGGGTCACATGATATGGTTTTGTTGAAATTTTTTGAAAAATTTAAAAATATATATTTAAAATAATAAATTTTGATATCGTCTACGTTGGGTAAAGGGTTAACGGGATTTTTTACACAATTTAGGCCAGCATAATTCAGATTTGACAGAACAAACACTCCTATTTCATGACAAGTGAACGAACAGATTTTGGGTAGAATCCATAATATCCGTGGAAAATATGCACTGCAAAATAAATCGAGCATGTATTGCAACACGAATTCCAACTTAGCAGCTTTGACAGCTGCCATCAGTTAACACTGAAATTGAAGGGTTAACCAACCTAACATACAGACGAAACTTGCGTACAAATTATTGAATAACTATTTTCTTTCATTTTTTGCGCCAAAAACATAGGCTATGACCCCCTCATGGGAACGAGCTCGTTCCAATGAGGGCCATAAGCTATGCCTTTGAAGCCAAAAATTAAAAATAATTAAAATTAAATGGCATTTTTGTGAACAGCGCTGGCCAGTTTTGGTCGTTACGTTGGGTAAAGGATTAACTTTTCCCAGTGTCTACATTTTTAGTAAGCTTTTGACATTTATGTAATATATAGCCCTGTCAAATATCTTTGGTCTTCTCGTCTCTTTTTTTGTTGTTCACTTCAAGCTCTCAGGCCACCAGTCAACTTCTAAATGGAATCCGACACTGTTATGGGCTGTTTTTACCCACTTTTCGTTGAGTTTGCGCTCAGACAACCGTTCATTTAATGTGATTTTTCCTTTATTCCAAAAGATATCCGGGTATTCTTTCGCACTCTAGTTGTTGATATTCCAATCAATAAGTATTTAATTCGCTTCGCAAACATCAACATATTAACACAATTAATGGAACATCGCGGAGTAATCAGAAAACTACAGCTGTGATCAAGTCTTTATTCATAATTATTCAATAAACAAACGTTGTCTGAGAGTGTTGGTGTTGTCATTAAAGATTCGGTCGGCAGCGCGGTGGCTCAGTAAGTAGAGATGCAGGCTGCCGAGAGGTCCTCGGTTCGAATCCCACCTGCGGCAACCGCGTTGTGTCCTTGGGCAAGGCACTTAACCCCAACTGTCCACGTGGGGGCACGGTGGCGTGGTGTACTGAGGCGTAAAGCACGTCGATGGTGCACTTGTCCTCAACCAATGCTAACCGTGCTTGTGTGGAGCTAGCACATTGAGGAGTCTGTCAGTTGCTCGCCGTAGTTCGGTGGTTCTCTCTGGGTACACTGGCTTCCTCCACCCGTAAAACTATCCGACACGAGGTGACCCTGGCTGTTGAAAGTTTCGTTAAACCCAAATAAAATAAATAAATAAAGATTCGGTCAAACCAATTCTCGCTTGAGAAACATTTCTTGCGTCGATTCAAAGCCAGAGAATGTTTATATTTTTTAGATTCAATCGTTTGGAATATTTCAATTGGTCGGAAAAGCGAACCACAGGTTCGCTTTTCCGATCAACTGAGATATTCAAGATGATTGAATCTAAACATGGACGATGGACTATTTAAGGGCTACAATATCGTCGAATTCATCACAAAATTAGACTAGTGGCTTGAGAGTTTGGTTCACTCCATGATGGGTGTCATCTAGGGGATCATTGAGGCTTTAGTCCTTCTCTCCGACAACATACTTAAATACGTGTTCAACACCACTACATATACTCAGCTATAAATATAAAGTAATGTTAATATGAGCTGATGCTTTGTTCGAGTAGATCCCTGAAAATACTATATAGATCCTGTGTCGAAATTTATGGTTTGAAACAAGAAGAAGAAGAAGAAGAAGAAGAAGAGGAAGAGGGGAGAAGGAGAAGAAGAAGAAGAAGAAGAAGAAAAAGAAGAAGAAGAAGAAGAAGAAGAAGAGGAGGAGGAGGAGGAGGGGAGAAGAAGAAGAAGAAGAAGAAGAGGAGGAGGAGGAGGAGGAGGAGGGGAGAAGAAGAAGAAGAAGAAGAAGAAGAAGAAGAGGAGGCGGGGAGAAGAAGAAGAGGAGGAGGAGCAGGAGAAGAAGAAGAAGAAGAAGAAGAAGAAGAAGAAGAAGGATGAGGAGAAGAAGAAGAGGGGAGAAGAAGAAGAAGAAGAAGAAGAAGAGGAGGAGGGAGAAGAAGAAGAAGAGAAGGAGGAGGAGCAGGAGCAGGAGGATAAGAAGAAGAAGAAGAAGAAGAAGAAGAAGAAGAAAGGGTTATACAACTCTTCGCAATCTGAAACATTGAAGTCATATTTTGTAAAGTTGTTGCACATGAATAGCTCAAGTGTTCTCTCAACTATTATTACTTTATTTACAGATGGAACGCCGTTGGACGATGGGATTGATGCCTGCCTTTTCATGCTACATGTTACCGCCGAATGAACGTCCCGACAGTTCAGTAAACCAACAGATCGGTGGGACTTTCGTTCGTTTGCAATGTGTGGCAAAATCATCTGACATCAATCAACCATTTGAATGCTGCAAGGAATGGACAAATATGAAAATGTAAAGACGTGAGTGCGTAAATGTGGAGGTAAACATGCTAAATATTCTTTGTTGTTTCTAGTCTTGTAACTGGTCTGGAGTTATTTCATTAAAAAAAAAGGGGGGGGGGGGAGGGGGGTGATAAATGGAGAAATTGCTCTCAACGATAGATCATAGGTATCGCAAGCTCTGCTCCTTTCTCGGAGCGAATCATTATATGATTGGAGAATTTTATTACTTTCCAAAGTGTGATTTACTGGGATCTCTGGGTTTGATTATAAACGATAACTTCACAAGTGAATTATGCAATGAACAATTGTGTCAAGTATCTGTGCGCGCAAACGTGGGTGTACTGGGGACGTCATTGTTTTTTTGTGTTTTTTTTTAACTCTTTACCTAACATGAAAAGCAGACGACACTTGCATAAAAAATCTTGAATAACTATTATTTTCTTTTTTTTGTCTCAAAAACATAGGTTATGACCCCTCATTGGAACGAGCTCGACGAGCTCGTTCCAATGAGGGTCATAACCTATGTTTTAGAGTCAAAAAATGAAAAAATAATGAAAGTTAATTGGCGAGTTTTGAGAGTAGCGCTGGCCGTTTTTGACCGTTACGTTAGGTAAAGGGTTAAATAATATAATTATCGTTAATAATGAAAAGTAATAAACAGAGTAATCGCTTGACTGGACTGGTTACGTGAAATAATTCATGAAAGGTGAGGGACGTTGTACAAACACGAGTGCGCGAATGCGCACGAGTGTGTTTTACAATATAGTCCCTCGCCTCGAATATAACCATTCGAAAAAAATCGAGTGAGAAAGCTGCTCTCCGTCAAATGCTACACTCTGAAATCAGTTGGGTTGAAAATTAACCCAAAGTAAATGGGTTCAGTAAATATGAACCCAATTTGGGTTGATCTTTAACCCAACTGATTTTAGAGTGTAGATAGAAAAATTATAACTCATGCTTTGGCGAAATGTAATGCTTCTTGTTATTTTTTAAAAAGTAATGGTCAGAAAAAAATATTTGTCAGACACTGAACAGCCTTTTTGGTATCGTTTCTGCCAGCCATAACAGAGCAATAAGGGTTTTTAGTCATTTACAACCAAGGAGCATAAACTAGATTATTTTTAGAATATCAAAACACGTGATGAAGAAAAAGATACACTTGGAATAAAACATTAAATAAAGGAACCAAATTTGGAAGCCAGGATTGGAGTTCCAGTATAGGTTTTCAGCACATCGCAGGTATAAGTGTTGAACAATGAACCAGCGAATGAACTATTTACCTTGATAAAAAAAACTGTTTGCGTATAATTACAGTATAAATTGGTTGTATTGATTTTTCCCACTCAACCGCACGTTAACAGTTATTACACATGTAACAGTTGGTATCAGTTTTTTTGTCTGAAAATGAAGTCAGATTGACAAGATAAGCCTATCCCGTCTGTCTGTACAAAACACTTGGAAAAACGTTTCATTCAATCGAAGTAGATCATCAGAATTCGTAGTAGGGTGCTGTTAAACAGCTGTCTGTTTATAGTATATACTGATGAATCATCCTATGTGTGTTTGATGCAACGCTTTCGGAAAATAATAGCATCTGAAAATTTCAAGAAACGTACAGAATGAACGTTGGCCGAAAAAGCTTATCAAGGGAGATAAAACGCTCCCCATAGACAGTATTTTTTTTATCTCCCTTAATGCACTGTTGCATAAGTATTTAATAAAAAAAAACAACTTAAGGCCTAAAAAAGCTAAAAATCTGTTTCCCAGCAACACCCCCCCCCCCCCACCCCCACATGGTCCCTTTGGGTGCCGCATGCTATCTATTTATAACCAGGGCAAACTTTAAAAAAATAAATATTAAATAATTTATGACTGATAGTTTACCCAAGTTATAAAATTGATACATTTGTCACATAAGTGCAACAAAGCCTTCTTGCACGCAAGGGGCGAAATATACCTGCATCCATGCTGTTTTGTAGATTATGAGGCCTAAAACATAAAACAAACGAAGAACATGATATAATTACAAAAATAAACAAGAGGCCCCAGGGGGCCTGAGGGCGCTCACCTGACATGGTAGCTTAAATATCAACCCAGAGAATTGATTTCAACAAGTTGCATCTGCTCCTCCTAAGAAAAGCTTATACCAAATATCCAAAGATTCTGACCAGTGGATCTAAAAAAAAAAGATTTTTAAAGAATATTCCTCATATTGAACTAAGTTATAATTCGGGCTCCCACACGGAGTCCATATATGAACCCAGGGACTTGGCTTTAACAAACTTGAATCTCACCCCCCTAAGGATGCTGCACACCAAATATCAAAACATTCTGACTGCTGGATATGAAGAAGAAGATTTTTAAAGAAAATTCCTCATTTTGAACTAAGTTACAAATCGAGCTCCCACAATGAGCCCAAATATGGACCTAGGGACATGGCTTGAACAAACTTGAATCTCACCCCCCTAAGGATGCTGCATAAAAAATATCAAAAGCATTCATCTGCTGGATCTGAAGAAAATTTTTAAAGAAAATTCCTCATTTTGAACTAAGTTGTCATTCGGGCTCCCACAGTGAGCCCAAATATGAACCAAGGGACTTGGCTTGAACAAACTTGAATCTCAGCTCCCTAAGGTTGTTGCATGCCAAATATCAAAACATTCCGACCGCTGAATCTGAAGAAGATTTTTAAAGAAAAATTCCTCATATTGACTAAGTTATAATTCGGGCTCCCACAGGGAGCCCAAATATGGACCCAGGGACTTGGCTTTAACAAACTTGAATCCCCCCCCCCCCCCCCTAAGGATGCTACACACCCCATATCAAAACATTCGGACTGCTGGATCTGAAGAAGAAGATTTTTTAAGAACGTTCCTCATTTCGAACTAAGTTACAATTCAAGCTCCCACAGTAAGCCCAAATATTGACCTAGGGACATGATTTGAACAAACTTGAATCCCCCCCCCCCCCCCCCCCCCCAAGGATGCTGCATACCAAATATCAAAACATTCCGACTGCTGGATCTGAAGAAGAAGATTTTTAAAGAAAATTCCTAATTTTGAACTAAGTTATCATTCGGGGCTCCCACAGTGAGCCCAAATATGGACCTGGGGACATGGCTTGAACAAACTAGATTCCCCCCCCCCCCCCCCCAAGGATGCTGCATACCAAATATCAAAACATTCCGACTGCTGGATCTGAAGAAGATTTTTAAAGAAAATTCCTCATTTTGAACAAAGTTATAATTCGGGCTCCCACAGTGAGCTCAAATATGAACCCAGGGACTTGGCTTGAACAAAATTGAATCTCACCCCTCTAGGCATGGTGCATACCCAATATCAAAAGATTCTGCCTGCTGGATCTTGAGAAGATTTTCAAAGACATTTAGGAGAGGTGGTGGTGTAGGCCTTCTGCATAACATATACTGAGCCCAAATATAAACCCAGGGGGCCGATTTGAACAAACTTAAATCAGATCCACCCCACAATGTTACATACCAAATATCAAAAGATTCTGCCTTCTGGATCTGGAGAAGAAGATTTTTTAAGAAATTTGCCTGAAATGCACTAAGTTCGAATTCGGGCTTCTATAGTGAGTCCAAATATGAATCCGGGGGGCCGATTTGAACAAACTTGAATCAGATCCACCCCACAATGTTGCATACCAAATATCAAAAGATTCTGCCTGCTGAATCTGGAGAAGAAGATTTTTTAAGAAATTTGCCTGAAATGCACTAAATTCCATTTCGAGCTTCTATAGTGAGCCCAAATATGAATCCAGGGGGCCGATTTGAACAAACTTGAATTAGATCCACCCCACAATGTTGCATACCAAATATCAAAAGATTCTGCCTGCTGGATCTGGAGAAGAAGATTTTTTAAGAAATTTGCCTGAAATGCACTAAGTTCAAAATCGGGCTCCTATACTGAGCCCAAATATGAACCCAGGGGGCCAATTTGAACAAACTTGAATCAGATCCACCCTACAATGTTGCATACCAAATATCAAAAGATTCTGCCTGCTGGATCTGGAGAAGAAGATTTTTTAATGTTTTCCCCATCGCCTACAATGTTAAAAAGTGCTGACTCAGCACCTTTTCAAAGTCCCAAAACTGCACCCTATGATAAAAACGAAGGCAATTTTTTTTGACCAATCCTTTCTGTTGGTCCTAAGGAAGCTTCACACCAAAAAAAAATTCTCGGTGCTGTGCAGTTTTTGGAGATATGGACGTTTTAATTTTTTTCTATTTTTAGCTCCTGCGGTTCCCACGGGGCTGCGGGAAAAACATTTTTGGCATAAATTAGGTACTTATGACCCAATAAGCCCTCACATAAAATTTGGTTCAAATCGGCCTCTTGGTTCGGAAAACTTAAATTTGGGGTGGGGCCAAAATTCCTGTCCCTCCCATAAAGTCGCCAAATATTGCCCCTCAAACTTTTCTTGAACAAACTTGAGTCTACACCTCAAAAGGAAGCTGCATACCAAATATCAAGTCTCTGCTACTGCTGGTTCATGAGAAGAAGATTTTCAAAGATTTTGGTGTCCCTTGGGGGCGTGGCCCCACCCAGGAGGAGAGGCAACTTCATTTGAACAAATCTGAATTGACATTAGGTAATAAACATTTACGCAATATTTGAAAAAATATTGGGCCAGTGGTTTCTTCGGAGAAGTTGGTTTTGTAAAGTTTACGCCGGACAACGACGGACGACGACGGACGGACGACGGACGGAAAGCGATTAGTAAAGCTCCCCTTGAGCCTCGCTAGTTAGGTAGAGTACTACTGTTGATAATTGTCATGTTCAAAACATCTCCGCACAGCAATGGCGATCAAGACGACGGGAGAGAGGGTTTTTAAATTAGTGTTAGGAGAAGTATTCGCCTGCATTTTCTTGACAATAACTACTCAGTTATTTGCTTACAATCTGGATAATTTATCTAACAATCATATAGATTTTGGCCTGAAAACCACGAGAAACGGTACGTATCACATAATGTGTTCCGATTCCGTATCATATAGACGACTCGTTTCCGATAGCGCCACGTGCTATCATAACAGGCACATAGATACATTCTATGTGTTTCAGTGGTCGACCGAACATTATGTTCCAAAAATGTTTGAAAATAATTTAACCCTTTACCTATCATGAAAAGCAGACGACACTTGCAAAACAAATTCTTGAATAACTAATTTTTTTTTCATTTTTTTGTCTCAAACCTATGTTTTTGAGACAAAAAATGAAAATTAATTGGCGATTTTTTGAGAATAGCATTGGCCGTTTTTGTCCATTACGTTGGGTGAAGGGTTAAGATTTAATCTGTTTATGTAACAGAATTGTCAGATAAATGAATTATCATGATAATGTGCATGTCCTGTGATTTGTATCAGATTCTCGGTGGTGTCCAAAAATGGGATCACAACTCGCCGGCAAAGCCGGCTCGTTGAGATCTCATTCTGGACACCACCTCGAATCTGATACAAATCACAGGACATGCACATTAACATGATAATCTGTATGTATTACCTGTATTTCTGTGTGTATGGTGCATTTTTCTCAAGATGATCGTGACCACAACGATGCCGGAAAGACCGATGAAAAACCAACAAACTGGAACAAGTGTTTTTTTTTAATATGAATGGAACCTGGCCAGTAATGCAACTACGTACTCTTGCCACCAGCATCGGAGGCCCGTACCAAACGTCTTCCCACGACTTTCCGCTCAGATGTAACGATAGGTCAACCTGCACTTTTTTAAAACACCAAAAATCCGTTGTCCCCCTTACCCACTCCCTCTCGGTGCTAATGCCTCATAGGCATACAACTGTCGGTGAATCTGCCTGTCTTATCCCTTTACCTAAAATGAAAAGCAGACAACACTTGCAAAAAAATTCTTGAATAACAAAAAATGAAAAAATAATGAAAATTAATTGGCAATTTTTGAGAATAGCGCTGATCGATTTTAGCCGTTACGTTGGGTAAAGGGTTATTGTGGGTTTGTCTGGGGATACTCTAGCCTGACGGCCAGGAAGAACAAGCACCCCGCACCCCCCCCCCCCCCCCCCATTGTCGAGGAAATCAGGGCGCCACTATTCCATAGGTGGTTGCTAGTTTGGCGATATGTTTATCGACCTACCCTTATAGGAATTAGACACAGCAATCGACAATGATGTAGTAAAAGTCGTGGAAATCTGCCACGACTTTCACCAAGACATTGCTGAATGTTCTTACTAATTATGGTGATTTGGGATGCTCGGATGCTGAATAGCTCACCGAGATGCGAAAGGTATGTGTACATAATGCGGGGTTCTCACTTTCACGGTTTGGGCCCCGGATTGCTACGGGTTTGAACCCTGGTAAAACCGGCGTGGTTTAGCAACGATAGACAATTTCTACGGTGGTACTAGGGTGTGGCTACGGCACCTACAGACGATCTAAGGAAACGTTAAGGATGTACTAAGGAAGAACCAAGGATTCGCCAAGGATTATTACGCTTATGTGACGGTTTTCCTACGGCTATGCTACGGCATCATTGGAGCCCATACGGACAAGCCACGGTTGTCTTACGGTTTGTTCCGGTTATTCACGGTCATTCTACGGTGTTACGGATATACTACCATACTACCGTTCTGCAACGGTTCTTCTACGGTCACTACGGTTATGTCACAATCATGTCACGGTAACATAACCGTAGACACCGGGACACGACCGTAGCATATCTGTAGGCTGTCTGGCATTTTATGAGGTCAATCTGGACCCCATTTCTAACCACGGTTAATTCCGGATCGGCTACGGATATGCTACTGTTGTGTCCCGATGTGTACGGTTTTCTACGATCACTTACGGTTGGTGGCGGAAAAAATGAAATTTTCAAACGTTTTAAAAAATAAAAAAACAAGACGGCGGAAGCGCGAGGGTTTATCCATCAAAACCACGGTCATGTCTACGGGCCCGGTACGGATTTACCAGGGACCATCACGTATTAAAACCGGTGGCTTCCGCCACTCCGAAGCGTGAGAACATAGCTTAGCAATCGTCCGGTGAATTAACCCTTTCACCATCACGCCCATTTAGCTATATATGGAGGATCTATGTGTACGTCTGTATGATAGTAAGTTTTATTAAGATTTATGACAAACATGAAAATCTTTCATCTGATGAATTGTTGCAAAGGGCTCCTTGAGCCCTTTCCAACAATTAATCGGATGGTGGGTTTGATCTGCTCATACCAGAACGTACAGATAATCATCATAAAATAGCGACAATAGTCGCTTTCGGCAGCGTAAGTGTTAAGGCCATGACGGGGCAATATCTGAAGATAGTTACTCGCCTGGTTCTCTTATGAATTCACAGATGCAAAGGAAAATATTAAAAAGTAAAATTATCAAATCATTCGAATGTAAATACGAATCTACATTTCAATGATTTGATAACCTTGTCCTCATGTGACATCCATATAATAAATATATAACACTACCCCCCCCCCCCCCCCCCCCGCCCAACTCAACTGGGGCGAAAGGTGCAATCTGATTGATTGGTTGGTGCATGCTTCAAAATTATGGATTTTGACACTGGATAGAAAAATTCGAACACCTAAAGTACTCCCATCGAATCGAATCGAACACACCTTTAGGACACCCACCGATCCTATAGTACTATGTGCTGCCCATGCTATCCAAAATAGTGGGGTTTGGAGTCCATTTTGGTCATTTTAAGTAATTGTCGGACCGTGTGTATAGTTGTCGGGTCGTTTTCGGTTAATAGATATACCCCCATTCAATCTAACATACCCCAAGAACACACCCCGTGAACATACTAACCGAGTGGCGCCAAAGAACACAGAAACCAAGATGATCGCCCCCATTAAACAAAACGGACGACGTATACACGTATTACCCCAACAACACGAGCATTTGAACCCACACCACCCAATCAATCACCATGACAATGACGTCATAATATGGCCGCCACATGGGCTACCCTGACAACCACGTGACACCCTCAGTGCTCCGCGGTATGATTTCATAGCCGGACTCCAGAAGCAGAGTCAAGAAGATAGGGCATGTTCAGGCCCTATCCGACTACTCACACAGGCAAACAGCTATATAGCGAAGTATGGCGTGGAAATAAGGGATTTCGTGACGCTGATCATTTTAAACTGTCAAGTTAACACGTTAACACCAAGAAAACCTATTTGACTTCCAAATGGAAGACCATCACGACGAAAAGTAAATAAGTTACTGAAAGGTGTGCATATCGCATCACGTTTCTTCTATAGCAGTAGTAGGAGAGCGATGGATCGTCCCCAATTGGCAGGGCCCCGGCAGGACTTCGATTCATACCAATTCAGCCATTATTTTCCGACAGAATGGGAAAATTTCCGACAGAAATGTTTATAGGCGGCGGTTCGCCCCCTCCCCCCCGCTTCCCAAACAGCATGGGGACATGCTCTCCCGGGAAATGTTTTAAAATAAAATGTTAAGCCTGTGTATCCAAAGTCATCAGACTCGTTTTCACTCCGATAAGACTGTAGTCCAAACTAGCACCCAAAATCCGGAATATAATTGTTTGGTGTGGCACGTCCTGTGAGTCGTACCACACCCCAAAAATTATATTATGGACTTTGGTTCCAAGTTTTGTCTTATAAGGCGGTACCCCTTATATGAAGACATTAGACTGGGCGTTTGAAACTACAGGAAGGTCGTACACCTATATATATGCATCTTATAATGTCATTCTCTGTTTTCCATTTCTATTTTTTCCGGCCATTTATTGTCTATCGGTATCGGGCCTGCAATCAGAATGTTTTTCAGGAGGGGAGGGACGACAAGCCATGTAGATCGGAGGGGGGGGGGGGGGGGGGGGGCACCCATGGACATTCCGCCACTTCTATTTTTTGTACCGATAAACCACTCTATGATATACGAAATAGCACGAAGAAAAACACTGGGAATATTCCTTCATACACATATCGCTAAAAACAGAAAGATCATAACGTTAATTGATTGGCGAGCGTTTCAAGTGAACACGACAAAATGTATTCAGCGATAAAGTGAAGCCATTTATTTTAATGTGTATAATTCATATTTTTCTAGAATACGTAACCGTGTTACCAGCTAGGTAAGCAGAATGTGCAATCAAAAAGTAGAGAGGCGATGTAATCTGGCATTGCTTACCGCAACAGATACTTATTTCGTTAACCCTTTACCTAACATGAAAAGCAGACGACACTTGCAAAAAAAATTCTTGAATAACTAAATTTTTTCATTTTTTGTCTCAAAAACATAGGTTATGACCCCTCGTTGGAACGAGCTCGACGAGCTCGTTCCAACGAGGGGTCATAACCTATGTTTTTGAGACAAAAAATGAAAATATTTTGAAAATTAATTGGCGATTTTTGAGAATAGCGCTGGCCGGTTTTGGCCGTTACGTTGGGTAAAGGGTTAAAAGGAAATAATTATTTCGTTCAAACGAAATATTAATTCGTTAATTCGAAATAATATTTCGTTACAACGAAATAATATTTCGTTATTTCGAAATATTATTTCGTTAGAAGGAAATAATATTTTGTTATTTCGAAATATTATTTCGTTAAAACGCAATAAAAATAAGAGTGAAACATGTCACCTACCGGGCTCCATACACTATATGAAAAAATCATTTTCGTTTAAATGAATACCGCAAGCTCGTTTATCGAAGTGGATATAGGTGTAGTACATAAATGTTTTTATCATATGACTGGTCCGTTTTGTTCACTTTAAAACATTTGATATTTTGTTTTCATATTAATCAGTGATAAATAAAGCCTTCCGTCAATTTCAAAACTAGACAATTTGATTGGCTGAATAAAATACAACCGAGCCACATTTTCATAATTAGAGTTGGGAGCTTTCATTGGTCAATTTCAAAACTGGACAATTTGATTGGCTAAACAAAATACAACTGGGTCACATTTGCATAATTTCAGTAGGGAGAATTTACGTTATCTGTCCTATTTAGGGTGGGTTATATTGTATTAATCTTTTACCTACAAGAAAAACGCCATTTATTTTTTTTTTATATTTTCACTTTTTGCTTCCAAAACAGAGGTTATGACCCCTCATTGGAACGAGCTCGACGAGTTCGTTCCAATGAAGGGGTCATAACCTATGTTTTGAAAGCAAAAAATGAAATATTTTATTTATACGAGGATGTTTTTTCCAAGTGCCGTTTACAACTCAAGTTAGGTGATGGGTTAAAAAGTCATACTAAGTGGCTAATTTGTGCGTGTGTGTCATATGATAAATAGAATATGAAATGAGTGTTTTTCTCATATAATATTTATGAAACTCGTCCGAATTTTCAGTTTGGGCTCGCCAAAACGGAAAATTCTGAGCCTCGTTTCATAAATATAATATGAGAAAAACACTCATTCCATATCCTCTATATAAATAAACATTAATGATCTTTATTATGACATTAATATATGTTAATAACTAATGAAGTACTATACATTCATCTGATCTGATAGAAATGCCGATAATATATTATTAAATGTGTGCGAAGGTAGAGCACGAAATGTTGTTTTCATGAATATTCATCATCAGATAGTCGCGAGAGTGTTATGGTTATCAACCACTCCTTGGGAAACAAGAGACCAGTCAATACATCAAGGCAGTGGCAAGAGGAGGGATGTTAGGGGGTATTTACCCTAAAAAATTCCCCAATCCTCTCGTGTTCTCCACCGATTAATGGGGGTGCGGGTAGGGGGTGGAGGTTGGGGTAAGAGTGGGATATGCTCCCCCCCCCCCCCCCCTTATTCGTCAAATTTACAATAGTTGAGAATTTGAAGCCCTAAAATGGAAGAAGTCGAAAATTTCAGACAGACCACTCGTGGAATTTTTCAAAAAATGTCTAAAATTTGGCCAACGTATGGAGTTTTTAGACTGAAAAGTAGCGAAGATCCCCCCAACTATTGATTGAAAAGTGGTAAAAATCACCGCACTGATACTGATTTGTAGTTGGAATTCGTGACAACCGGGAGCCTCACCTGGATAATTTTATACGCAATGGGGGTGTACAAATGGAATTCTGTATCTTAAAACCTGTAGTTGGAAAATGTTGACTCAAGAAGAGAGGGATGGGGTGGGTGGGCGATAGAATTCCCCACTTGTTGCAAATTATGTTGTGATAGTCGGCATTTGTCCGACTGGAGGTGGGGTGCAATAGGACATCTAACAGAGGACCCCACACCACCCCCACCATTGCGCTCCAAAACCTCTTAGCAACGCCCCTGTTAATCATTTAAACCCGATATGTCGCGCTTTTCCGGTCCAGGAACCTGATACGTCATAATTTCATTAAGTATTATACCAATGAAGTGAATGTGTGGGGTAGATCAATAAATATTTTCAACGTGCAGCCCCAAGGCTCAGGGATGTGGCTAGAGGGTTTCAGCTGGGGTGCCACCGGCTGTAAATTCCAACTGTGAGTGGTTCGATAGGTGGTTGCACTGCAGCGCTGGGTGATATCGTTTAACCCTTTACCCAACGAATCGCCCGCATCCATCCGCGTAATATGCAAATACAGCTGCTGAAAAAATATTATTTTTCGAAAAATTTCAACAAAACCATATCATGTGACCCATCTTTGGAACGAGCTCGTCGAGCTCGTTCCAAAGAGGGATCTCATGATATGGTTTTGTTGATATTGTTTTAAAAAAATGATATTTAAAATAATGAATTTTGAAATCGTCTGCGTTGGGTAAAGGGTTATTAACCCTTCTGAAAATGTTCACTAGTCCTGAAACGGAAAAACCATCATTTATAATGTGTCTGGGTCAGAAAATTTACCGGATAGATGTCAGAGTCGAAATTTTAGAGTAGGATATTTGAAACTCAAGTTTCCAGTTGGAAATGAAAGATCAAAATTTCTCATCATTAGTTGGAATTTTAATATTTTTCACGAACAATGTTAATTTATTAAATTTCCAACTATTTGATTTTTGACCTCGGAATTTCCGACTATTAAAAAAAAATACTCATAGATAGACCCCCCCCCCCCCCCCCCCCACACACACACACACCTCGCCACATTCCTGCCAAGGCTGCACGTTGAAAATATTAATTGCGTTACCCCCCAATAATGAGTGCGAACTCTTCCATTTCCTGCTATTGAACTTGCATCGAAGGTACCACCAGTGTTCAAAGGGTTAATATTATAATGGTCGCCACATACTTTAATCTTGATGCAGCAAATATATAAAAAAAACCCATTAGCCACTCTTTTTATGTGTATGTTATGGTCTGGTTTTGATTTGGTCTCTTTCATCTTACTCAGTCGGCTTTCAACTTGAAAGTCCGGGCTTGAAGATAGTCAGTAGTATTTCTCGTATGCTTCACCCCATATTTGGATGACCTCCGTGAATGACCTTGGAAGTGGCGCCATATCACAGGACCTAGTAGCGAGATGTTGTTTGTCATGGTAACCCGCGTGAGCGGCCATGTTGTGACGTCATTACCATAGTCATACGTGGTCTCAGTGCGCATGCGCAGCGCGTGTTGATAGGGTGATACGCGTTTCCGTCGGTCATTTTCTATACTGGAGGCTGCCATCTTGGTTTCTATGGTAGCACGTGGTTCTATGTCACCCAAAAGACCAACAATAGGACAGGCGAATGTTCCGAGGGTATGTTCCTTTGTACAAAAGTAAATATAATTACCACAAACAACCCGACAATCCTTCCAAATCACCAAAATGCACCCCAAACTACCGAAACGGACTTGGTAAAGCCCCCACGTGGGCATATAAGAATAGCACGCAGTGCTACATGGTGTGTTCATTTTCATTAGAGTCAATATAATTACCTGACTCATTTCAGAAAAAGGGGTGCCTAAAGCCAGTCGTTTTCAAAAAGCGATTTCGTAAGTAGGATGCCTAGAAACAGGGTTGATGATTTCTCCTAATAAGCTATCGAGCAATTACTGAAAAGTCATTGCTCGAACGACTCGAATCCCATCGAGCAAATGAGCTATAGAGCAATTGCCCGATCGGGTGACTTCATATACTGCTCGAACGACTTCAATCCCATCGAGCAAATGAGCTACAGAGCAATTGCTCGAACACGTGACTGCGCATACGACTTTTCGACTCATTTCAGAAAAAAGGGATTCCATAGCCACGGACGTTTTCCAAAAAGGGATTCCGTAAATGGGATTCTTATCCGACGTCGTAAAATTGGATTCCGTGATCTGACATTAACACTCGAGGGTATTCCCCTTCCCTATTGGGAGAATTTAATTAAAATGGTATGAGTTCTAAACGTCATTCACTTCAACGCCGTTCAATCATATCAAAACGTTTGTTGGGTTCATTCAGTTAAACAGTGGGGAGCTCGGTGGCTCAGTAGGTAGAGGTGCAGGCTGCAAGACGAGAGGTCCTCGGTTCGAATCCCACCTGCGGCAACTGCGTTGTGTCCTTGGGCAAGACACTTCATCTCCATTGCCCGCGTGGGGGCACGGTGGCGTTGTGTACTAAGGCGTATTGCACGTCGATGGTGCACTTGTCTTCAACCAATGCTAACCCTGCTTGTGTGGAGTTAGTATGTTGGGGAGTTGCTCGGTGGTTCTCTCCGGGTAATTCGGCTTCCTCCACCCGTAAAACTGTCGCGGTCATGATTAGCCATTGTTCACAAATATGTGACCTTAAACACCAATAAATGAATAATAATAGTTAAACAGTGGAGTTCAAGGATTTTAATGTTATTTACATATATTATATTAAGTTCATTCAGGTCAAAATAGTTCAAAGGGGTTGAAGGCGAGACTCCGGGCTTGAAGATAGTGGACTGACCCCTCCTCTCACTGTAAGTATGCATTATATTTAGGGGTTATAGTTCAAAACAACTTTGTTGGGTTCATTAAGTTAAACGTTTGTTCAGTTCAAAAGTGTTAACACTGAGTTATATTTTCATGAGGATTATAGTTCATTCAGGTGAAAACTTTATTGAATTTATTGGGCGTTAAGATTAAACTTTTAACCCTTTACCTAACGTAACGGCCAAAACCGACCAAGGCTATTCTCAAAAATCGCCAATTAATTTTCATTATTTGTCTCAAAAACATAGGTTATGACCCCTCGTTGGAATGAGCTCGTTCCAACGAGGGGTCATAACCTATGTTTTTGAGACAAAAAATGAAAAAAAATAATTATTCAAGAATTATTTTTGCAAGTGTCGTCTGCTTTTCAGGTTAGGTAAAGGGTTAAACTCGTAAGACTGATTTTTCGGTCCAAGGCATAATTTCGTCCCATTTTGGTCTTATAAGAGGTCTATACACGAGGCATTGGTGATGAAATAATAACTGCCGCCAAGAGGCTGCAGACGGCAGTTATTATTTTGTCCTCCCTATATATTGATATTGGACTGACCCATCTCACTGTAAGTATGCACAAAGAGGATACTATTCCGGGAAACTAGGGTTTAAAGGGTTAAGTCAAATTTCGTTATGTTTGTTATGTCCACTTCGATCTTGGTTGTGTTTGATCTTTATTCACTTCGCCAACTTCATTGGGTCAGTTCTCTTCGATCTTGGTTGTGTTCGATCAATCCAACTAGTTCGATCTTTCTTCACTTTGTTATGTTCAGGGCTCAAAATAAGCGGTGTAGCCAGGTGTAGCGTCGGTTTTTGGTATGCAAAACTTGCAAAAAGCTACACAATGTTCAATTATGTATAGCATTTTGCAATACAAGATAATCAACTGCAGCCTATTAGGCTGCAGTTGATTATCTTGTATCGCAAAATGTAACTGAAAATTTACAAACAAATTTGAAAACTAGTTCACTGATGCTTTACTTCTGATTGTGGAACATTTCAGGCATAACTCAGATTAACTCTCCATCTTGCATCATTAGCGACTTCATATGTGAGATGAATTCTATTGGTTTAAATTCTTCCTGTTTTTACAACATTTTGCGTAAAATGTCTATTAAAAATAACTTCAAGCCCATCAAATTAAAAATCCCAACTTCCATTTTGAGAACTCTATTAAACAACCAATACACCATTTGAAAATATCCAAGTCCATGCAACTCTTAAAAGCAGTTCAGTTAAAAAAAACATAGTAAATATTTCATGTGTTGCAGATCATTTGGAAATGCCCAGAAATGGATGGAAACTATTCTATCTACTTAGAAGAATTCAATACAAAACAGCATAACATAACTCGGGTATAGAAAAATAGGCCGATGAAACCGTCAGATGTGTACCCATACGCGCAACTAGTAGAAAGCTGTATGACGGAGGGTCACCACGGATGCTGACATTATGTACACCATGCAAGGTATGGGTACATATAGAAGTGAATTGGAGGAGTGTCTAATTTGATGGATAAAGGGTTAATATCTCCGGATCAAATTATCAGATTTACTTAAAAAAACTATATGGTTGTGTTGGATCTTCGTTCACTTCGACTTCATTCGAACAGATCAACCGTAGTTGTGTTGGATCTGTTCATAATTCAGTTCTGTCCAACCAGTTCATCTCTTTTTCACTTTGTTGTTTTCTGTTGACTTCGATCACGGTTGTGTTGAATTGGGTGTTATCAATCCCTTTTCATTCCATCGAGTGCTTATATCAAATCACAGAATCCAATTTTACGGAGTTAGATAAGAATCCCATTTACGGAATACCTTTCTGGAAAACGTGCATGGCTATGTAATCCGTTTTTTCTGAAATGAGTTGAAGAGTCGTATGTGGAGTCACTCGATCGTGCAATTGCTCTGTAGCTTATTTGCTCGATGGGATTCGAGTCGTTCGAGCAATGACTTTTCAGTAAGTGCTCGATAGCTTATTAGGGGAAATTATCAACCCTGTTTCAAGGTATCCTACTTAAGGAATAGCTTTTTGAAAACGACTGGCCTTAGGCACCTTTGTTCTGAAATGAGTCGAAGAGTCGTATTTGGAGTCACTCGATCGAGCAGTTGCTTGATAGCTCATTGGCTCGGTGGGATTCGAGTCGTTCGAGCAATCTTAGACATTTAGCAAGCCTGCAGTAGTGCTACAAGTCAGTAGTAATGTTGAGAGGGTAGCAGACTCTAGTATTAGGTAAATACATTCGATCATAGGACATACATCATAGGACATGCTGGAAGCCGATGGTAATACTATCTGTACAGGAGCTGTATACAAGTTGTATAAAAGCTTGGAATCCCACGTATAGAATCTCACTTATGGAATCCCTTTTGTGGAAAACGTCGGGGGTTATAGAATCTTTTTTTCCGAAATGAGGCGAGGAGCCGTATTTTGAGTCACTCCTTCGAGCAAATACTCTATAGCTCATTTGCTCGATGGCATTCAAGTCGTTCGGGCAATGACTTTTCCGAAATTGCGCAATAACCTATCAGGGGAATCATTAATCCTGCTTCTAGGTATCCCGCTTACGGAATTCCACTTATGGAATCCCTATAGAATCCCTTTTTGGGAAACGTCGGTGGTTAGAGAATCCTTTTTTTCAGAAATGAGTCGATGAGCAGTATTTCGAGTCACTCGTTCGAGCAATTGCTCGATGATTAATTTACTCAAGGGGATTCGAGACGTTCGAGCAATGACTTATCTGTAACTGCTCGATGTATTCTTGGCTTTAGGAATAATATAGGTTTGTGTTGTGCACAAGGGAGATAACTCGGCATACAGGCTGTGGGAAACCAAGCACTGGTGATTATAAGACTTGGACGAGGGAATCGGAGATAGTTTGGGCTGGACATACTGTTAGTGTCAGGTAGCATCTGTAATATGTATAAACATGGGATTCTGAAAATCAGGACCAGTACTCAAGTGTAAAAGAACATAGCCCCAGGGGATATCTCGGTCCTGTAACACTACGTTCTATTACTATAAACCCTAGATGGGGGAATACAAGTCTGTTTCGGTAGTTTGGGGTGCATTTTGGTTGTTTGAAGGGATTGTCAGGTCTATTTGGGTAATTATATTGACTCTACTTAAATAGAACATACCCTATAGCACTACGTGCTATTCTTATATGCCCAAGGGGGGGGGGGGGGGGGTACCGAGTCCGTTTCGGTAGTTTGGGGTGCCTTTTGGTGATTTGGAGGGATTGTCGGGTTGTTTGTGGTAATTAGATTTACTCTTGTACAAAGGAACATACCCTCCGAACATACACGTCCTATTGTTAGCCTTTGGGTAACATAGCAACCACGTGCTACCATAGAAACCATAGATGGCGGACTCCAGTATACAAAATGGACGATGGAAACACATATCACCTTAACACGCGCTGCGCATGTGCACTAAGACCACGTATGACCATGGTGATGACGTCACAACATGGCCGCTCACGCGGGTTACCATGACAACTCAGCAAGGTGCTACTGACATGACGCCACTTCCGAGGTCATTCAAATATGGGGCGAGACATACTACTATGACCTACTACTATAGTCAAAGTAAAAGACATGGACTGAATCTCTCCGGAAGTTGGGTGCGAGAGTTTCAAAAAATAGCTTTTCGAATATTCTACTAATCTTTCAAAATAAAAGTCATTTAAAATGTAGCGTGTTAATTATCAATTTGCTTTTTGTTTTCATTTTGAACGCAAAACATTTTGTTTGCTGTAATGAGAGTTTACGAGAAATTCAAATTGCGAACCAGTGACCCGAGTGGGCTACCATCGAACGTTTGAATCATAGGAATTGGAAAAAGATTTTTATATCCGATTTCTATGATTTGAATGTGCTAAATGGGCGGAGATATTTGATATTGCGCTATTCTTTAATTTCTCGCACCCTACTTCCGGAGAGATTTAACATGGCCGCCAGCACAACAAAAACACGATTTTTATTTCGTAGCCTATAAAAATTTCTGATGGAAAAAGTGAAAAATCTCACTTCGTGAACCGCGCTACAAACGCTCTATCGGAAAGTGAGTTGTCGTTCTTGCACTAACTACTAGCGGTTGGTATTTTCAGTATTATAAACATTACGACTCGAATTGATGGCAGTGATTAGCACATTGTCAAATTTCGCCTATGGGTGAATACCTCCGGAATACCTTGGGAAACTCTACATCAACTCACACCAGTTGGGAATGGGTTGGTGAAGTGAGGTCCCGAGGTGTTCTCTCTGGGAAAAATGTGCATGGCAATCAATATGGTATCACAATCAACACAGGCTCGAACAATGCACAACACACAAATCAACGACATAACTGTTGAAAACTTTGTCGTTGTACAGTACGGTCACTTTTTTACGGAGTGGGCAGTATTTCCACGAACACATTAACCCTTTACCCAATGCAGACGATATCAAAATTTATTATTTTAAATATATTTTTTTCAAATTTTTCGAAAACTTTCAACAAAACCATATCATGTGATCCCTCGTTGGAACGAGCTCGTTCCAACGAGGGGTCACAAGATATGCTTTTGTTGAAATTGTTTGAAAAATAAAAAAATTTCAACTGCTGAATTTGCATATTACGCGGGCGGATGCGTGCGATTCGTTGGGTGAAGGGTTAATATTAGATTCCAAACACTAATTATGGAATAATCACTGATCAAAAAATTAATTAATGAAGCATCTGGTACAACCCGGTTCTTCATTAATTAAAATTTTGCTGGTGATGATTTTTATTACCTGCTAAGCGCATGCGTATACATCACAGCACACGCATGGATTACGACCAGTCCATGGCACTGTAATTATGACACACAATTCCGCGGTGGACTTTTTTGTTTAGTGTGATCACAGTTTTGCCAACGTTATTCAATTGAATCACAACGTAAACAGACGAAAACTCTGAAATAAAGGGAAGTAATTCGTATTAGTCTCCACGGCGCAGAAGTGTTCAGAGAGAGTTCGCTTGCAGGTTGCGCCTATTTTCGTATTATGAGTTATTAGGTAAAAATACAGTACTGGGAGCAACATGACCACATACCTCGTACGACCATTGTTAAGCCTCAGTGCCGGCTGGCAATAAAACCATTCTCCTGCGCAAACGTGGGAGGTTGTGTTGCTTTTCCTCCTTCTCTGTTTTCGCCTATATAAATATCAACAACTAACGCGCGATCTCGCCGAAGCTGTTTTATTTTAGAGGAAATTCTATTAAGATGGAAACAGCATGCCGTTCTATTCATAAAGAAAAGATAAGATAAGAAAAGATTTATTGTGCAAATACACCAGAACAAAAGAAGATTGCTTTGTACATGCAAAATCACCATAAATACAAACATAAAACAATATTAATTCCAAATGACAAACGCAAATATCAAGGCTTATAGTGGTTGCAATATAATAAAATGAATTAGGTTAGACCTAGAAGAGAACACAGTCGCAAAGGACTCTACTGTATCGTAAAATTGAAAGGAAATCACTCTTGCTACCGGTGGTAGTTTTGTCAACTTTTGATACTGGCAGTAAACCTAAAGAGAAAAGAATCGTGGTCAAAAGTAGGATTTTAACGTTTAAGTAACAAAAATCAATTTAATACTGAATTCTAGGGAGCCAGTGTTCAAGTTAAAATAAGTAATAACGTCATTTATTCAAGAATTGACGCGGCCAGCACACGGTGCGGTCTTTTGTTTTGTTGCTATTTTTATTTTCAACTATCCCAGAATTCAATATCGAACGAAAAATGGCCGTCCTCGATGGGCAAACCAGAAGACACAATTTTCAGTTTGTTAGATATACTGTTTCATTGGAAATTGTGTGCTTCTCTACATACGCATGTGTGTTACCTATAGAGAAGACTGCGTCCTCAAATAATATGAATTAGGTTAGACCTAGAAGAAAACGCAGTCGCAAATGACACTATTGTGTCGTAAAATTGAAAGAAAAAGATTCTTGTTACCGACAGTGATAGTTTTATGACCGGAGGAACTCAGGTCTCAAAATAAGCGGTGTCGCGTCGCTTTTTGCTATGCAAAACTTGCAAAAGGCTATACAATGTTCAATTATGTATAGCATTTTGCGATACAAGATAATCAACTGCAGCCTATTAGGCTGCAGTTGATTATCCTGTATCGCAAAATGTAAATGCAAATTTGCAAACAAATTTGAAAACTAGTTCACTAATGCTTTACTTCTGATTGTGGAACATTCCAGGCATAGGTAACTCAGATTAACTCTCCATCAAGCATCATTAGCAACTTCATATGTAAGAGAATTCTATTGGTTTAAATTCTTCCTGTTTTTACAACATTTTGCATAAAATGTCCATTAAAAATAACTTCAAGCCCATCAAATTAAAAATCCCAACTTCCATTTTGAGAACTCTATTGAACAACCAAGACGCCATTTGAAATATCCAAGTCCATGCAACCATTAAAGGCAGTACAGTTAAAAAAACACATAGTAAATGTTTCATGTGTTGAAGATCATTTGGAAATGCCCAGAAATGGGTGGAAACTATTCTATCTACTTAGAATTCAATACAAAACAGCATAACATAACTCTGGTATATAAAAATAGCTATGGAATTTTTACAAAATGCTATTCATTTTTTTTGGAAATGTGTAGCATTTTGCTACGCAAAGAAAAAAAGTTATTTTGAGCACTGGAGGAACTGGACGCGAAGATATTTCGTACCGGGGATCACACTTCACAAACTACTGAGACTAAAAGTCTTTTCACGCTGTAACAAATTATTTACTGGACTGCAGCGAACATGTAATACGAAGTGTTGACGGGAGCGGTTACCAAACTCTCCGCCCAACGTTCTTGCAATCGGTTATCCGAATTACCAAATTTACAGAGTTAACATGCTTTTATATGTACAATTTCCAAGTAACATTATTAAAATAAAACAATCAACATTAGTAGCTCAGAAAATAACATGTAGTATCTTGTATTATCACATGACTCGTCCATTTTGTTCACTTTAAAACTTTTGATATTTTGTTTTCATATTAATCAGTGACAAATAAAGCCTTTCGTCAATTTCATTGGTCAATTTCAAAACTAGACAATTTGATTGGCTGAACAAAGTACAACTTGGCCACATTTTCATAATTAGAGTTGGGACCTTTCGTTGGTCAGTTTCAAAACTGGACAATTTGATTGGCTAAACAAAATACAACAGGGTCAGATTTGCATAATTTCAGCAGGGAGAATTTACGTTATCTGTCCTATTTTGGGGTGGGTTATATTGTTTTAATCTTTTACCTACAAGAAAAACGCCATTTATTTTTTTTTATATTTTCACTTTTTGCTTCCAAAACAGGTTATGACCCCCTCATTGGAACGAGTTCGATGAGCTCGTGCCAATGAGGGGTCATAACCTATGTTTTGGAAGCAAAAAATTTAAATTTTTAGTTTTACGAGGATGTTTTTTCCAAGTGCCGTCTGCAACTCAAGTTAGGTGATGGGTTAAAAAGCATACTAAGTGGCTAATTTGTGCGTGTGTGTGTCATATGATAAATAGAATATAAAATGAGTGTTTTTCTCGTATAATATTTATGAAACTCGACCGAATTTTCCATTTGGGCTCGCCAAAACGGAAAATTCTTAACCTCATTTCATAAATATTATATGAGAAAAACACTCATTCCATATCCTCTATATATGTACAAGTAACATTATTAAAATAAAACAATCAACATTGGTAGCTCAGAAAATAACATGTAGTATCTTTTATCAATCAAGTGGGCATTGTAATGAATCGTATGAGTGAAAAAAACATCTTAATACGTTAATCCATCAATTCAGTAATTTATAAATCCGTTATTCTCAAAGTATCTGAATTAACCCATTGTTTCCAGACTGAACATTTTAGCTTGGTGATAGTTTTGTCAACTTTTAATACTGGCAGTAAACCTAAAGAGAAAAGATTCGTGGTCAAAAGTAGGATTTTAAAATTTTCAAGTAGCAAAATCAAGTTAATACTGAATTCTACGAAGCCAATGTTCAAGTTAAAATAAATTAAAAGTTATTTATTCAGAAAGATCGACGCGGACAACAGATGGTGCAATCGCTTGGTTTTTGTTGCTATTTTTATTTTTAACTATCCCAGAATCCAATATCGAACGAAAAAATGGCCACCCCCGATGAACAAACCGGAAGATACAATTTTCAGTTTGTCAGATATACTGTTTCATTGGCAATTGAGATTTCTCGACATACGCACGTGTGTTACCTATAGAGCTCACTGCGTTCTCTAATATGAATTTGATTAGACCTAGAAGAGAACGCAGTCGCAATGGATTCTGTCGTACCGTAATTAGGGATTTTACATGATTTTTTAAAGTGCACATACCTCTCTAATTTTGATGCTAAATCTTTCTACAATGCTTGAGAAACAATAAACTTTTTACAGAATTAAAAAAATTCTCAATACTTTTCGAGATATGGCCATTTAATTTAAAGGTTGGTGATTGACCAATTTTTTTTGTCACTGGAGCTTAGTGCTTTACTACTATTTTCCCAGAACTAAAATGTGCCCAAAACTGACAATTTTAATGCTGAAAAAAGCAAATAATGAAGACAAAAAACTGTCATAAAATAAAAGTACACAAGATAGGGTTCATAAAACTTTCGGTTATATTTTGGAATCGAGGAGGCCAATTCTTCCATGCAATTTGAAAAAATGTTTCTATGAGACTGTTCAATCTAATTTGCATAAAAAAATTAATTATTTTCCATTTTTCTAATTTAAACACTTGAAAGTTGTTTATTTTGCACAACATTCATGTTTTGCGATTGTCTGTCATGGAAAATTCTATTTTTCTATCTGGAAAATCAAAAAAATGTGAGTAACATTGAAATGGACTGTTAATTTGCATATAATTTGCATAATTTACATATGTTAAATGTCAAACTTCCAGTGATTAACCATTATTTTGGTCCTGTTTTTTTTTCACTTTTGTAGACATGAAATTTGATGTTACAACCTCTAAAAGTGTAATGCCACCTCCTGGAACAATAGCAACAAGCTAATTTGCATATTGTTCACAGCTAATTTGCATATTTAATTTTTTTTAAAATAAACACTATTTCAAACATTTTAAGGAGATTTTCATCTGAAATATTAGTCAACCTGGCATTATATTCTTATATAACAAATTTTTTAAGTAAAATAAATAGGAAAAAGTGAAATTTAATAAGAACAGTTCCAAATTAATTTGCATATCAAATTTACATATTTATGTATTTAAAAAAATACTGTTATTTTTTAACGCTTTCATATACATTCTTCAAAACAGCAAAGTGCACATACTTGGTATTTTTAAGTATTTCGGCTCTCTTTGCACAGACAAAATATAGCAACATCCAAAATACTTAATGGAATGACTTTAATGGGAGTTAATGCCAATAAGGGGTCATAAGGCATAAAAAAAAACTGAGAAAGAACAGCACCTTTTTTGAGATGCACGTAGTTTTCGAAAAAAGAAGAGAAACTGAGATCGCTCAGCCCAATGATTATCAGATTAATGACTGGTTGTGACTGGGCACAGAAATTTGTTTTTCCTAAATCAGGCACCGATAGCATTCCCTAACACCATAACATTTCTGTGTTTCTTCACACCAACTTGTACACCAGATGCATGCAGGTGAGCCAAGGAAGGGGCACAAAACTTAATAGAGAATTACATTTAGATTTAATTTGTTAATGTTACTACAAAGAGCCTGTTTCTTCTGAATTTGTTTTCATTGTTCAACTCATTTGTTAAATTTTTTTTCATTTTAAAAAAAAATATTTGTCAATAAGGTAAGTTTTATTTTCTTGAATGACCACAATCGCAACAATGCAGTGTTGGAAGCAGTTCAGACACACAACCAGTCAGACCTGACACAGAACGGAGCATCTTATTTGGCAGTGACTGGCTGATGCCCACATCACAAAAAGGTAGGAGAAATTTGAAAGGGGGCATGTTCATGGGCGGTGCCCAAGGGGATGGGGTTAGAGCTCTTTTTACCTACATGTAGGCCTATTGCAGTTTGGGGGGATTCTATTCCTTAACTGGAGAAACTGTCTCATTTACTGTGGATAGCTCAGGGGGAATAACCCACCCCCTATGGGGAGTGTAACCTCCCTTGTCAGGAAACTCCTGATGCCCCCCCCCCCCCCCCCAAAAAAAAAAAGCAGCTCACTGGGAACCTGAGATATGTACAAGAAACAGTCTCCAAAAATCCCACCTGAAAACAATTTGCCAGAAGTAGCAGAACACCTTTTGACTAACACCTCATCTGAAGAAAATACGACTGCATTGGTATTGGCTATGCCTAACAAACAACCCTCCCTTGGTATATGGTGTGCACAAATTAGGGGGAATATATAATGAAAGGGCAAATAAGTATCAGTTAAAAAAAACGTAAAGAGAATTGCATCTTCCACGCCAGCCAATTCTCTATTCAAATCAAGTTCAGCTTCAAGTGCAATGCATCCAAGTCAAAATCTACAATGAATTATCATTTTTTTCAATTTCGATTTGAAGGCTGTTTATTTTTGTAGCAATGGCATAAATCCTTTATAAGTCTTTTTTGTGAAATAACCACGTTTTTAACTGAGGAAAACTGAAATAACAACAAGTGAAACTTGACCCACTTTACGCGTCGTTGTATGGGACAATCCCATTGTTGTCACTGCGTCATTATGCCTGGATTGGCAAACTTGGAAATTACGCGCTGAAAATTCATAGCCCTAACATTTTCAACTGAATTTCCGCGTGAAGTGGCTAAACCAAATGATAAATAGAGGATATGGAATGAGTGTTTTTCTCATATAATATTTATGAAACCAGTCTAAGAATTTTCCGTTTTGGCGAGCCTCTGGCGAGCCCAAACGGAAAATTCGGACGAGTTTCATAAATATTATATGAGAAAAACACTCATTTCATATTCTATTTATCATATGACACACACACGCACAAATTAGCCACTTAGTATGACTTTTTAACCGATCACCTAACTTGAGTTGCAGCCGGCACTTGGAAAAAACATCCTCGTATAACTAAAAATTTTCATTTTTTGCTTCCAAAACATAGGTCATGACCCCCCATTGAGCTCGTTCCAATGAGGGGTCATAACCTATGTTTTGGAAGCAAAAAGTGAAAATATAAAAAAATGAAAGTGTCAATGACACTGTAGCTTGTGTGTTGTATTGAATGAAAAGGATAATGTTCAATGTTTATGAAAGGATTATGAAATAAGACAAGAACTGTGATAATTGGGAATATGTTCATTTCTGTTCCCTGTATGCTATGTTTTTGATAAAAATAATATGAGGTGTACACTGTACTAAAGAGCTATGACCTCACAGTTAATGTATGTGGCCCTCACAGTTAACGTATATCAACGAAAGTTACCAAGTTACAGTGAAATTATTCCAAAACGAGTCATCCTGTCAAGTTATATTGAAATGCCTTCAATAAATATGACCTTAGACTGTGCTAAAGATTTTTGGGCTTCGGGCCCCTGAAGCCGTCAGTTTCCCAATTGTGTCCAAAGGGGGCGTTCTCATCTAGACCTTATATGAAGTCAACCTACCAAGTTACAATGAAATCCCTTCATAAATACAAGAGGCCCCAAGGGGCCTGAGGGCGATCAATGACATGGTTGCCTAAATATCAATCCAGAGAATTTGATTTCATCAAGTTGCATCTGTTCCTCCTAAGAAAAGCTAAAAACAAATATCCAAAGATTCTGACCAGTGGATCTAAAAAAAGAGAAGATTTTTAAAGAATATTCCTCATATTGAACTAAGTTATAATTCAGTAGCCCAAGAACATTAGGTTTCACTAGGGAAAAAAATCGGAGAAAGCTGATTTTTTCAGGGAATGTCGAGTACATGTCACTGAACGATTAGACAAAAGTCCCCTAAAATCCCAGTTGAGCTTTTTTTTCTACAGCCTTTTTTCGAAAACGCGTTTGAAAAAAATCAAAAAAAATCGCACGAACTTTGTAACCTCGAATTGATCCAACTGTATTTTTTGTTTACGCGTATTTCGAGCTACATAATGTCTAATATACATTTACCTAGAGGAAAATGTGCATTCTGTGACAATTTCTGCGAAAAATTATTGAAAATTCACAAAAAAGTATCGGATTTACGCAAAAAATGACGATTTTCCTAACGGATTTGCCCAAAGGGTCGTAGTACAGAACGGGATGTTAGTTGGACAGACGATAAAAAAATCCACCACCATTTGAAGACTTTTATCATTGCTTACAAAATAGACATTATGGAAGACCGCCTCTGCTTCTGGCCGAGTTCCCCTTTTGGCATAAAATTCGTCAGCATGAGAACTCAACTATTTTCGGGCTTGGGACCGAACAGACACGTCTGTGTCTGGCAGCATTAGATCAATAAATAATATTTACAGAATGTACAAAAATCAATAAATAATATTTACAGAATGTACAAATCAATCAACATGGATTAAGTTACATTTACTATTATCAACGCTATATACAGAAATGACATGACCTATATACATATTATTCATCGAACTCAGAAATTTCGGACAGGACAGTGTTCCTGTGGTTGTTACAAGAATCCGAACTGCAATTACACAAACCTGAGCAAGAGAGACCTGCCTTCTTACACCCACACCTTTTTGTACAAGCACTCTTGCAACCACAACTGATCAGATTCAGTAGGTTATCGGGGGCACATGGCTTTGTGGCTGCAGTCGGTACAAGAAGTCCATTGTCTTGCGACCACCCCCAATCCGTCGGAGGAAGCGAAGTGCCCAGCCATTGTTGGACCTGGAGATAACATCTGTAGACATGTTGTTGTGCAGCATCGCTGCTTGGTGGGAGTGAGGCTAGGTCGATGGGTTTATTCAGTTTAGATTTTGCTACATAACGCTTGTAAGTGACATATCTATATTGGTCGAGAGAGGAAACAGTTTTACTCCCGTATAAGATCAGGAGAAGTTGTTCCCCGGCAGCGGCTACTGCACTTGGTGTACTGTCATCCGCCAAAATTGTGTTGACATACTGTTGTGAGTCGCTAGTAACATCGGAGACAATTGTACTGAATACTTTCTTCTTACCAACTCGAAAGAGTGCAGAAGTAGTGTCACAACCACTTATAGAATGTGCTACAAGGAGGTTGCTTCTATGGTCACCCATTTTGGTTGCTATTTCACTAACTGAAACTAGTAAGTTTGGGGTAATGGAATACATCATGTGAATATTACATCCCGGCTGAACTCGAGAGGTAAGAATGACAAACAAGTCTGTGTCTGTTCCCACAACGACAACATTGTCATCTTGGGCGATGTCAAGTGCAGTTTCGGCTATCAGTACATCAGCATCAGCCTCGGCCTGCTTGGACTGAATATTGATAGCAGATAGCTCCTGCATTAGAAGATCGATCAGTTGGGTTTTGTTCTTGGCATTTGCAAGGAAATCGGATTGGGGTGTGGTGGCTGGTAACTCGGGTGAGATATTGATATCAATGGAATACCTGTCTTTAGATCTACGGGCTTGTTCCATGCCCTTTGTCGACATTGTACAAGCATAACCATCAAAAACAACCACGACGTTCGCCCCAAAATGTCTCACTAGATAATTGGAATATGATGTACATATGTCCTTATATGACGACTGTTTAGGCCATACAACTGCCCTCAATAAAAATCCACCATCTACAACAAACAGAGAATGTTTTGGGATTTTAGTTTGCTCGGAACCGTATGTTTTGAGGATCTTACCGAGCGTGCTTTTCTGTGTCTTCCTCATTCCAGCAGAATCAAACAATGCTGGTGGTTTCGGGGCGAGTTCATATTTGAGATACTCTTCCATCTCTGCTTGTGACTGAATAACACATGTGATGCGGTTGAACAGAATTGTGGGGTCAATCACTACCTTACTTCCACGGACTTTGATGCTACTTGCCATCGATGCGAAAGACTTCACAGTGTCAACACGTCGTAGTTTGATGCTATTGAACGTTTTGCTTACAACATTCGATACGCAACATTCACCAATTTTGCGAACTTGGTCACAGTTCACAGTTTCGTCGGCCACAAGCCCGGTCGCTATAGAGACTAATTGTAGTGGATCTCTATTCTGAAAGGGGGAATGCACTCTGAGCCAGTTCAATAATTTGGTGATATCATTGGCATCAGTCAATTGTGAACTTTGACGGAGATCCCGATGTTGTTCGCCATGACCAGTGTGAACATGAACAAAATTCATACTCAACTTAATTCGTCGTAGGGATGTATTATTCGAAAAGTTATCTCCCCCTGTGAATACTGGAGTCTGACTGTAATGTAATTAGCATTGATCCACTGAAAGGTGTGAATAAAATCTTGTTTGTCGGGAAATCGTTTTCTCAAGCGGCGAGAGAAGTAAGTTGAGAATGAAGGCGTCAGACAGTTTATTGTGCAATCATTTAAGAGTCATTGCATGTTACTTGAAATTTTATTTAAAAAAATAATAAACTGACCATGCCTACTATAAAAATGGATATAATACACATAAATTTATAAATATATATCACTATATACATACAGTACCTATAACAGTATATATATTTAAAAACACGTAACACGTGATGACAATAGCCTGAATTTTTAAAATTACATTTCAAAACTTGCCCTAAAAATTTTGAAAACGTCTCGATAAGCTTGATTTTCTCCGACCCGGTGTAATTATCTATTACAAATAAATTATTTAATATTCGTACTAAATTATTGGAAATTAAATAGCGAAATAACTAAATTCCTTCTAAAATGCAATATATAAATAATTATTTGTTGCTATAATGAAAGTTGTAAACGTAGCGGCGGAAAATATTAACTGGGTTTTTGTCCGCATTTTTGTGGCTTTTTTTCTTGTCCGATCTTAAAAAAGGGAATTTTAATCGGGTGGCTGTTTGGACGGCGGTTCTTTGACCGGTGGCTTATTGTCCCGTTGACCCGTTTGTACATGCACTATAATTGAGTTATTATTGAAATAAATCTTACCTTTCCATCTTTTTCTATTAGTCTCTCAACTTCATATTTGGTGGGCAGAATATTTCTTGGCACCGAGGTACTTGTTCGTACAGGGCGTGGCAGCTTTTCTCCCTGTGCAATTTTTTTCCAGTCAATATGCGAATGTGAACGTAGCTGTCTTTCAGTGGCCATGCTTGTGAAAGTGTGAGCCATCTCTTTTAAAGCAGGTATTAAAGGAACCTCCGGACAGAGTCAACAGTATCTGTGTGACATTACAAATTGCAACGCAAACTATCTTCTTATTGTAGAAAAAACACACACATACATATATTTATGGACTTCAATGGACAATGAGGCATACTAGTTAAATAAGCGACAAGCTTCACATTTCTGGCTGAACTGAAAGTAATTAATAGGGCTATCGCACCTTTCCTTTTATTCACACCGAAACCTTCTGCATAGTGTGGACTGTGGGTTCAACTGTTTTTACAACAATCAAATTTGTCTTGGTTTTAACATCAAAAGGAAAAAAATGGGCAAATGTCAGATTATATATTTTTATATGATTAGAGAGGACAATATCTATATTATATGCACATATGCGCAGAGCATTGCTAATATGAAGACTAAAAAATATTTTAATCTCTAAAAGTTGACGAAAACGCAATTTTCCATTATTTTACATGGCACTCTACACGAAATAACCGTACCTTTTTAAATGAACAGGGGAAAAAAATTGGTCGAATGAAATGGTTCGATTATATCACCAAGTGAGAGCATATATATTGTTCTTAAATGTCTGATGCGCAGAGCAAATATAACTTTCACGGGTTTTATATAATTTTGAGAAATATAAAAATTCCCCATTCAATTAGTGCTAATTTTTGCAAGCCAATTCCTAGCAATCAGGGGAGATAACTATTTGGTAAATAGATGCGAATAACGAGAATAGTTGAACATGTTTCGAGAGCATTACATATCGGAAGTTAAAGAGGTAGTCCATGTACCCATTTCGCAACAGTGCTATCGGTTATTCCCCTGCCATGTGTGAGACCACCAGGGAGCTTGAACATTCTCATTAAACACTGCTCTATGGTCTGATCAGAATATATCCCGTCCCAGAATTTATCTGAGCGCCTTATGGTAAAGTAACCTTTCTCAGTGAACAACTTCAAATCATCCTGTTGCATTATTTCTGTTAGCTCATTCATCTGCTGCAAATAGAGATGAGAACTTTTTGCGTATGCAAAATGACCACCTGCGTGAAATACTGGAATCATATTGCGAACACAATATGTGTGGAGTTCCCAGTCGCCTGTGCGCTCTGCTCTCAAGAACAACTGGAGAAGACCTATTTGCTCGTAGTATTGTACCCAAAGCTTTCCTGTTCGTCCTACGGACGTATTCGGGAGCAGTTCGTGTAATTTTGACAGTAGATGGTTGACACTTTCTTGATTGACAGCGTCAGTTGTTGAACAGTCACCTCTGGCAAGTCCACAGAATATTTCATTGACTTCTGTGCAGTCTATGTTATCTAGTGTTGTAATGGCAATTTGTGTTAGCAAATGGGCACGAACTGCTCTTGAATATGCATGACCACTGATCAAATGATGGATTGACCCACCAGCATAAACAGTCCCCCAAAGTTCATCCAAGCCGCTACCAGCCATGATCGAACCAATTGCCCCTAAATATGACATAATCATATGGAAGCCGCCGAGTCTAACGAAAACTTTTGTCAACTTATCTGACGAAGACACAATCTCCACTGCTTTGATATAAAGTGGTTGGTCAAACGTCACTGGACAAACGTATAATACGGTATTTGAATGAGAAAAGTCGATGCCGTTTGAATTTGAGTTTAGGGGGTATGGTTAATATTTCACACGTTTCACCAGTTCATTATGGAATAAATGACTATTGTTATATATCATTATAAAGCCACTGCTTTTCTGCAATTTTTGATATATAATTTAACTCCCAACGTAGTCGTAGATTTAATGGACGTTGTGTACCGTTGTGTGTATGAAAACAATAAATTTTGTTTCGAAATTGTGTACATTTTCGTGAATATTTCACCATTGAGTGTGAAGATTGGTACAAAGTTGGCATTTTCTGTTGGGAATATGTATTCTCAATATAATTCAGCACAATATTTATGATTCTCACCCTACTAAGGAGAATAAGAATGCGAAATATGGAGCTGGGTCGAATTTTTTTTTTAATTTTTTTTTTTCATCAAAAAAACGCTATAGCTAAAAAAGCTCAACTCGGATTCGCGGGGACTTTTCACACTTTATCCGCAATGTGTGTCCCGGAAACATATAAAAAAATCAGCTTTCTCCGATTTTTTTCCTTACTTTCTCATTTTTATGTCTAATGTGCCTGGACTACAGGTTCCCACAGGGAGCCCAGATATAAACTCAGGGACTTGGCTTTAACAAACTTGAATCTCACCCCCCTAAGGATGCTGCACACCAAATATCAAAACATTCCTTTTGCTGGATCTTTAGAAGATTTTTAAAGAAAATTCCTCATTTTGAACTAAGTTACAATTCAAGCTCCCACAGTGAGTCCAAATATAGACCTAGGGACATGGCTTGAACAAACTTGAATCTCACCCCCTAAGGATGCTGCATACCAAATATCAAAACATTCTGACTGCTGGATCTGAAGAAGATTTTTAAAGAAAATTCCTCATTTTGAACTAAGTTAATATTTGGGCTCCCCCTCCCCCCCCCCCCCCCCCCAAGCATTGTGCATACCCAATATCAAAAGATTCTGCCTGCTGGATCTTGAGAAGAAGATTTTCAAAGAAATTTGCCTGAAATGCATCAAGTTCAAATTTGGGCTCCTATACTGTGCCCAAATATAAACCCAGGGGGCCAATTTGAAGAAACTTGAATCAGATCCACCCCACAATGTTGCATACCGCATATCAAAAGATTCTGACTGCTGGATCTGGAGAAGAAGATTTTTTAAGAAATTTGCCTGAAATGCACCAAGTTCAAATTCAGGCTTCTATAATGAGCCCAGACATGAATCCAGGGGGCCGATTTGAACAAACTTCAATCAGATCCACCCCACAATGTTGCATACCAAATATGAAAAGATTCTGTCTGCTGGATCTGGAGAAGATTTTTTAAGAAATTTGCCTGAAATGCACTAAGTTCGAATTTGAGCTTCTATAGTGAAACCAAATATGAATCTAGGGAGCCAATTTGAACAAATTTGAATCAGATCCACCCCGCAATGTTGCATACCAAATATGAAAAGATTCTGCCTACTGGATCTGGAGAAGAAGATTTTTTAAGAAATTTGCCTGAAATGCACTAAGTTCAAATTTGGGCTCCAATACTGAGCCCCAAATATAAACCCAGGTGGCCGATTTGAACAAACTTGAATCAGATCCACCCCACAATGTTGCATACCAAATATGAAAAGATTCTGCCTGCTGGATCTGGAGAAGAAGGTTTTTTAAGAAACTTGCCTGAAATGCACTAAGTTCGAATTCGAGCTTCTATAGTGAGCCCAAATATGAATCCAGGGGGCCGATTTGAACAAACTTGAATAAGATCCACCCCACAATCTTGCATACCAAATATGAAAAGATTTTGCCTGCTGGATCTGGAGAAGAAGATTTTTAAAGAAATTTGCCTGAAATGCACTAAGTTCGAATTCGAGCTTCTATAGTGAGCCCAAATATGAATCTAGGGAGCCGATTTGAACAAATTTGAATCAGATCCACCCCACAATGTTGCATACCAAATATCAAAAGATTCTGCCTGCTGGATCTGGAGAAGAAGATTTTTGAAGAAATTTGCCTAAAATGCACTAAGTTCGAATTTGAGCTTCTATAGTGAGCCTAAATATGAATCTAGGGAGCCGATTTGAACAAACTTGAATCAGATCCACCCACAATGTTGCATACCAAATATGAAAAGATTCTGCCTGCTGATCTGGAGAAGAAGATTTTTGAAGAAATTTGCCTGAAATGCACTAAGTTCGAATTTGAGCTTCTATAGTGAGCCCAAATATGAATCTAGGGTGCCGATTTGAATAAACTTCAATCAGATCCACCCCACAATGTTGCATACCAAATATCAGAAGATTCTGCCTGCTGGATCTGGAGAAGAAGATTTTTTAAGAAATTTGCCTGAAATGCACTAAGTTCGAAATCGGGCTCCTATACTGAGCCCAAATATGAACCCAGGGGGCCGATTTGAACAAACTTGAATCAGATCCACGCTACAATGTTGCATACCAAATATAAAAAGATTCTGCCTGCTGGATCTGGAGAAGATTTTTTAATGTTTTTCCCATTACCTACAGTGTTAAAAAGTGCTGACTCAGCACTTTTTCAAAGTCCTGAAAAAAGTACCTTGTGATCAAACCGATAGGGATTTTTTTTTTAGCCATTCTATTCTACTGGATAAAAGTAAGCTTTATACAAAATAAGAATTCTCTGTGCCTTGTAGTTTTAGAGATATGGCAGTTTTAAGGTTTTTCCTATTTTTAGCTCCCGAGGTTCCCACAGGACAATGAGAAAAATTTTTTTTGCATCATTCAACTACTTATGACCCATTATCATCTCACATCAAATTTAGTTCAAATCGACCTCACGGTTCAGAAAATCGAAATTTTAGGCGTGGCCAAAATTTTTGCCCCTCCCATAACGAAGGCAAATAATGCCCGACAAACTTCTCTTGAACAAAGTTGATTCTAAACCTCGAAAGGACTCTGTATACCATATATCAAGTCTCTGCTACTGGTGGTTCATTAGAAGATTTTCCAAAAATTTGGCCTTTTTTCCCCCACACCTCTGCTCAATATGAGCCGAAACCTAATTTGGATAAAAATCAAAATGCCCCTATATAACCACTACTTACATGAAATGTAATTAAAATGTGGCCAGTGGTTTAGGAGAAAGAGGCTCAAACACCACCTTCACGCAGGGCGACGGACGAAGAGTGATAAGAAAAGCTCACCTTGACTTTCAGTCAGGTGAGCTAATGACCTGTAGACTGTGCTAAAGGTTTTTGGGCTTTGGGCTCGGGTAGCCATCATGGTTGAATGATCGCAACCAAAAGGGGACATTCTCAGCTGGAGTGATCCTACGAAGTTACAATGAAATCCCTTCATAAATATGACCTGTAGACTGTGCTCAAGGTTTTCAGGCTTCGGGCCCCTGAAGCCATCAGTTTCCCAATTGCGTCCAAAGGGGACGTTCTCATCTAGACCTTATATACAATGAAATCCCTTCATAAATATGTCCTGTAGACTGTGCTCAAGGTTTTCGGGCTTTGGGCACCTGTAGCCGTCACAGTTGACCAATCACAACCAAAAGGGGATGTCATCATCTAGGCATTATATGGAGTCAAATAACAGATTACAATGAAATCCTTCCATCAATATGACCTATAAACTATGCTAAAGGTTTTGGGCTCGGGCAGTCATCAAGGCTGAATGATCGCGACCAAAAGGGGATGTTCTCATCTAGACATTATTTGAAGTCATCCTACCAAGCTACAATGAAATCCCTTCATAATTATGACCTGTAGACTGTTCTAAAGGTTTTCAGGCTTCGGGCCCCAGTAGCCGTCACTGTTGCACAATAGTGTCCAAAAGGGGACGTTCTCATCTAGACATTATATGAGGTCAACCTACCAAGTTACAATGAAATCCCTTCATAAACATGAACTGAAGACTGTGCTAAAGGGCTTTGGGCTCAGTGGCCATCATGGTTGAATGATCGCAACCAAAAGGGGACATTCTCATCTGGGCATCATCTAGAGTGATTCTACTAAGTTACAATGAAATCCCTTCATAAATATGACCTGTAGACTGTGCTCAAGATTTTCGGGCTTCGGGCACCTGTAGCCATCACAGTTGACCAATCACGACCAAAAGGGGATGTCATCATCTAGGCACTACCTGGAGTCAACCTAACAAGTTACAATGAAATCCTTTCATAAATATGACCTATAGACTATGCTAAATGTTTTTGGGCTCGGGCAGCCACCAAGGCTGAATGATCGCAACCAAAAGGGGAGATTCTCTTCTAGACATTATTTGGAGTCATCCTACCAAGCTACAATGAAATCCCTTTATAATTATGACCTGTAGACTGTTCTCAAGTTCTTTGGGCTTCGGGCTCCTGTAGCTGTCACAGTTGCCCAATCGTGTCCAAAAGGGGACATTCTCATCTAGACATTATATGAAGTCAAACCTACCAGGTTACAATGAAATCCCTTCA
This sequence comes from Pictodentalium vernedei, assembly GCA_031216915.1. Classification (NCBI taxonomy): domain Eukaryota; kingdom Metazoa; phylum Mollusca; class Scaphopoda; order Dentaliida; family Dentaliidae; genus Pictodentalium; species Pictodentalium vernedei. Next base: position 90,293,057 of record CM062294.1, read on the forward strand.
TAAATATGACCTGTAGACTGTGCTAAAGGTATTCGGGCTTCGGGCAGCCATAATGGTTGAATGATCGCAACCAAAAGGGGACATTCTCATCTGGAGTGATCCTACAAAGTTACAATGAAATCCCTTCATAAATATGACCTGTAGACTGTGCTCAAGATTTTCGGGCTTTGGGCACCTGTATCCATCACAGTTGACCAATCACGACCAAAAGGGGATGTCATCATCTAGGCATTATATGGAGACAACCTGACAAGTTACAATGAAATCCTTCCATAAATACGACCTATAGACTATGCTAATGGTCTGTGCTCGGGCAGCCATAAAGGCTAAATGATCGCGACCAAAAGGGGGATGTTCTCATCAAGACATTATTTGGAGTCATCCTACCAAGCTACAATGAAATCCCTTCATAATTATGGCCTGTAGACTGTTCTAAAGGTTTTCGGGCTTCGGGCCCCTGTAGCCGTCACAGTTGCCCAAACGGATCCAAAAGGGGATGTTCTCATCTAGACATTATATGAAGTCAACCTACAAAGTTACAACGAAATCCCTTCATAAATATGACCTGTAACTGTGCTGAAGGTTTTCAGGCTTTGGGCAGCCATCATGGTTGAATGATCGCAACCAAAGGGGACAATCTCATCTGGGCATCATCTGGAGTGATCCTACAAAGTTACAATGAAATCCCTTCATAAATATGACCTGTAGACTGTGCTCAAGGTTTTCGGGCTTTGGGCACCTGTAGCCATCACAGTTGACCAATCACGACCAAAAGGGGATGTCATCATCTAGGCATTATATGGAGTCAACCTAACAGGTTACAATGAAATTCTTCCATAAATATGACCTTTTGCTTATGCTAAAGGTTTTTGGGCTCAGGCACCCATCAAGGCTGAATGATCGCTATCAAAATGGGACGTTCTTATCTAGACATTATTTGGAGTCATCCTACCATGTTATAATAAAATCCCTTCATAAATATGACCTGTGGACTGTGCTAAAAGTTTTCGGGCTTCGGGCCCCTGCAACCGTCACAGTTTCACAATCACGTCCAAAAGAGGAATTTCTCATCTAGACATTATATGAAGTCAACCCACCAAATTACAATGAAATTCCTAAAAAAATATGACCTGTAGACTGTGCTAAAGGTTTTCGGCTCGGACAGTCGTCACGGTTGGCAGATCATGCCCAAATGGGGAAATTCTCATCTAGACGTCATAAGGAGTCATCATACCAAGTTAAATGAAATCCCTCCATATTAAACATGACCTGCAAACTGTGCTAAAAGTTTTTGGGTTTCGGGCTTGGGCAGCCATCACGGTTGGCAGATCATGCCCAAAAGGGGATGTTCTCATCTAGGCATCCTACCACGTTACCATAAATCCCTTCATAAATACGACCTGTAGATTGTGCTACTGGTTTTCGGGTTTTGGGCTCGGGCAGCCATACCGGTTGACCGATCGCGACCAAAAGGGGACGTTCTCATCTAGACATGACTCCAAACCCGCATATGAAATTTTGTGATGATCAGACAAGAACTGTGGGGTGTAGCCCATGCTAAAGGTAAATGGGAACAGACTCACAGACTAACAGACTTCCGCACGCGTGATGGCAATAGCTTATCTTGACTTTGTCAAGTTAAGCTAAAAATGAATGGCGTTTTTCTTGTAGGTAAAAGATAAATACAATATAACCAACCCTAAATAGGACAGATAACGTAAATTCTCCCTACTGAAATTATGCAAATGTCACCCAGCTGTATTTTGTTTAGCCAATCAAATTGTCCAGTTTTGAAATTGACCAATGAAAGCTCCCAACTCTAATTATGCAAATTATGAAAATGTGGCCCAGTTTTATTTTGTTCAGCCAATCAAATTGTCTAGTTTTGAAATTGACCAATGAAATTGATGGAAGGCTTTATTTATCACTGATTAATATGAAAACAAAATATCAAATGTTTTAAAGTGAACAAAACGGACGAGTCTTATGATAAAATAATTATTTGGAGGGTTAGAGGGAATGTCCAATATTGTTAAAAATTGATTTTAAGGGTAAAGAAAATTCATTGAAAAGTTTGAAGCCTCCATAAACATAGAAATTCTGATGGCAGAAATTTGCAACACGCACCGTTGTCTTGCCCAATGATTAGAGAGGTCAACTATAAAAAGATTTTGATGGTACATGATGTCATCTCGCGCGGAAATTTGCATAAGTGAAGCACCTCAAAATCAGCAGACTTGAAAAACAGGGGAACAGATCGCCATTTTCAGAGCGAACGCCAACTCAACCTCTTTCATTGATAAAATCTCGATGAAGATAACTTTGTCACCAATGACACTTCCACACATTATTCAAAAATACCCAATGAACAAATACACACCTGTACGGTTGGTGGATGTTTTTTTTTTATTTTCCGTTTTATATCACTTTGAATGCAAAAAATTAAATTGTTTACGTTCTGACAACAGATAAAGTCACGTGACTAAAATCCCTACTGTAATTTGAAAGAAAATCATTCTTGCTACCGCCGGTAGTTTTGTCAACTTTTGATACTGTATTACTAGCAGTTAACAAACCAAAAGAGAAAGGATTTGTGGTCAGAAGTATGATTTTTTAAATTTTCAAGTAACAAAAATCAGTATAATACTGAATTCTAGGAAGCCAGTGTTCAAGTTAAAGAAATAATAACGTCATTTATTCAGAAGGATTGACGCGGCGAACGCACGGTGCAATCTCTTGTTTTTGTTTCTTATTTTTATTTTCTGCTACCCCAGAATCCAATATCGAACAAAATAATGGCCGCCCTCCATCAGTGGCGGCGCCAGAAATTTTTGTGTGTGTGTGTGTGTGTGTGGGGGGGGGGGGGGGGGGGGCAACTAGGGGGGCAGACTCCCATGAAGGGGGGCAAATACGTAAAGGATCATATCATTACTTTGTTACGAGGTAGTCCAAACTTGGACCCAAAGTCCGTAATATACTTTTTTGGTTTGGTACGTCCTGTGGACGTACCAAACCAAAAAATTATATTACAGACTTTGGGTCCAAGTTTCGACTAAATGTAATGGTAATTAGCGGTCCTCCTTTCAAAAAATCCTGGATCCGCGTCTGGTGGGTCTGTGAGAGAGAGAGAGAGAGAGAGAGAGAGAGAGAGAGAGAGAGAGAGAGAGAGTTATAAGTATCTGCATCCGAGTCTTTAAATCTCTACTGCCTGGATGTGTTCATCAGCTAGCCTGAGGCTTTGGGCTAAGTGTGTATGGGAAATTATTGGGAATAAAAAAAGAGAGGGGTGTGTGTGTGTGAGAGAGAGAGTGACTAATGTGTTTGTGTGTGAGGGTGGATGGAAATGCATGCGAGATGGTTGGGGGGCAACTGGGGGGCAAAGCCTTCGTTTGGGGGGGGGGGGGGGGGCAAATGCCCCCCCATAGCGCCGCCACTGCCCCCGATGGGCTAACCGAAAGACACAATTTTCAGTTTGTCAGATATACTTTTTCATTGGAAATTGAGTGTTTCTCTACAAACGCACGTGTGTTACCCATAGAGCTCACTGCGTTCTCTAACATGAGTTAGGTTAGACCGAGAAGAGATAGATAGATAGCTAGATAGATAGATATTTTATTCACCAGTATACTAAGCAAATACAAAACTGACAAATGTGTGTAAATCTACAATATCCAATTTACAATAATAAAGCACATACACAATCAGAGATAATATTAATTTTTAAAATGTACACTGGCAGGGAAAGTCATAGCCAGATTGGCTGTCTTCCTGCCTTTCCCTATAGAAAAAAGAATAGAAGAGAAATACAGAACAAGGAAGATAAAGGCAGGGAGAAACAAGGAATGTACAACATTGTGCTTTGTCAGTACTATTTAAGTTAATCTTCCACCGTGTCCAATGTATCAACGTCCATTATAACATCCGAGTGTGTACACGTGATGGCTGGACTTCAAGGACAACCCAGCGCCGCTAAAATGGCCACATTCAAACACAAATTACTTTTCAACAGGCTGATATAATCGTGTATACGTTTGACAGGGACCAAGTCAAGAGGCTGTCCTGGACGAGCTCCAGACCGAGTTAGGTCGAGCACGGTAATGCACAAAGGACAGACTAACAAAAAACGTCCACTGTATATTATATCCTAGTTATCCACTGAGAAATAACAGACACTGGACTGGATTGCTGAGGCTACACCTAAAATGCAGGAGATGTTATTCTCGTAAGAGGAAATACGTTTAGCTGTTGAATTCTACCCTGTTGTTAAGTTTCCGAAGGTCAATGTCTAATTCGTTCCATAATTTAGGGAATGCAAAGACTGGGAATGTATCAAGCGTTTTGGTTCTCGTTCTATGGGTACGAATCTGACCTGTTTGTCCAGTGTTCATACAGGTTTCGTTGTTCACGGTTGAAAAACATTCATCAAATGATCCTGGCAGATTTCCATTGTGCCAATCAAACAAGACCAGGGAAGCATGTAATTTATATAAATCTTTAATCTTCAGTATATTATCTTTGATAAATAAAGGGTCAGTATGTGCATTATATGTTTGGTTGTTTATAATTCTTATTGATCGCTTCTGTAATTTACGGAGACGATTACAGGCTTTTGAGCCCCCCCCATAATGGAATTCCATAAACCAAATTACTTTGTATATGAGAGAAATATACAGTTTTCATGACTTTGTGTGGGAGAACTTTCCTTACTTTATTTAGGGCGTAGTTAGCGAGAGCGACTTTCGAGCAAATATGCGATATGTGAGCCTTACAGGAAAGATTCTCATCAAGATTTATACCAAGAAATTTGAGATACTTTTCAGTCTCATTATAACCAACTCTATCAATAACTTGATTGTTTATCCGTGTTTGATGGGATGTGACGTTCTTGTCCTTGTGACAAGGGTCAAGTGTAATGTATTTCGTTTTCGTGGCGTTTAAAACTAAGTGGTTAGCAGCACACCAATCAAATATTTTTTGAAGTTCGTCATTAAACTCCAAGGTTAGAGGGTTTATATCCGCACTGGATTTGTATACCGAGGTGTCATCTACAAAGGATTGTAGGCTCAGCTTTGTTGACTTATGTATATCGTTTATATATATGAGAAAGAGTATAGGGACGAGAATAGAACCTTGAGGAACTCCACGTTAGTTCAGCTAGACCAGATTTAATATCTCCAAGAGAGACATATTGGGTCCTACTATGGAGATAGCTCTTAAACCAGTTGTTTTCATGACTTATGGTATCGAAGGCTTTAGAGAGATCCAGAAACAGGGCTATTGTACTATCTTTAATGTCTTTATTGTTCTCGAGAGACATGTATTTTAGCAGGTGCATTAATCGGATGTAAAGTACTATGCCCTTTCCCGAACCTGTATTGGTGATGGTAAAGAACATCATATTTATGTAGAAATTTTACAAGTCTTACAGACATGAGTTATTCAAGAATTTGGGAAAATACGGGAAGAACGCTGATCGGCCTGTAGTTTGTAAACTCCTTCTCGTCTCCCGATTTAAAGACAGGTATTACTTTAGCAATTTTCATCCTATCCGGAACTTTCCCCTTACTGAAAGAAGAATTCATAATATGTGCAAGTGGAGCCTCAACCTAGTTTATTGAGTGTTTAAGGATGGTGGACGTAAGATTTTCACAGTCTTGACTTAACTTAGGCCTCATGGCATTTACTATCCTTGTGATTTCAAAGGACGACGTTGGTGTGATGAATAGGGTATCATGGTGTGGATCATTCAGGAACTCAGTAAATAACTTACGCGGTTTGGTCATTAGCTTGGAGGTTTGACTTCCTATATTGGCAAAAAATGTATTAAACTCATGTGCAATCGTATTTGAAGCATATATTGTCCTATCACCCTGATGGAATAGTGAATGCAAATTGCGTTTGCTTTTGTTTATGTTTAATGCTTTATTTAAGACTTCCCATGTTTTCCGCATGTTATTCTTATTTTCTAGGAGAGTTTTTTCATAATACATAGCTTTACTATGTTTTTTAATCTTGTTGAATAACTTACAGTAATTTTTGTAATTCTCGATATTCAATTCTGTGGGAGATCGTAGTTGTTTGTGGAAAATTTTGCTTTTATTATTGGCAGAGATAAAGTCCTTTTGTCATCGAGGGCTTTTGCTCAATACATTTCTTGTTTGGCTTATGTTTTTGCAGTGGAAATTAAAATTTTTTAGTAAATTTTGTTTCTTAACATACCTACCACAATTGTTTACAATTGGCTGTAACATAAGTGCAAGCCCTACTTCGGAACTAACTCAAGCTTTTAGAATCTTTTCCAAACGAGTTGGAAAAGTACTAGAGTGCAAAAGCACGAAAAAGATCGAAAAAAAAGGGTCGAGCGAGACCAGCGCTCGAAATTACAGGTACTCTCTCTGCACACCTCTTGCGTTTACCGAGCGCATGCGCAACAACCGTGACGTCAATTCCGTATTTCCGCCAACGAGAAGTTTGTGATTTAGCGGGGAGGCATCGATATCAAAGATATCCCCAAGGAGGGTGGGCCTCCGGTAAACAATTGTGGTAGGTATGTTAAGAAACAAAATTTACTAAAAAATTTTAATTTCTTTTCAACCTACTCACAATTGTTTACAATTGGCTGAATAAACAATAGGAGGAGGTGAATCACATAACCAATACCAACAAGAGTAGCAGAACGAAAGCAAGGATGGCAGAGAACAAAAACTAAAACCTGTAATGAAGAAAGAGAGAAGGCACCTGAAAAGAACAAGGCTGAGAGAAGCGCAACCTCGACAAAAACAATTTAACGAGGGTGCACCACAGCCTGAGCAGCCACGAGAGGGCCTAAAGAATAAAGGTCCTCAGATTGCTGCTGAAGGTGGCGGAGATAAAAGGAGGAGAAGGTAGAAGCATTCCTCCAGTAAGCCGCATTCATAACATCACGGAGCGAAACAGAATTGGAGAACGCCCAGGATGTAGAAATGGCACGAACCTCGTGAGCATTAAGCCGGTTCGAAACAAGATCCGATGCAGACAAGCGAGAATAAGCCAGCCTGATTGCAAGACAGATCCACCTGGAAATAGAATGGGAAGAGATAGACTGCCGCTTAGGAATGAGAGACAGAAAAAATCTCTTCCGACCCCTCCTAATGAACTGAGTGCGAGTAATGTAAGTCTTGACCGCACGAACAGGACAAAGAAGAGGCCTCCGTCCATCTACAGCAGGGAGAGCCCGAATGCAGATGGGAGGAGGTACCGAATCGGGGAGTTGATTCTTAGCCAGAAAAGAGCAATCAGTAGTGAATGTGACACTGTTAGCCTCATTTCGGAAGAAGGCAGAATCAACAGATAGCGCATGAAGCTCACTGACTCGACGAGCAGAAGCAAACGCTAGAAGAAAAGCCGTCTTATAGGTGAGAAAACGCATGTCGGTCTCAGATAAAGGCTCGAAAGGCGCCCCCTCCAAACAGTGCAACACCCATGCCAAGTTCCACTTGGGTGTAAGACGCAAAACTCGAGGCCTCTTCAAAGAAAAGTGCCGAATAAGTTTGGAGAGGAAAAGATTACGACCGATACACCGCTTTCCCACATAAGAGAAAGTATCAGACAGCATAGACCGATAGCCCTTAATCGTAATAGGCTGGAGGCCCTTGGAGTCAAAAAGAAAAACCAGAAAATCCGCAATTTGAGCGATAGACGGATCACGGTAATTCACATTGTGATCTGAACACCAGCGGCAGAAAACCTTCCACTTGGCGGCATAAGTCATTCCAGTGGAAGGTCGCCGCGATGCAGAAATGCACTCCACTGATCGTCTCGAAAAACCTCTACGTCGGAGACTGGACCTGATAAAAGACAGGCGTGAAGGGACAGGCTCGCCAGGTTGTTGTGATACTTCCTGGGACGACCCTGTGAAAGAAGATCGCGACGTAGAGGTAGACGAATCGGTCGATCGGCCAATAGAGGCCGCAGCAGATTGATACACACCCTCTGTGGAGACAGGGGTGTGATCAGAATGATCCTGCAACTGCAAGCACGAATCTTCGCTAAAACTTGAGGAAGAATCGGTGCAGGAGGAAAGGCATAGCCGACCCAGCCTGTCCAGTCCAGAGACAGAGCGTCTACTGCAAATGCCAGAGGATCTGGACAAGGGGAGACAAAAGTCTCTACCTGATGATTCCAGCGAGTAGCGAAAAGGTCGACCTGAGGACGACCCCACTGCTCGCAAATCGCCTGAAACACCGACCGATGTAGCATCCATTCGGTTGGAAGGACACTGTCGCGTCGGGACAGGGAGTCTGCTAGGACGTTGAGACGCCCGGGAATGTGTCGAATGGACACCCGAGCGTTCACATCCCGTGCCAACAGAAGAAGATCCCGAGACAGCCGATACATAGGAATCGAATGAGTGCCTCCCTGATTCCGTATGTAGGCCACTACTGTCGAATTGTCCGAAAGAAGTAGGACAACATGGTCCGACAGATGAGGGATCCAAAGCCGAAAACTCAACAGAAGAGCAAGGAGCTCCTTCTGGTTGATATGAAGGCCCACCTGCTCGCTGTCCCACTCTCCGTGAGTAGACAGACCGAGAGGGTCCAACGTCGCACCCCAGCCCCGATCGCTGGCATCCGCAGTAAGGATGCGATCGGCCAAAGGAAGATCCAACGGAACACCCTGTGTCAGCCAGGGAATATTTGCCCAAGGGCGGAGGTGACAAAGCAGAGACCGAGGAATAGTGAGTTCCAGGTCCAGCGGATCTACATTCGGACGCCAATGATCCAACAGGAAGTGTTGGAGAGGTCGGACAAACAAGCGACCGAGCGGAATGAGATCGGTCACCGAACCGCAAAGGCCCAGCATCCGAAGGAAAGTCCTGGCCGAGACCGAGGAAGATTGAAGCAGGTCCCGAGTCAAGGCGGAAAGAATCGTCGCCCGAGCCTGGGGAACCGACACTACATTGTGAAGAGTGTCGAAATCCATCCCCAAATGACGGAATCGCTGAGAAGGAAGAAGATCCGACTTCTCGCGATTGACTCTGAAACCCAGCGACGCTAGCAGGCAAAGAAACTGCCGGACATCGAACTCCAGAACAGCAGCATCGTGGTGCCGTTGGAGGATGTCGTCTAGGTAGGCGGACGAAGTCACCGCCGACTGAGTGCGATGGAAAGCAAGCACATGAGACATCAGTCGGGTGAAGGCCCAAGGAGCCAGGTTCAAACCGAACGGGAGAGCTCTGAATTGAAAAACTCGATCCCGAAACGAGAACCGAAGGTATTTCCGTGACGCCAGATGAATGGGTACATGGAAGTAGGCATCCTTCAGGTCGATACTGGCCGCAAAATCGCCCTGATGAACTGAACGTCGAACCGACCGGAAAGTCTCCATACTGAAACGAGGAGCAATTATGTACTCGTTCAGGGTACTCAGATCGATGACAGGACGAAATTGGCCGTTTTTCTTCGGCACCAAGAAAAGTCTCGAGTAAAACCCCGGTGAAAGGGTGTTCCTGACCACCTCGATCGCCCCTTTGGTGAGGAGATTGTCGATCTCCTGCACCAGAAGGTCCCGACGCAGAGAATCTGAAGGGACCTGAGTCGGAAGGGGCACCCGAGATAAACTGGGGTGCCGATGGAAGGACAGTCGCAGACCGGAATGAATGACGTCGAGGACCCAAGAGTCCGACGTTATCTCTGTCCAACGGTCGTAAAACAGCGACAGCCTTCCTCCGACTGGAGGCGAATCGAGGTGAGAACCTTCACTTGCGGCCTCGACGAGGCCCCCGAGAGGAGAAACCACCTCGGGAAGTGACAGAGTCCTGAGACTTTCCAGCCTGAGGCTGCCAGCGGGCCTGGCCACGTCGGCGCTTCTTATGAGCAGAAGGAGCAGACGGAGCCGAAGGCGTAGCCGACGTCGCCGACGAGGCAGACGCAGCAGCACGCTTGGCGGGCCTGGAACGACCCCCACCCGCAGCAGCAGGTGGGTCAAGCTGTCTCAGCAAAAGCTGGTCCTTCGAATGACGAAGAACTTCGCCACGAACAGCTTCCACGGAACCATGGAACAACTGAGGTCCTACCAAAGAGGCAGACCTCAGAACAGCACGTTGCTCAGAAGGAAGGGATGGTAAAGAATCCAAAACCGCATCCCGGCGTGCCAGCTCCAAATTGGCCGTGTTACAGGCGTGAGCGTGAGTCAAGTTCATAAGAGCCTGTGACAAAACGCGAAAAGGCGCCTGAGCGTCATCAAACTCCCCTGGTGGAAAATATTTAGCCAGAGCAGCGACGACATGGTCCGCGAGAGATAACATACCCAGCATCTCTCGGGACAGGCCCACCATAGACTCAACTACCGACATCGGGAGAACTGCCGACTTAGGCTTAGTCAACCCGAGGGAAGAAGAATCCTCATCCACAGTAGTCATCCCTTGGAAGACTGGTGGAGAGACGGAATCGTAAACACGAAACCGCGATGGAGGCAGGAAGGCATCAGCTCTAGAAAAGAAGGAACCCTTGAGGGCCTTAGAACGCATTTTGGCGTCTAAGCCCTGGAAGGACTCAACCACCTGAGCCGATTGCAGAGGCGCAAAGCCCCGGAGCTAGAAGGCTCAACAGGGTTACGGCGCTCCACAGTGGACCGCGGCCGGACGGTCACAGAAGGCTGGTCGGAAGGTAGAACGTCCGGCAATAAGCCAAAGACGAAATCCAAAGCCTGCCCCAAGACTGACGAGGGGGGACCATCACCTTCAAGATACTCGTCATCCTCCGTAGCAGAGGAGACGTAGCCCAACTCGGGCTGACCAGCAGAAACCTCCTGTGAATACTGTGCAGTATCCAAGGGGCCAGGCGAGACATCTCGGCGACCGACCAAAGGAGGTTGTGCCTCAGGAGGCACAGGGAGGCCAACTTGAGGGTTGCCAGAAAGCAACCGGGTGAGCGCCAAAACGGCCTGGCGCAGGTCACCCTGAGAATCCGTCGCAGCAGAATCGCCCGACGGAGTGTCCTCCCAATGGACCCTTCTGGTAGAAGAACCCAAATCCTCAGAAGAGACCGACGGCGAACGTCGATCGGCAGACAGAATAGGAGCACGGTGAGAAGACACCGGAGGATAGTCCCGATTGTGACGCCCAGGAGCCATCACTGGCCTCTGCGAAACAGAAGGCCCTGCCTGCAAATCCTCGAAAGGGACCGACGGCGCACGTCGATCGGTAGCTGGACCTAGGACACGGTGAGAAGACACCGGAGGATTGTCCCAAGAATGACAGGAACCTGTCATTGACCTCTGCGCAGCAGACGGCCCCAACTGCCTATCCTCTGAGACCGACGGCAAGCATCGATCGACACCCAGACTCGGAACACAGTGAGGAATCACCGGAGGAAGGTTCCGAGAGTGACAGCTAACCGGGGCTGTCACTGACCGCTGCCGAACAGCAGGCCCTGGATGCCAACGTCCCAACACCATCCCGCTAGTCGGCACACTAGCAGGCGAAGGTGGAACAATAAACGATTCACTCGAGGGACGAGGAATCGCTGCCGAAGCGACCGGCCGGCTCAACCGACTAGGAGCAAACCTAGCCAGATGAGACGGAGCAGACAGCAAACCCGCACAGCCTCGCCGCGAGGCTGGGGGAGGCTGAGAACACACAGACACACCAGCAGATACAGCCTCGGTCCCCCGAGACTGTAGACCATCCCCAGAAGAGATGGAAGAGCCACCATCAGACAGAATAGGATCTGGAGTAGCAACCCCCTCAACAACGGTCGACGGTGTTGGAGGCAGATCGGAGAGGGTTACCGAGTTGACCTCGGAAAAGCTCTCAACGAAAACAGACGCCTCAATAGTGACATCCGAAGACAAAGAGACCGCGGTCTCCTCATCAGGTATCACAGAACAAACACCGTCAACAGTTGCAGAGGAGCTCGCCACAGAAGTCAGATCCGAATCCTGTGTGACAGAGTCACCACGTGCACCAGCAGAAATGTCTGCAACGGCACGGCTACCCTTACCCCGAGAACGAGGGGTTCTAGCTCTGGAAAGAACCACCTTGTTAACAGAAGCCCAAAATTTAGAGGACCAAACCCCACAGATACCACATGATTGGGCCTGAGTGCAATTGTTGCAAGTGACACATGTGGTATGGGAATCGTCCACATGTTTCACCTGCAAACAAGAGGTACAAGGAATAGTCTTAGGCATGATATAAATACAACAATCAAGCTTCCCGCCGACGGAAAACAGAACGAAGGTCGTGTTCACACGTGGGGGAAAGGCAAGATAAAGTGTGAAAAGCACAGCAATAATAATACAAATTAACATTAAATGAGAGTAATAATTTGGTAGCTTGAAAAAGGATACAATCCAGTAGCACACTAAAGACGATTAATAAGTTGTTCACGAAGAATTAATATCATAAACAGCACAGTCACAAAAATTTCCGACCATGAACAATGGCGGAAAATAAAGGAATTGACGTCACGGTTGTTGCGCATGCGCTCGGTAAACGCAAGAGGTGTGCAGAGAGAGTACCTGTAATTTCGAGCGCTGGTCTCGCTCGACCCTTTTTTCGATCTTTTTCGTGCTTTTGCACTCTAGTACTTTTCCAACTCGTTTGGAAAAGATTCTAAAAGCTTGAGTTAGTTCCGAAGTAGGGCTTGCACTTATGTTACAGCCAATTGTAAACAATTGTGAGTAGGTTGAAAAGAAATGCTGTTTTGAAGGCATTCATGTAAGTATTGATGAAGATTTTGTAGCTTTCATCGGGACAATCCGATTCCAAAACTCCAGAAAAATCACATTGGGACAACAACAGTTTGAAGTATTCAATAGTAGTAGAATTAATTTCCTAGTCAAAGCCGGTTTTATCCTATCCTGCTTGGTGTTTGTTGGTTCGATATTAAAAATGCCAAAGTGGTCAGATACATCCGTAAGGATTATTCCCGATGTAAAGGGATTTGCGATATTACTGGAGAAAATATGATCTATGAGTGTAGCAGACTGAGGTGTTACTCTAGTGGGTTTGGTAATAACAGGCACATGAGAATCAGATTTTAAGATTAACCATGATTAATGATGATTTCCTTTCTTTATTTAGTGCATCAGTTAAGTAGTTGATTTTTGATATGAATAAGTCCACGTCTACTTTAGGGGCAGTAGTGGGTCTACAGATTATACCAACTACTCTCGATGAATTCTTATACTTCAGTTCGACAAACAGTGACTCAAAAACATGTGGTATGAAGATAGAAAGGTCATACCGATCACTAAATGTTATATCAGCTTTAGTGAAGAGCCCCAAAAACTCCCACGTCCATCGTCGTCACAGGGTCTTGTATTTTTTTTTTATATCTGATGATAACCTGCTATACAATAAGATATATTGTCAGGGATTTGAAATACCTCTGTGAGGCCGATGAAGTCGAATGAGTTCTGGGGGCTATTCGTTTCAACAAGTAGATGATGTAGGGAGTCCCAGTGGGCTTGTAGGCTTTGGCAGTTGATATGAAATGCCGAGAATGATCTATTTGTACCATTAAGCTCAGCACACACCTCACAGGGAGTGAAATACTTACTATTTATAGTGCTGTATACCGGTTGAGAGTTATCTTCAGTCAACACACCAGTTATATCATTTAGTATGTGACTAAGTTCATATTCAGGTTTTGTCTGGATCTCGTCCAATCTTATACTACCCGCCACGACTAACAGTCCAACCATCAGTAGCATCATCCCATATGCATTTTATAGGAGCCGCCGTTCTTGTACATGAGGGATTATCAATTGTTACATTGTTGTTGGTGAATTTTGCTGAGAAGTTAGACGCTAGTTGTATAGTGACACATGAGTTATTAAGTGGTGAATCCAAGTACAATGCTGCACAATAAAAACATAGATTTAAAATAGAAAAAAAATATGTGAAATGTGAAATATAATTTCCAATACACGGCCTTGGCGGGTGGAGAAAAATTGTCTCTGGTTCTGAAGATTATTGTCTATTACATATCATTAAGATCATTACAATTTCGGAAATTTACCACTTCAATTTAGGTAAATGACATTTTTCTCTCACAAACACAAATAATGACTGTTCATTTACTCTTAAAAGATTTGAAATTTCATTCATAGTAGATAACAGAGAGGATGTCGATAGTCCCTGCACCATCAGAGCTGTGAGATAGTGACAGCAGGGTACAGTCCTTTCTCCCAGGAAAGGCTTATTCATTGTTGTTGATATTCTGTTTAGAGTGGAGAAAATTTCCTAAATTCAATTTTTTAAATTCAGTATATAGCAAATTGTTTTCAAAATCGGATGGAGTGTATTTTAATTTAATTGATCACTTGACGAGTGACTTTCAAGGCAAAACAAGTGGAATATGTGTATCAAGGCCGACCATGAGCGGTCCATACTCACTAACAACACACCGACTGACAATAGCCTTGGGTCAAAAGCCAGTCTAAGTTATACGGACATTTTCTTGCTTGGTCTAAGTGAATTTGCCGTTAGGTTACGGTTGCAGTGATGTTAACAAAAGAAGCACATTAACAGCTTGTGAAACTATTGTTATTTTCTGGAGTCAGTGAAAAGTGACCTAGAAACGAAAGACCATCTCAAGTAAATTCTAGCATTATTTATTACAATATTTACACTTTATTTTATTTTCTGTTACACGATTTTGTTTTCCTCTTGAATAGTTCATTTTAAATGTCAACCTTAATTTAATTAATTATCAATTAATTTATTATTAATCTAATTTAATTTTTATATGTTGAAGTTATTATTATTTTATTGCTTTATCAACAATTAATAAATATATTATTATTATTATTATTATTATTATTTATTATTATTATCACAATTCTACCATTATCAGCAATAGGAGTAAATAATTTATGCTCAGTTTATAAAAAAAACAATTACCTCAGTAATTAATAATCAACATTACCTGTAATTAATAACAGTCAATGGTAGCTATGAATTTGTATAATCAAGTGACAGATAATAATAGTCAAATAATTAATTATTATAATAAATCAACCATCAATTACTAATCAGGTAATTAATATAATAGAAACAGTTCATTTTAATATCAACCTTAATTTAATTATCAATTAATTTATTATTAATCTAATTTTTATATGTTGAAGTGATTATTATTTTATTGCTTTATCAACAATTAATAAATTTATTAGTATTATTATTATTATTTTTAATATTATTATTATTATTATTATTATTATTGTCATCACAATTATATCATTATCAGCAATAGGAGTAAATAATTTATACTCAGCTCAGTTTATAAAAACCCCCAATTATCTCAGTAATTAATAATCAACATTACCTGTAATTAATAACAGTCAATGGTAGCTATGAATTTGTATAATCAAGTGACAGATAATAATAGTCAAATAATTAATTATTATAATAAATTAACCACCAATTACCAATCAGGTAATTATATAATAGAAACAGTTCATTTTAAATGTCAACCTTAATTTAATTAATTATCAATTAATTTATTATTAATCTAATTTAATTTTTATATGTTGAAGTTATTATTATTTTATTGCTTTATCAACAATTAATAAATTTATTTTTATTATTATTATCATCATTAATTTTAATTATTATTATTATTATTATCACAATTCTATCATTATCAGCAATAGAAGTAAATAATTTATGCTCAGTTTATAAAAAAAAACCCCAATTACCTCAGAATTAATAATCAACATTACCTTTAATTAATAACAGTCAATGGTAGCTATTAATTTGTATAATCAAGTGACAGATAATAATAGTCAAATAATTAATTATCATAATAAATCAACCATCAATTACTAATCAGGTAATTAATATAATAGAAACAGTTACAACAATGATAATTTAGAGTAATATATATAGATAATTAATATATCATTAATAATTACTAATCATCTATCAGTCACTGATTACCAATCACTTATCATTTTAATAAATTAATTACTATTAGTAAATAAATATAAGTTTATAGATTTATAGAGTCAATTTATTTGAATTTTTAATTTGTTTTATCTTCAACAAAAATGCTCCCTAATCCGTTGTGATAAATTTTTAAGATCACCCCTCCCTTATTCGTGTAATTCACTCGATTTATCAGATCTTTTCAGAGCAAACAATTTGTTTTGTCGATGTCTAAGAAAGATAGGTGAATACATCTAGCGTCCAGAGAGAACAGATGGCAGCACACAGCGCCGAGCGAGCCGATCACAAGTCACGCACCATGTACATCGCACTCATTGCGCGACCCGCAAACAACCCCACTCAACGCTGCAAACCATCGTGTACTCTCTCCAAACAACAGCCACCACCATCCATCGACCACGAATACACAGACTTTGGTGTCAATTTGGATGACCTACAGTATTCCACTCAATACAGTTGCGTGGTTAATGCATGCCAACCAATTTCAATTCAGGTTTTCCCTCAGTTCATTGCACGCAGAGATAACAAGGTTATGACCTTATGCGACTAACCCATATATGCAGGGAACAGTGGCGTAGGGGATGGGCCCACATTGTGGGGAGGGGGGGGGGGGGCGACTTGAAGGACGTCCCAAAGCCGTAAGGAAGAGGAAAAGGGAGAGAGCGAGACTGTGTATCAAATACACATAATTTCAAACTCTCACTTTCACACGACGTACTCTTTGTAGTCTATGTATTATTCTTTTAACCCTTTACCTAACGTAACAGCTAAAACCGACCAGCGCTATTCTAAAAAATCGCCAATTAATTTTCATTATTTTTTTCATTTTCTGTCTCAAAAACATAGGTTATGACCCCTCGTTGGAACGAGCTCGTTCCAACGAGAGGTCATAACCTATGTTTTTGAGACAAAAAAATGAAAAAAAAATTAGTTATTCAAGAATTATTTTTGCAAGTGTCGTCTGCTTTCAGGTTAGGTAAAGGGTTAAGTGAACGCTACCTCACTGTAACTGATAGGGGTGAGAAATTAACAATATACATACATGGTGCTTCTCAAGTCACACATGTTGGGCATGCATGTGTATTTTGTTGGATGGTGGGGGGGGGGGGGGGGGGTGAAACTTAAAACATGTAATGAAAAAATCTACAGAGTCGTACTTTTAGAATCGATCCCATAGGCTATACCTTCATTTAATTTTTGGCGTATGTACTACGTGAAATCTAAAATTGCTCTCGTTTTAAAGGCAACCACCATTATGAAAGGGCCCCCATCTCTATCTCGTGGGGGGGGGGGGGGGGATATTCTTTTGGATTAGAATAGTTTGGAGTTAACATCCACATTCGATGAATTACATACTTATGGGATTAATCACTATCTATTCAGCAAGTTTACAATTTTTTCAATCTGTGTAGTTTTGTCTCAGTTTAGGGTGTCGAGTTCTATCACGTACTAGGAGTACCACAGACATTTGTATACATTTTACAATTAAAATATACAAGACTGACAAGATTATAAACATGCAATCAAATACTATGTCGACAGTGACAGATTCCTTATCTTTATACACCAATGAAGCTATCTATTCTACCCATTCATTAGCCCACCAGACATGACTATTAAGTATTCCTAGTGCATAAGTGCATGGCTGTTACAACTGGATTAGGATGGATGGGCTGGATTATTAATATTGATGACTTGTATCAAGGGATGTGCATAATTGTAAGCAATAGCTTTTGGGCATATCGAACATACTGTTTCTTATTGCAAAACAGTATTTACGATAACGTACCGAAATGTTAAAATTGTATACTCTTCCAAAAAAGAAAGTGTGCATGTTAAAAAATAACACTAAAAAAGGATATATATCATTTTCATTCATGGAAATTTTATTCAATCACAGATGAATCAATTTGTGATCAACGCGAGCAATTTCATTACGCTACGACGAATACTCTTGGTGCCATGGAGAGTCAAAGACACTTAAGGGTCCAACACAAAAGTGACACACTCAATATCTGGTATGACCTCCGTCCGCATCGACTACTGCTGTGCATCTACGCCTCATGGAAGCGAACAAGTTAGCATGGAAGTGGGTTAGGGTAGGGTTAGTTAGGGTTAGGTTAGGGTAAGGGTTAGGTTAGGGTTAGGTTAGGCTAACCCTAACCCTACTCTACACCACTGCAGTCGAGCACGACGATAACGTAACGTCAAAATCGGACGAATTGCAGGTCTTCGAGGATGTAAGTTGTATTCTCTCAGCTGGTTGATTACTGTTTGAGGATGTATCCGTCTCAGGTTAGGGATGTTCCTGGCTGTCGTCGTTGCCGTTTGTTGCCGGTTCCGGAGATGGACGACACGGATATACCGATCTTGTGCAGGGGTGGTAACTCGGGGTCTCCCGGAGGGGGTTCGGTCTCGAACGTCATCATGTTGTGCATGTCGATGGACTAGCCTGTCTACAGTGTTACGGTGGCAGTTCAAATGCTGGGCAACCTCTCTGTGTGTTCTGCCAGCTCTAATCATACCCAGGGCAAGGAGACGTTGATTCATTGTCAATCTTGGCATGCTAATGTGGAGTCGTTTTAACACCAGCGCTAGTTTGAATGTGAACGATAGGAAGGCCTTACTTTAGTGTTTAAATACCCAATGATTCACACTGCTGCATGAATTTTCAGACTCTCCACGTGCAAAACATGCCTTTTCACAAACGTGCAGCACGTCATTTAACGTTAATGCAATTTTAACGGGGAAAGCTGTTTTTGTGTTCAATATAACTTATTCATGAACAGGTTAACACTCTTTACACCTACAAAATTATTTTTTTGGAGTTTGATCAATTTCTGCAATGCACACTTTCTTTTTTGGGTGAGTATATAATCACTATCTATTCAGCATACTCTCGAGTGCCTAATAATAGTACAGGGTGGAAAATTTCTGAAAATTAATAATAGTATAGGCTGGAAAATTCCAAGATGTGATCCAGCCGCTATGCTCAGAGCCATTTTTATAACACAGACGTCTGATGCTTTTGAAGTGGTGAAGGGCTAATTTACTTTCGGCTATCATAATTTTCACATGAATTTGACTTGTTGCAATTTCTGGGAGATTGCCAAAAGGAACTCTCCCATAAATTGCACCAAGGCAAAACCTTATAGACTAATTAATTCAGTTTCAGCAATGGTATGAAGCACATCCATTGAGTACTAGGTCTTAACTGGTAGAGTGCCGAATTATTTTTGGTCATCAAAATTTGTTCACATACGTTTGCCTAGTTACAATTTATGGGAGAGTGCCAAT
This sequence comes from Pictodentalium vernedei, assembly GCA_031216915.1. NCBI lineage: Eukaryota > Metazoa > Mollusca > Scaphopoda > Dentaliida > Dentaliidae > Pictodentalium > Pictodentalium vernedei. The sequence goes on from CM062294.1 coordinate 90,312,291, forward strand.
AGGCACTCTCCCATAAATTGTAACAAGGCAAATCCTAACAGACTAAATAATTTCACTTCAAAGGTGATATGTAGAACATCCACAAAATATGAAGCCTTTAAGTGCTGGTACTGACACTTCAGAGTGAAGCCCAAATATGAGCTTCCAGCACTCTACCAGTTAAAGTTATGGTAACAGTTGTTCAGAATAAAGCCCTAATATATGCTTCCAGATCTCTACCAGCTGACATTTCCATTGCATCCTGTGTTTGCTTGTACATGTACCTTACTAGTTTGTTTTGGTGAACTTTTTGAGATTAAGCGGCTGCTCTGCACATTCGATTACTGAAAATTAATAATCATACAGGGCCAAATAAGGATCATACAGGCAGGAATTTTGTTCGAAAAAGAATTATCATACATGTATGATTATTAGGCACTCATGAGTACATCTACCCAGTGAAGGCTGTCATGTGGTAGGCAATACCGCATTCACACTCTTGTATAATGTAATTCAACTTTCTGTTCTACCAACCCTTTATTAAAGCAAGACCAAACACGGCTGCTCAACGTTCCGAAAGGAGGACTAATTCATAATACTGCCGAATATATTCAATGGTGACCATAACTGCAATTGTTAGAGTTTGGGAATTTTTGAGTTATGATTTATTGCTGCTAACTGATATATACACAATAAAATGCACTCAATGCAAATGCATAGTTTTTCGACTAGATTTGTGGACATTGTACCATTCTGTTTGTTACTGTGATCAGAACTTATTATACAATATATAAGTGTGAATGCAGGACAGCCCACCACCACGCAGTCAAATTGTGGCTGTCGATGGGTGTGTATGTGTGTGTGTGTGTGTGTGGGGGGGGGGGGGGGGGGGGGCAGCACCAGATTCCGATTCCTGTATAATGCAATTTGTTTATCTATTCTTCACAAGACACTCAATTAAAAGGGTGGCTGTAACTAAAACAATTTTGGAATTATTCAAAGTACTGCTTGTTGGTGATGGTTAAAATTTAGAATACAGAATAAACTCAATAAAAAATAGGCCGATGAAATCGTCAGATGTGTACCCATACGTGCAATTAGTAAAGCTGTATGACGGAGGGCCACCACGGATGCTGACATAATGTACACCATACAAGAGGAGTGTATAATTTGATGGATAAAGGGTTAATATCTCCGGATCAAATTATCAGATTTACATAATGAAAGTCTCCATGACACTGTAGCTCAACTTGTCAAGACAAAGACATGTACATGTATAGTATGTGACACAGTAATGACAAACATCTAGGTAATGACCTGATAACAAAGGTACATATAAAGTATTGTAACGGTCTGTACATAAATACTGACCGTTGCCTGTAACAAATGTATAGGTAAAGTATTGTAAAGGTGGGTGACAGTCAGATGCTAAACTAGAAAAAAATCTTTGAGTCCCAGAGTGGGTCTGACTGAACCCCAAAATATTTGTTCTCATAGCACAGTGGTAACAAAGGCACCCCAAAACACACTCATTCCTGTCCCAAAGTGAAAACAAAGGTATCCAAGAAGTTTCGTGAAGATCAGTTCACAAATATGAGCTGTGTAGAAGTTGTGACAAAAAACTGATTGGACCTAATTTCGGTACAAAATGGCTACTGGCAGCCATCTTGAATTTTGGACCGCACCCAGAATTCTCGTCCCAAGGTGATAACAAAGGTACCCAAAAAGTTTTGTGAAGATCGGTTCATAAATACAGCCTCTAGCCTGAGCCGTATTGACATGTGCACTTACAGTGTATAAGTAGCACTGAATAAATCAAAGTTCATCTAATTTGCATAATTTATGCACGAGAAAAAAACCCGTACTATATGTGATGTATTCCATGTTACTAAACATTCATACAAAAATTTATTCAAATCAGAACTTTCATACAGAAGTTCTGTACAAAAGACTGATTGCACTAATTTTGGTACAAAATGGCTGCTGGTGGCCATCTTGAATTTCGGACCACACCCAAAAACAATCGTTCTCATCCCACGGTGATAACAAAGGTACCCAAGAAGTTTCGTAAAGATCGGTTCATAAATACAGCCTCTAGCCTGAGCCGTATAGAAGTTGTGTACAAAAAACTGATTAGACCTAATTTCGGTACAAAATGGCCACTGGCATCCATCTTGAATTTTGGACCGCACCCAGAAACACTCATTCTCGTCCCAAGATGATAACAAAGATACCCGAGACGTTTCGTGAAGATCGGTTCATAAATACAGACTCTAGCCCAAGCCGTATTAATATGTGTACTTACTGTGTGTAAGTAGCACTGAAAAAATCCAAGTTCATCTAATTTGCATAATTTCTGCACGAGAGAAAAACCTGTATTATATGTGATATATCCCATGGTACTAAACATTCACACAAAAAATTATTCAAATCAGCGCTTTCATATGGAAGTTCTGTGCAAAAATCTGATTTCACGAAATTTTGTACAAAATGGCTGCCATCGGCCATCTTGAATTTCGGACCGGACCCCAAAACACTCGTTCTCGTCCCACGGTGATAACAAAGGTACCCAAGGAGTTTCGTAAAGATCGGTTCATAAATACGGCCTCTAGCCCGAGCCGTATTGGCATTTGCACTTACAGTGGTGGCTGGCAGCCATCTTAAATTTCGGATCGCACCCAAAAACACTCGTTCTCGTCCCATGGTCATAACAAAGGTACCCAAGAAGTTTTGTAAAGATCGGTTCATAAATATGGCCTCTAGCCCGAGCCGTATTGGCATTTGCACTTACAGTGGTGGCTGGCAGCCATCTTAAATTTCGGACCACACCCAAAAACACTCGTTCTCGTCCCACGGTCATAACAAAGGTACCCAAGAAGTTTCATAAAGATCGGTTCATAAATATGGCCTCTAGCCTGAGCCGTATCCAATTGTTGATGGACAGATGGCCAGACGGACGACGGGCCATGGCATAAGCTCAAATTTGGCTTTGCCAAAGTTGAGCTAAAAAACTATACAGCACAGCACATCAGTAACCTGAATAAATATATAAAGTAACATGACAATCGGATTGATATTTTTTGAGTTATCTCATGCTAAAGGGATTGGAGGAATTTTCAATTTGAAGGATAAAGGGGGTTAATATCTCAGGATCAAATTATCAGATTTACACCAAAAACTATACAGCTCAGCACATCAGTAACCTGAACACAATTATAAAGTAACTTGACAATCCAAGCAATATTTTTCATGTTATCGAATGTGAAAGGGATTGGAGGAATTTTCAATTTGAAGAATAAAGGGTTAATATCTCAGGATTAAATTATCAGATTTACACCAAAAACTATACAGCTTGGCACATCAGTAACCTGAACACAAATATAACATAACTAGACAATCCAAGTAATATTTTTCAAGTTATCGAATGCCAAAGGGATTGGAGGAATTTTCAATTTGAAGGATAAAGGGTTAATATCTCAGGATCAGAATAACAGATTTACACCAAAAACTATACAGCTCGGCACATCAGTAACTTGATCACAAATATAAAGTAACTTGACAATCCAAGTAATATTTTTCAACTTATCGAATGCCAAAGGGATTGGAGGAATTTTCAATTTGAAGAATAAAGGGTTAATATCTCGGGATCAAATCATCAGATTTACACCAAAAACTATAAAGTTCGGCACATCAGTAACCTGAACACAAATATAAAGTAACTAGACAATCCAAGCAATATTTTTCAAGTTATCGAATGACAAAGGGATTGGAGGAATTTTCAATTTGAAGGATAAAGGGTTAATATCTTGGGATCAAATCATCAGATTTACACCAAAAACTATTCAGCTTGGCAAATCAGTAACCTGAACACAAATATATAGTAACTAGACAATGCAAGCAATATTTTTCAAGTTATCGAATGCCAAATGGATTGGAGGAATTTTCAATTTGAAGGATAAAGGGTTAATATCTCAGGATCAAATTATCCGATTTACACCAAAAACTATACAGCTCGGCACATCAGTAACCTGAACACAAATATAAAGTAACCTGACAATCCAAGCAATAATTTTCTAGTTATCGAACGACAAAGAAATGGATACGGATGCCGGATGGACAGACGGACGGACAAAGGATGGACGAACGACGGATGGCCACCCCGGATGCCGGCATTATGTGTACCATACATAGTATGGGTACACATAAAAAGTATAGCTGTCAGCAGGATATCTTATAATTATTTAAGGTATTGCCGGTAAACAATACTTTCAGTTCCTGCCATGGTTGCTTTAGGTTCATACTATATGCCTTAATGCAAAATACTGCTGGCAATACTAAAAAAATATCTATAACAAGTAGGTTTTATAATTGTTTGAAGTACAGTGCATGTGTCACTAATGTTCAATATTTAGAATATAGAACATAATGCAATCAAATCAACTGTTCTACATATCCACTGGCTGCTACAGACATCACAACAAAAGTTCATATTAAGAGGCCTAATTCATAATAGTACTGACTAGCTCAGTAAGAAAGGTATAACTGAATAAGTTCTGATTGTTACTGATGATCAGTACTTACAATTTGGCAATGACACATGGCTAGTTTGATTGCGTCACAAAGGTGTGCGAGCCCAGCGCCACCTATCTAAACATGGCTAGTTGGTTCCAGGCTACACCACACTTGTTTGAAATCAGCAAAAATAATATATGTCATGTGACAGGCAGCACCAGACCCACACCCTAGCAAAATGCAATCAAACCAACTATTTTACCTGTCTACTGACTGCTACCGGGGCAGCTGTAAAGGTTCCTATGGGGGGGGGGGGGGGGGGATTCATAAAACAGCTGACTAGACTCTATGAGAAATTGTAGCTGTATGTAATAAGTTTAGGTTTTATATCAGTTCAGATTGTGAACTACAGTATAGTAGTAACACATAGAGAGTTCAACTGCATCACACAGGAGCGCGAGTCCGATGCTACATGCATGTATCCCCATGCGGCCATCACTTGGCAAGTTTGTGCAATCATGAATGCTGCACCAGACTCGCGCCCCAGCACAATGCAGCTAAACCAGCCACTCAGTCTATCCACTGGCAGCTTCGAACATGTCTGCTGAAAATTCCTATGAGGATAGAGGGATGTGGGGGGGGGGGGGGGGGGGGGTAGGAAGCTTAATTCATAATAATGAGGCTTAGACTTTAGATAAGCATGACTCTTAATTATAATATTGCTGACAAGATTCAGTGCGAAAGTATAAATGTAACTAATAAGTTTAGGATTAATTTAAGTTCTGGTTGTTAGTGGTGATAAGTATTTACTATTTACAATATAGCAATAACACTTGGTTGGAGTGATTGCATCGCTTGGTGACAGGTCTCACCACACTCGCACCCTGCACAATGCAACCAAAACAACAATTCTACCTGCCCATTGGTAGATTCAGACGTGGCTGTTTAAAATTCCTATGGGTGAGAGGGAGTAGGGGGTTTAATACGTATTGAATAAACGTATAGTGCTTTAAAGTAAAAAATTTATTCTACGAGTAGGATTAAGAATGAAACTGATGAGCCTCTGGTGAGTCGGTTTAATTCTTAATCCATTATCCTACGAGTAGAATAAATTTTTTACTTGAAAACACTATACGTTTATTTTGTTTATCCCATAAATCTTTTACAAAGAAGTTGCGGGAAAATCGTGCCGTTATTCGCTACAAAACATAGCTCGAAGTGAGTGAGGAGTACATTGGTCCATTTCGATCGACAAGAGAACATTGTAAACAAGAGCACCGCTGGGCATTGCATCACACGCCCGTGAACTGTTCAAATTGTACCATTTTAACACATTTGCAATTTTTTTAGAGTGCGAGAAATTTATACTGGCATATATATATATGTTACGGTCAGACTTTGAAATCAGTGATTTTGTGAAATGACTAAATTTTTCAGTCATTTGAGAAAAAGACTAACAAGTTTGAAGCCAATCGAAAAACAAATACTAAAGTTATCATCCGGAAACCAAATATTTGACGAAGAATTCTAAGTCCAACAGGGGCCATAATTCAGGCAAAAATTGTTCAGACCGACCCCATATTGAACTTGACCTGTATTTTGTTGTGATTAAACCACATACCAAGTTTGGAGCCGATCGGAAAACAAATACTAAAGTTATCATCCACAAACCAAATATTTGACGAATTCTAAGTCCAACAGGGGCCATAATTCAGGCAAAAATTATTCAGACCGACCCCATATTCGAACTTGACCTGTATTTTGTTGTGATTAAACCACATACCAAATTTGGAGCTGATCGGAAAACAAATACTAAAGTTATCATCCGGAAACCAAATATTTGTCGAATTCTAAGTCCAACAGGGGCCATAATTCAGGCGAAAAATATTCGGACCGACCCCATATTCGAACTTGACCTGTATTTTGTTGTGATTAAACCACATACCAAATTTGGAGCCGATCGGAAAACAAATACTAAAGTTATTGTTCGGAAACCAAATGGACGGATGGACAGACGGACGGACAACGCCATACTATAATACGTCCCGTTTTTCAAACGGGCGTATAAAAATAGATAAGGCTCAGCAATACATTTCTGTCTAAAAATAATTCCCCAACAAACGTCAGCTAAACTCGCAAAAATCCTTTATTAACCCTTTACCCAACGTAACGGCCAAAACCGGCCAGCGCTATTCACAAAAATCGCCAATTAATTTTCAGTATTTTTTCATTTTTTGTCTCAATACATAGGTTATGACCCCGTCGTTGGAACGAGCTCGTCTACTAGGGTGATTCGTGTGTTAAACCTATGGGGAAAATTTATTACCCTACTAGGAAATTAAAGCAAAAATTTATCTAAGGCCTTTATTGTTCGTACAAACGGCCATTTATGGGATAAATAATACTTCAGCATAGACTCAGAGGAAATGTAGATGGAGCTAGTGGCATTTGGGGATTATTTACAGCACTGTTTATTATTGATAGTCTGTACTTAAAGAAAGTAACAGATTCCCAGTTCTGTATAATGCATTTTGGGTTATTCATGCTACATATATACATTTATTATACAATAAGATTCTAAACAGACTCAGTGTAGACTCATTATTGTAACATAGATGTGACTGAAAGACTTTTAAAGATTATTTCAAGTTCAAGTACTATCTGTATCTGCTTTACTGGTTATCGATATGTAGAATAAGAAAATACTACAGCAGTGCACATAAACATGTACATAAACTATTGGAAGTGTGAATATGCAGCAGCCTAGCAGAATGCAGTCGCAAAGGACTCTGTTGTATCGTACAATTGAAAGAAAATAATTTTTGCTACCGCCGGTAGTTTTGTCAACTTCTGATACTGTATTACTGGTAGTAAACCTAAAGATAAAAGATTCGTGGTCAAAAGTGGATTTCAAAAATTTTCAAGTAACAAAAATCTATTTAATGCTGAATTCTAGGGTGCCAGTGTTCAAGTTAAAAGAAATAATAACGTCATTTATTCAGAATGATTGACGTGGCCAACACACAGTGCAATCTCTTGTTTTTGTTGCTATTTTTATTTTCAACTATCCCAGAATTCAATATCGAACGAAAAATGGCCGCCTCCGATGGGCAAACCGGAAGACACAATTTTCAGTTTGTCAGATATACTGTTTCATTGGAAATTGCGTGTTTCTCTACATACGCATGTGTGTTACCTATAGAGCTCACTGCATTCTATATTATGAAGGTCACCTCTTGGCGTCAGATTGACAAAACTTGTTCTCGTTGTTTTAAGAAATGCTGGATGATATTACTGATGATACCGCATAGCTGTGGCTCATTGTTTCTCACCAAGAATATGAATCTCTTGGATGTGTCCATCTGATTCTGAACAAACTCTTGGTATTCACATTCAGATTTGTAAAATGCATGTTCTCTGTGAGATGCATATTCACTGCACACCATAACGAAGTGTCATTCTGTTTCCACTGCACCTGAACCACACAGTCCACACTCCGTGCATAAGCGTTCACTTACGGGGATGGGTGGTTCATATACCACCCCTTTTCTACCTTCTCTATGTATATGCCACTGGAGCTTTTTTTCCCGTAGATACTGCTGATCAGCAGCAGTGTCGTCTCAATAGTGTGAATTCTTGTTTTATTGTATTTTGTTTTCTTGTCTTTTTTCTTTGTTTATTACATTTTTATTACACTTTGATTTGAATTAAATATTAAAATTTTTTAGTAAATTTTGTTTCTTAACATATCTACCACAATTGTTTACAATTGGCTGTAACATAAGTGCAAGCCCTACTTCGGAACAAACTCAAGCTTTTAGAAACTTTTCCAAATGAGTTGGAAATGATCCAATGATCCAACAGGAAGTGTTGGAGAGGTCGGACAAACAAGCGACCGAGCGGAATGAGATCTGTCACCAAACCACAAAGGCCCAGCATCCGAAGGAAAGTCCTGGCCGAGACCGAGGAAGATTGAAGCAGGTTCCGAATCAAGGTGGAAAGAATCGTCGCTCGAGCCTGGGGGACCGACACTACATTGTGAAGAGTGTCGAAATCCATCCCCAAATGACGGAATCGCTGAGAAGGAAGGAGATCTGACTTCTCGCGATTGACCTCTGAAACCCAGCGACGCTAGCAGGCAAAGAAACTGCCGGACATCGAACTCCAGAACAGCAGCATCATGGTGCCGTTGGATGTCGTCTAGGTAGGCTGACGAAGTCACAGCCGACTGAGTGCGGTGGAAAGCAAGCACATGTGACATCAGTCGGGTGAAGGCCCAAGGAGCCAAGTTCAAACCGAACGGGAGAGCTCTGAATTGATAGACTCGATCCCGAAACGAGAACCGAAGGTATTTCCGTGACGCCAGATGAATGGGTACATGGAAGTAGGCGTCCTTCAGGTCGATACTGGCAGCAAACTTGCCCTGATGAACTGAACGTCAAACCAACCGGAAAGTCTCCATACTGAAACAAGGAGCTATTATGTACTCGTTCAGGATACTCAGATCGATGACAGGACGATATTGGCCATTTTTCTTCGGCACCAAGAAAAGTCTTGAGTAAAACCCCGGTAAAAGGGTGTTCCTGACCACCTCGATCGCCCCTTTGGAGAGGAGATTGTCGATCTCCTACACCAGAAGGTCCCGACGCAGAGAATCGGAAGGGACCTGAGTCGGGAGGGGCACCCGAGATAAACTGGGGTGCCGATGGAAGGACAGTCGCAGACCAGAATGAATGACGTCGAGGACCCAAGGATCCAACGTTATCTCTGTCCAACGGTCGTAAAACAGCGACAGCCTTCCCCCGACTGGAGGCGAATCGAGGTGAGAACCTTCACTTGCGGCCTCGACGAGGCCCCTGAGAGGAGAAACCACCTCGGGAAGTGACAGAGTCCTGAGACTTTCCTGCCTGAGGCTGCCAGCGAGCCTGGCCACGTCGGCGCTTCTTATGTGCACAAGGACAGACAGAGCCGAAGGCGTAGCTGACGGCGCCGTTGAGGCAGATGCAGCAGCACGCTTGGCGGGCCTAGAACGACCACCACCCGCAGCAGCAGGTTGGTCAAGCTGTCGCAGCAAAAGCTGGTCCTTCGAATGACCAAGAACTTCGCCATGAACAGCTTCCACGGAAGAATCCAACACCGCATCCCGGCGTGCCAGCTCCAAATTAGCCGTGTAACAGGCGTGAGCGTGTGTCAAGTTCATAAGAGCCTGTGACAAAACACGAAAAGGCGCCTGAGCATCATCAAACTCCCCTGGTGGAAAATATTCAGCCAGGGCAGCGACGACATGGTCCGTGAGAGATCACATACCAAGCATCTCTCGGGACAGGCCCACCATAGAATCAACTACCGACATCGGGAGAACTGCCGACTTAGGCTTAGTTAACCCGAGGGAAGAAGAATCCTCATCCACAGTAGTCATCCCTTGGAAGACTGGTGGACGGACGGAATCGTAAACACGAAACCACAATGGAGGCAGAAAGGCATCAGCTCTAGAAAAGAAGGAACCCTTGAGGGCCTTAGAACGCATTTTGGCATCTAAGCCCTGGAAGGACTCAACAACCTGAGCCGATTGCAGAGGACGCAAAGCCCCGGAGCCAGAAGGCTCAACAGGGTTACAGCGCTCCACAGTGGACCGCGGCCGGACGGTCACAGAAGGCTGGTCGGAAGGTTGAACGTCCGGCAATAAGCCAAAGACGAAATCCAAAGCCTGCCCCAAGACTGATGGGGTTGGGGGGGGGGGGGGACAGGGGGGGGGGGGAGTGTCCTCCCAATGGACCCTTCTGGTAGAAGAACCCAAATCCTCAGAACAGGAATACGGTGAGAAGACACCGGAGGATAGTCCCGATTGTGACGCCCAGGTGCCATCACTGACCTCTGCGAAACAGAAGGTCCTGCCTGCAAATCCTCTAAAGAGACCGACGGCACATGTCGATCGGTAGCTGGAGCTAGGACAAGGTGAGAAGACACCGGAGGATTGTTCCAAGAATGACAGAAACCTGTCATTGGCAGACGGCCCCAAATGCCCATCCTCTGAGACCGACGGCAAGCATCGATCGACACCCAGGCTCGGAACACAGTGAGGAATCACCGGAGAAAGGTTCCGAGAGTGACAGCTAACCGGGGCTGTCATTGACCGTTGCCGAACAGCAGGCCCTGGATGCCAACGTCCCAACACCATCCTGCTAGGCGGCACACTAGCAGGGGAAGGAGGAATAATAAACGATTCCATCGAGGGGAGAAGAATCACTGCCGAAGCGACCAACCGGCTCAACCGACTAGGAGCAAACCTAGCCAGATGAGACGGAGCAGACAGCAAACCCGCACAGCCCCGCCGCGAGGCTAGGCGAGGCTGAGAGCACACAGACACACCAGCAGATACAGTCTCGGTCCCCCAAGACTGTAGACCATCCCCAGAGGAGATGGAAGAGCCACCATCAGACAGAATAGGATCTGGAGTAACAACTTCCTCAGCAACAGTCAACGGTGTAGGAGGCAGCTCGGAGAGGGTCACCGAGCTGACCTTGGAGAAGCTCTCTACGAAAACAGACGCCTCAAGAGTGACATCAGAAGACAAAGAGACCACGGTCTCCCTATCAGGTATCACTGAACTAGCACCGTCAACAGTTGCAGAGGAACTCGCCACAGAAGACAGATCAGAATCCTGTGTGACAGAGGCACCACGTGCACCAGCAGAAATGTCTGCTACGGCACGGCTACCCTTACCCCGAGAACGAGGGGTTCTAGCTCTGGACAGAACCACCTTGTTAACAGAAGCCCAGAATTTAGAGGACCAAACCCTACAAATAACACATGATTGGGCCTGAGTGCAATTGTTGCAAGTGACACATGTGGAATGAGAGTAGTCCACATGCTTCACTTGCAAGCAAGAGGTACAAGGAATAGTCTTTGGCATTATATTAATGACAATAATGTAATCAAGCTTCCCGCCGACAGAAAACAGCACAAAGGTCGTGTTCACACATGGGGGAAAAACAAGATAAAGTGTGAAGAAACAAGCAATAATGATAAAAATTAACATGAATCAATAATAATTTTGATAGCTTGACAAAAGGATACAATCCACTTGCACACTAAGAATGTAGAAAACACATTTAATAAGTTGTTCACGAAGAAAAAACAGCAAAGTAGCATGAGTCACAAAAATTTCCGACCATGTACAAATGGCGGAAATAAAAGGAATTGACGTCACGGTTGTTGCGCATGCACTCGGTAAACGCAAGAGGTGTGCTGAGAGAGTACCTGTACTTTCGAGCGCTGGTCTCGCTCGACCCTTTTTTCGATCTTTTTCGTGCTTTTGCACTCTAGTACTTTTCCAACTCGTTTGGAAAAGTTTCTAAAAGCTTGAGTTAGTTCCGAAGTAGGGCTTGCACTTATGTTACAGCCAATTGTAAACAATTGTGAGTAGGTTGAAAAGAAATACTGTTTGCACCAAACAAGACTGAATTGGTTAAATTCCTAGTTTCATGTTGGGGAAAAGATTTGCTGCTTGAAATTTCTGTATTTTGACATCAGAGTGGAGTGTAAAAGCTATACTTTTGAAAATTATCAACTTGAAAATACATGTAAATGTTTTTTGTGGTGCAACAAATGTATCTGATGTGCTTTGTAAGTGCTGTATAATTATTATTGCTGGTAGTGCATTTTGCTTTTCATCCTTTACTTAATAAGAAAGGCAGACGACACTAGCAAACAAAATTCTTGAATAACTATTTTTTTTTCATTTCTTGCATCAAAACATAGATTATGACCCCTCATTGGAACAAGGTCGTTTTAATGAGGAGTCATATGCTATGTTTTCGGGACAAAAAAAAATGAAAAGAATAATGAAAATTTAATGGTCATTTTTGTGAATAGCGCTGACTGGTTTTAGCCGTTACGTTGAGTAAAGGGTTAACATTTTGTCAGGAATGGGATTTTGTCGAAAGGGGTTATTTTTGGGGGGATGGGGGAGGTGTCGGGAGACATTATGTCGTGAGGTGATTTTCACGGTATCCCGAAATGTGACATATTTGCATGCTACGAAATTTTAAAACTCATTGTGTAATGAAACATGCTAGTGGGAAAACAATGGGGAAGGGTGTTACATGCCTATGTGCCCACCCCGTTCCGCTGCCATGACTAATTGCAAATTGGGATAAAGTAAAGTTCACATTTTGCGGGTAATCTATTTTCCACAAAAATGTCTTTGCCATCCAATATAAATGCTTTTACATGAAATGGGTTGGTACAAAATTGCGTTTCTTATTTAGTTCCTGTTATCATTTTGCACACAGGATCTTTTTTTAACATGTGCGTTTGAGTAGGCGTGCAATAAATATAGAACAACATACGCGTCGGAGCTGTCATTTTTACTGCACTCGATCTATTTTGGCAGAGGCATAATATTGAACTCGATTACTCGAAGCTTACGGCTTCGAGTTCAATATTATCCCTCTGCAAAAATCAGTTACTATTGTTTTAGTAAACAAATACAGATCTCGATCGATTTCGGCGGAGGGGTAATATTGAATAAGATGCCAAAGCTTCGAGTTCAATATTATCCCTGTGCAAAAATCGATTAATAATTTTTTAGTAAACTGCAGGCGTGCAATGAATGCAGAACAGCATACGTGTTCGAACTGTCGTTTTTACCGCACTCGATCGATTTTGGCAGAGGCATAATATCGAACTGGAAGCCTGTGGCTTCTCGTTCAATATAATCCCTCTGCCCAAATCGATCTTGGGCAATAACAAATGACAGGTCGAACGGAATGCCGTTCTGTCTCTAAACATTCGTTGCCTCCTTCCCTAGAAAAATGAAATGTAAATGAATGTAGAATGGAAATAGAGTCATGATAAAATAAAAAAAAAGAAGAACATAATAATTTCGAGAACAGTTAACTAAAGGTTTATTGGGCCATTTGTAGTAAACTTAACCTTACACTGACGAATAATGCCAAAAAATCAAATCAAATAAATAAACTTTTGTGCGACTGCAGAGTCCATTACAATCGGCTTTTGATACTTATGAAGCCAACTTGATTACCAAAAGGGATACCTCCGCGATGGTAAGAAAAGAATTTCGAGTAATTGCATGATGTGCAGATTGTTAACGAGTAGTCATCAATGTGTTCAGGTATTACTCCCCCTTTCTCTAATAAAATTCTATTCAGTTTTTGCAAATCTATGTATTTTTTAGAATCTCCCCTCCCATCTATCACACAGGATGGCTCAGCAGCGGCAACCTGACTTGCTTCCTCATCATCAAGATTGAAACAACAAGAGTTTATGGAAGGACCCATCACAACCAGGATGTCCTTTGGTTTTGAACCAAACTCCTTATTCATGGCATAAACGGTTTCCATAGCAACACCATTCATGGTCCCTTTCCAACCTGCGTGACACACACCACAACACCGTTTTTGTGGATCTGCAAATACCATAACTATACAATCAGAGCCTGGGGCAGCTATTATTTCCCCTGGTTCATTGGTAATTACAATATCACAGCCGTCAATTGGTTTAGGTGTTCCTAATACCCACACTGTCTTACCATGTACTGCTCTACAAATGTGAAATTTAGCTGGATCATAACCTGCTGCATCCGCTAGTCTTCGTCTGTTTTCTTCCACAACAACAAAGGGATCTTTTTTCTTGTATGTACAGAAAGCATTCATTGACTTCATGCCAGGAATTTGTGATATACCGCCATTTCTTGTATGATATCCATGGTGAAATATTTGCGATGGAATTAAAGAACTATGCATTATTCCCACGTTTCCAAACGGTGCAAGCGTAGATAAATACTTTTTCACTTTGGCCAGAAGCATTGTGTTAGGGTTAGGATCTTCCCTACACGCGTCGTTGTTGATAGCCAAAGTATATTGCCGAGTTAGCAAAATATTACACATATCATGCCACAACTGTTTTGAAGAACGATGACATATAATGTTCAAACGTACAATGCCTTGTTGATCCATCGACATCTTCATCTGATAAAAGTTAGGTATGTCATCAGTAGCATCTAACAGCGTCACTTCTGCAACATTCCCGTGATCGTCTGCTAGTCCGAGAAAGGATCTTACTACATTTGAAGTGTCATCAACGGCAGGCAAAATGTAAATGTGATACTTTATGTCGTTATTGCTATTTAGAAGTGACCAAACTTCCTGTTTTACATCATCGGTCTTTTCTGGTCGCGGGTCTATTAAAACCGCGGTCATTATTCTTGTGCTGGTATCTCACTGAAAACAAAAAAAGAAGGAAATATGACGGGGACAATAATTCCTTGTCAGAGTTCATATCGTAGATACAGTGCTACAGTTAAAACTAGAAGTCCTGTCATGAAACGTGCACAAATAGCACGTTGATATGCGCGTTGATATGCGTGTTAATGTACGCGTTATGGCCCAAGTAAAGCTATCAAATTCTGTACATATGGCCCGTGCACAAGCAATGTTTCAGCCAATGGACCTCCGGGTAACCCGGAGGTCCATTGGCAGAAACATTGCATGTGTTTGCTATGAGTAACCAGGAGAACCTGCCGAGCTTTGGATGCCATTCGATGTGGCCATTGCGCGCAATTCCAACGCGCAATTAAGCCTAGATAAGTGCACTATTCGTGACAGGACTTCTAGTTTTAACTGTAGTGCAGTTATTCCGACAACATTTCGCAAACAAATGCTACAAATACATGTCTGGAGCACCCCCCGATGTGCCCGTTGGTAACAAAACGAACATTCGATCCATATATTTGCTGATGATGCCCATTTGAAAGGACCTCCACCCCTGCCGTTGATCACACAACCTTATTTCCCAAGTAAAATAGAACTTGTTTACCACAATAAACAAGCACTGTCCCAGTTCCAGGGCACCCCGTGTGGATCGTACCATATAAAAATTAAAGTGTCAATGACGCTGTAGCTCAACTTGACAAACTTGAACTTGGTAAGCTATAAATGAAATGGCAAAATTGAAGATCACTGGCACCAATGTTATTTTTTGAAATTTCAACATTACAGCATTGTGAGTGCACAACGTCAAGAGTAATCCATGCATTTTTAAATGTAAACTGTAAGACTGGCTAAAGGAAGAATGTTGATACACAAATGCAGTATGTTCAGAGGTTATTGTAAATGGCAACTTTTTTCACCGAAATGAATGCTTATCAATAGCTCTTATCTAAAGTTCTTGCCTAATGAGCACACCAAGTTCAAAAACAATCCTATGAATGTTGATGCACAAATGCAATAAATTCAAAGATTGTCGCTAACAGCAACAGTTTTTGATTGAAATGAAAAGAAAATCAATAGCTCCTATCTTTGTCACCCTGCATAAGCATACAAAGTTTCAAAACAACCTGATAATGAATGTGTCCTCTGAGGCATGCCAATGGAAGATGTTAATGCACTAAGTAGAAGGTCATTGCTTGTGGAAATGGGTTTTTTTTATGGAAATTCATAAATATACCCTGCAGAGAGTGCAAAAGGGATAAGTTGATGCACAAATGCAATAAGTTCAAAGGTTGGTGATAACGACAATAAATTTTTATGGAAATGAAAAAATAGGCCGATGAAATCGTCAGATGTGTACCCATACGCGCAACTAGTAGAAAACTGTATGACGGAGGGCCACCACGGATGCCGACATTATGTACACCGTACAAGGTATGGGTACATATAGAAATGGATTGGAGGAGTGTCTAATTTGATGGATAAAGGGTTAATATCTCCGGATCAAATTATCAGATTTATATAAAAAACTATACAGCATGGCACATCAGTGACCTGAATAAATACATAAAGTAACATGACAATCGGATTGATTTTTTGACTTATCTCCTGCCAAAGGGATTGGAGGAATTTTCAATTTGAAGGATAAAGGGTTAATATCTCCGGATCAAATTATCAGATTAACACCAAAAACTATACAGCTCAGCACATCAGTAACCTGAACACAATTATAAAGTAACTTGACAATCCAAGTAATATTTTTTAAGTTATCAAATGCCAAAGGGATTGGAGGAATTTTCAATTTGAAGGATAAAGGGTTAATATCTCAAGATTAAAATAACAGATTTACACCAAAAACTATACAGCTCGGTACATCAGTAACCTGAACACAAATATAAAGTAACTTCACAATCTAAGCAATATTTTTCAAGTTATCGAATGCCAAAGGGATTGGAGAAATTTTCAATTTGAAGGATAAAGGGTTAATATCTCAAGATTAAATTACCAGATTTACACCAAAAACTGTACAGCTCGGCACATCAGTAACCTGAACACAAATATAAAGTAACTTGACAATCCAAGCAATATTTTTCAAGTTATCAAATGCCAAAGGGATTGGAGGAACTTTCAATTTGAAGGATAAAGGGTTAATATTTCAGGATTAAATCATCAGATTTACACCAAAAACTACACAGCTCGGCACATCAGTAACCTGAACACAAATATAAAGTAACTAGACAATCCAAGCAATATTTTTCAAGTTATCGAATGCCAAAGGGATTGGAGAAATTTTCAATTTGAAGGATAAAGGGTTAATATCTCGGGATCAAAATAACAGATTTACATAAAAAACTATACAGCTCGGCACATCAGTAACCTGAACGCAAATATAAAGTAACTTGACAATCCAAGCAATATTTTTCAAGTTATCGAATGCCAAAGAAAATGGATACGGACGCCGGACAAACAGACGGACGGACAAAGGATGGACGAACGACGGATGGTCACCCCGGATGCCGGCATTATGTGTACCATACATAGTATGGGTACACATAAAAAAGCAACAACTCACATCTACAGGTCACATGGAACACACATACCAAGTTTCAAAGTGATCCGATCATAAACGTCCCCTGAAGGCCGTGTTAAAGGGAAATATTGAGGTCTGACTAAACTAAGTTCAAAGGTCAACATTTTTTGACAGAAATGGAAGAAAATCGACAGCTCCCATATAGATGTCACCCCACACCAGCTCACCAAGTTTGCAAGCGATCCAATCATAAATGTGCCCTGCAGGGTGTGTCAAAGGGAAATATTGATGCTTAACTGCAACTAAGTTTTTACAAAGTTAATTGAAGGTCATTGCCTGTGGCAACATTTTTTGACGGAAACCGAAGAAAATCGATAGCTCCCATCTAGAGACCTCCCCAAACAAGCATGCAAGGTTTCAAAGCAATCTGATCATAAATGTGCCCTGTAGGTGTGGTCTGACTAGACTAAGTTCTAAGAACGTTGGCCGTGGCAACATTTTTTGATGGAAATGGAAGAAAATTGATAGCTCCCATCTAGAGGTCACCGTAAATAAGCATACCAGGTTTCAAAGCAATCTAATCATAAATGGGCCCTGTAGGGTGAGCCAAAGGGAAATATTGTGATCTGACTAAACTAAGTTCTAAGAATGTTGGCTGCGGCAACATTTTTTGATGGAAATTGAATAAAATCGATAGCTTCCATCTAGAGGTCACCCCAAACAAGCATGCCAGGTTTCAAAGCAATCCGATCATAAAGTGCCCTGTAGGGTGTGCCAAAGGGAAATATTGAGTCTTCTGACTAAACTAAGTTCTAAGAATGTTGGCCGCGGCAACATTTTTTGACAGAAATTGAAGAAAATGGATAGCTCCCATCTAGATGTCACCCTAAACAAGCATACCAGGTTCCAAAGCGATCAAATCATAAATGTGCCCTGTAGGGTGTGCCAAAGGGAAATATTGTGGTTTGCCTAAACTAAGTTCTAAGAATGTTGGCCACGGCAACATTTTTTGACGAAAATTGAAGAAAATCGATAGCTCCCATCTAGAGGTCACCTCAAACAAGCATACCAAGTTTCAAAGTAATCTGATCATAAATGCGACCTGTGAGGTGTGCCACAGGAAATTGTGGACGTACGTACTAACATACGTACGTACACACGCCGACGGACGAGAAGTGATGGCAATAGCTCAGCTTGACTTTGTCAAGTTGAGCTAATAATGCGAAAATAACCTACATTAACAGAATTTTGAACAACTTGCTTTCCTTCCATTTGAAGCTTCCGAGTCGAAGACACCCAGACAAGAAGAAACCCGAGAAACTGATCTACACTAAAGTTTCAGTTTCAATGTTGTGAAGGTACACATCGATGACAATGAAGGTTTATGTGTTGCTACTATTTATGGTCAGCTTTAAATGGAGACTGTCCAAAACTGTCATGTCAATCATATTGAACTTTGTGGTTATTTGTATTGACTTGTACTATGACCCCCTTATAAATGAAAATGAAAGTGTCAATGACACTGTAGCTCAACTTGTCAAGACATGTACATGTATAGTATGTGACACAGCAATGACAAACATCTAGGTAATGACCTGATAACAAAGGTACATATAAAGTATTGTAACGGTCTGTACATAAATACTGACCACAGCCTGTAACAAATGTATAGGTAAAGTATTGTAAAGGTGGGTGACAGTCAGATGCTAAACTAGAAAAGAAATCTTTGAGTCCCAGAGTGGGTCTGACTGAACCCCAAAATATTTGTTCTCATAGCACAGTGATAAGAAAGGCACCCCAAAACACACTCATTCCTGTCCCAAGGTGAAAACAAAGGTACCCAAGAAGTTTCATGAAGATCAGTTCATAAATAAGAGCTGTATAGAAGTTGTGACAAACAAGAGGCCCCAAGGGGCATTAATCGCTCACCTGACAAAGTGGTTCAAAGAAGTATTTGGGGTCACATGTTCAGTTGGACATGGTTCATCAACACTACAAAGGAATGAAGTGATGAAAGACAAATTTTATGGAAAAACACTAAGGAATGGATTTGACCAACTTGAACCTAACCTGTTCCCCTCCCCTTGCCCCACCCCCACCAAAGAAAGCCCAAATATTAGGCCAGGGACTCAAATTGAACAAACTTGAATCTAATCGCCCTTGAGATGTTATGTACCAATTATGAAAGAATTCTGACTGGTGGATCTGAAGAAGAATCCATGACAAATTCCACACACATATATTGGACTTGATAATTATCTATAATTAGCTAATCTAAGGCCTCACAAAGTAGATCTTCTGTTTCTCAGGCCATTTTTTGTAAAATTGCATGCGGGCGGGCGAGCGGTTTTTTATTGTATTTTTGTAATTATTTCATTACCATTAAAAGTTCATGTTCTTGGTTTGTTTTATGTTTTAGGGCCTCATAATCTACAGAATAGCATGGGTAGTGTTGTATTACATCCCTTGAGTGCAAGAAGGCTTTGCAATGCTAAAGCATTGCAAAGCCTTCTTGCACTCAAGGGAAAATTGTATTAACTTGGGTAAAATATCAGACATAAACCATTTGATTTTGATTTTTTAAAGTTTGGATTGGTTATAAAAAGAGAGCATGCGGCAGCCAAAAGGACCATGCGGGAGGGCCTGAGAAACAGATTTTTATTTTTTTTAGGCCTAACACACGTCTCCTTGATAGAGGGAACAAATAACCTGTCATCTGACTCTTGGCCACTTGATGCAGACCAGATGTGGAATGGAGACTTGAGATTTAATGTTGATAGTATTATTCACTGACCTATATTAAAGAAATTCAGTGAAGTTTGTTTATTTTTTCTTGAAATGATACAAGCAATGCCAATGACATCCACCCAATAGGAAGATAGTTTGTCAGACATAATCTGGTTTGGATTACCTCTGCTGGTGATGGCCAGTTATTTCAATTCTCCCCCCTGAGTTTGATGGCATCAGTAGCAACTTGGTCAGAGCTGTGACAATGAGGTGTTGATGACCTGACATGACAAACTAGGTCTGTAGTCACTGTTCCTTTACAAGATTCACTTACACCTAAAAGAATGAACAGCTCACAAAGAATTTGGATTCTCACTGGTGGATCTGAAGAAGATGATTTTTAAAGAAATTTCCTCATATTGCACTAAGTTAAAATTTGGGTTCCCATAGGAAGCCCAAATAGAAACCCAGGGACTCGATTTGAACAAACATGAATCTGACCTGCCTAGAGATGCTGTATACCAAATATGAAAGGATTCTGACTGGTGGATCTGAAGAAGAAGATTTTTAAAGACATTTCCTCATATTGCACTAAGTTATAATTCAGTGCCCCATAGGAAGCCCAAATATTAACTGAGAGGCTTGAAACTTGAATCTGACCCTCATAACAATAATGATTATCAAATATTAAAACATTCTGACCAGTGGTTCTGAAGAAGATTTTTAAAGCTTATTTCCCATATTGCCCTAAGTTAAGATTTTGGTTCCTGTATTGTGCCCAAATACGAAACAAGGGGCTTAAATTGAACACACTTGTATCTGACGCCCATATGGATGCTGTATGCCAAATATAAGGAGATTCTGATCTGTGGTTCTGGAGAAGAACATTTTTTTAATATTTGCAAATATGCCGACTCAGCATTTTTTCAATGCCCTCTACAGAACACCCTAACACAACTGATGACAATTTTTTTATCAATCGATTCTACTGGTCCTAAGGATGCTTCATACCAAATAACAGTTCTCTGTTCAGTGTGGTTTGGGAAATATGGGCGTTTGAAAATATTTCTATTTTTAGCTCCTGGGGTTCCCACTTGGAACATGGGGAAATTTGTTTTTAGCACGAATCAAATACTTATGACACAATAATACAACACATTAAATTTCGTTCAAATCGGACAATCGGTTCAGAAAATGAAACTAGAGATGTTGTATACCAAATATGAAAGAATTCTGCCTGGTGCATCTGGAGAAGAAGATTTTTAAAGAATAATCCTCATATTGCACCAAGTTAAAATTCGGGCTCCCATAGAGAGCCCAAATATCAACTCAGGGACTCGATTTGAACACATTTGAATTTGACCCCCCTAAAGATGTTGCATACCAAATATGAAAGAATTCTGCCTGGTGGATCTGAAGAAGATGATTTTTAAACAATAATCCACAAATTGCACTAAGTTAAAATTTGGGCTCGACCCAGGGACTCGATTTGAATAAATTTGAATCTGCCCCCCCCCCCCACCCCCACCCCTCTCTAGAGATGTTGTATACCAAATATGAAAGAATTCTGCCGGGTGGATCTGAAGAAGAAGATTTTAAAAGAATAATCCTCATATTGCACCAAGTTCACGCTCCCATAGGGAGCCCAAATATCAACCCAGGGACTTGATTTGAATAAATTTGAATCTGCCCCCCCCCCCCCCCCCCCCTCTAGAGATGTTGTATACCAAATATGAAAGAATTCTGCCTGGTGGATCTAAAGAAGAAGATTTTTAAAGAATAATCCTCATATTGCACTAAGTTAAAATTCGCGCTCCCATAGGAGCCCAAATATCAACCCAGGGACTCGATTTGAACAAACGTGCTTCTGACCCCCCACCCTAGAGATGTTGTATACCAAATATGAAAGAATTATACCTGGTGGAACTGAAGAAGAAGATTTTTAAAGAATAATCCTCATATTGCACCAAGTTAAAATTTGGGCTCCCATAGGGAGCCCAAATATTAACTCATGGACCCGATTTGAACAAACTTGAATTTGACCCCCCTAGAGATGTTGTATACCAAATATGAAAGAATTCTGCCTGTTGGATCTGAAGAAGAAGATTTTTAAAGAATAATGCTCATATTGCACGTAGTTAAAATTTGGGCTCGCATAGAGAGCCCAAAATATCAACCCAGGGACTCAATTTGAATAAACTTGAATCTGACCCCCCTAGAGATGTTGTATACCAAATATGGAAAAATTCTGACTGGTGGATATGAAGACGAAGATTTTTAAAGAATAATCGTCATATTGCACTAAGTTCAAATTTGGGCTCCCATAGGGAGCCCAAATATGAACCCAGGGACTCGATTTGAACAATCTTGAATCTGAGCCCCCTAGAGATGTTGTATACCAAATATGAAAGAATTCTAGCTGGTGGATCTGAAGAAGAAGATTTTTAAAGAATAATCCTCATATTGCACCAAGTTAAAATTTGGGCTCCCATAGGGAGCCCAAATATGAACCCAGGGACTCGATTTGAACAAACTTGAATCTGACCCCCCTAGAGATGTTGTATACCAAATATGAAAAGATTCTGACCAGTGGATCCGAAGAAGATTTTTAAAGAATAATCCTCATATTGCACTAAGTTAAAATTTGGGCTCCCATAGGGAGCCCAAATATTAACCTAAGGACTCGATTTGAACAAATCTGAATCTGACCCCCCTAGAAAATGTTGTATACCAAATATGAAAGAATTTCGGCCCAGTGGATCTGAAGAAGAAGATTTTTTTTAATTTTGGAAACAAATTTAGGGTGCTATCAGAGTTATGCCCCCTGTGGTGCCCCCTGTGGGTGTGGTAACTTTGTTTAATCAAATTTGAATTGACATATGATAGGGAACATGCACAGCAAATTTTGTTGAATTTGGTCCAGTAGTTCGTGAGAAGAAGTCGATAATGTAAAGTTAACGCCGGACGGACGACGACTGACAGAAAGTGATTAGTAAAGCTCCCCTTGAGCTTCGCTCAGGTGAGCTAAAAACTGATTGGACCTAATTTCGGTATAAAATGGCCACTGGCAGCCATCTTGAATTTTGGACCGCACTCAGAAACACTCGTTCTCGTCCCAAGGTGATAACAAAGGTACCCAAGAAGTTTCGTGAAGATCGGTTGATAAATACAGCCTCTAGCCCGAGCCGTATTGACATGTGCACTTACAGTGTATAAGTAGCACTAAATAAATCAAAATTCATCTAATTTGCATAATTTCTGCACGAGAAAAAAACCCGTACTGTATGTGATGTATTCCATTTTACTAAACATTCATACAAAAATTTATTCAAATCAGAACTTTCATACAGAAGTTCTGTACAAAAGACTGACTGCAGTGTGCACTAATTTTGGTACAAAATGGCTGTGGTGGCCATCTTGAATTTCGGACCACACACAAAAACACTCGTTCTCATAACAAAGGTACCCAAGAAGTTTCGTAAAGATCGGTTCATAAATACGGCCTCTAGCCTGAGCCGTATAGAAGTTGTGTACAAAAAACTGATTAGACCGAATTTTGGTACAAAATGGCTACTGGCAACCATCTTGAATTTTGGACCGCACTCAGAAACACTCATTCTCGTCCCAAGGTGATAACAGAGGTACCCAAGAAGTTTCGTAAAGATCGGTTTATAAATATGGCCTCTAGCCCGAGCCGTATTGGCATTTGCACTTACAGTGCTGAAATTAACACTAAAAACATCAAAGTTAGTCTAATTTGCATAATTTATGTACGAGAAAAAAACCTGTATTATATGTGATGTATCCCATGGTACTAAACATTCATATAAAAAATTATTCAAATCAGCGCTTTCATATGGAAGTTCTGCGCAAAATTCTGATTTCACCTAAGTCTGTACAAAATGGCTGCCAGCGGCCAACTTGAATTTCGGATCGGACCCCAAAACACTCGTTCTCGTCCCATGGTCATAACAAAGGTACCCAAGAAGTTTAGTAAAGATTGGTTCATAAATACGGCCTCTAGCCCGAGCCGTATTGAATTGTTGACGGACAGACAGATGGACAGACGGCCAGACGGACGACTGGCCATGGCATAAGCTCAAATTTGGCTTCGCCAAAGTTGAGCTAAAAAATGATCGTTTTCATACATGCACGTTTCACAACAATTTTACTCTTTAATGGCTGGACTACCCACGATCTGTCCGATAGTAATAAAGCGAACACTGAATCCACCCTTCCCCTGCCGTGTCATCCCAAAACACTCCCTGGAATTAAAGGTCGGGAGGAGAGTCATTCGTGGGGGCTTCAGCTCCAATATTGTGGGCGTGAAATCCAGGTGCTACTGCTCGGTGATGACTCATTCGATAGCAGAATTAACCCTTTACCTAACATGAAAAGCAGACGACACTTGCAAAAAAAAATTCTTGAATAACTAATTTTTTTCATTTTTTGTCTCAAAAACATAGGTTATGACCCCTCGTTGGAACGAGCTCGATGAGCTCGTTCCAACGAGGGGTCATAACCTATGTTTTTGAGACAAAAAATGAAAAAAATAATGAAAATTAATTGGCGATTTTTGAGAATAGCGCTGGCCGGTTTTGGCTGTTACGTTAGGTAAAGGGTTAAAATAGCTTTTACCATTTCCTCTGAGAGAAGCTATGGATGGCCCTTGTTTTTGGCAGATTTTGGGATGTTGCAGTCGTCTTGCAGATCTTAACTCAAGGGCTGCAACAATGCGTTTTCTCACGATACGATGCATATCATGATACGATCCCCACGATTCAATACATATCACGATACACCCGTCAATCATTAAAAAGTGAGGACACAAGAAGCAAGTCTGCAGTTATGGACCACCAGGTCTCCGGTGGTTCATAACTGCAGATTTGCTCCTTGAGTCCTCACATCTCTACTGGGCTGGTGAGTAGAGGAAAAAGTATAATATCCACCCATACAATGGCAACCCCCCCCCCCCTCCCCCCCATCATCATACAGTTTGGGGTCAAGCAGCTTCATTTAAATGAAATTAGATTTCTCCAACTTATTGACAACAAAACATCGCAACACACTCTTCTGTTTCCTTGGAATTTGAGATTTGTTGGATCATAGTACATAAAAGTTCAAGAGCGAGGTTAATGGTTTGTGAGGGAGCGAGGTGGCTCAGTAGGTAGAGATGCAGGCTGCAAGCCGAGAGGTCCTCGGTTCGAATCCCACCTGCGGCAATCGCGTTGTGTCCTTGGGCAAGACACTTCATCTCCATTGCCCACGTGGGAGCACGATGACGCCGTGTACTAAGGCGTACTGCACGTCGCTGGCACGCATGTCTTCAACCAATCTAACCCTGCCTGTGTTGCAGTGCGGAGTTACGATGTTGGGGAGCTGACAGCTGCTCGTCGTTGCTCGGTGGTTCTCTCCGGGTATTCCGGCTTCCTCCACCCGTAAAACTGTCACGGTCATGATTAGCCATTGTGCATAAATATGTGACCTTAAACACCAATAAATAAATAAATATAAATATAATGGTTTGTGCTATTTAATGCTAACAAATACCCGAGAACAATGTAAATTCAGACTTCTACAATCTCGATTTCAAAGGAAAACTGCATACAATGGATGTGAATAGTCAACAATGAGGCCATTTTTGAATTGTTCTTAACAAAATATTCCTGAAATTTTAGGTCTACGTGTATCGTGATACAGTGCAAGCAAATCGTGATACATATCGTCAGAGAATGAATCATGATACATTTGTTTCACTATTAATTGTTGCAGCAGTACTTAACTCCGATTTCACTCAAGTACACTCATATGGGCTGCTATTGAGAAAGGCAGCCTTTCCAGACCTTGTTGTCGACGTTGGCTTAGATGGCTTCTGGGGATAGAGATACTGATGTGCCATGTGAAGGGTACCAACAGGTAATTCAATACTTTCGATGCGGTTTGTTCCTGGGGAACAGTGTTGATATTGGATGGACTGATTATTTGTGGTGGTGATGATGTTTCTGCAGATTTAGAAGCTGCAGTTGACATAGCGATATCCATTTATGTAGATTCAGATACGTTAGTTGAGAGAGGGATGCTAGTGGAAGGCACAGATGCTTCTGTTGAGAGAGGGATATCCGTTAGCGAGGTGTAGTTAGTTACTTATTCCTTATTTGACATTTTTTATTCCATCAAAACAGGAAAAATTGCACCTGCTGTAGGGTGTCACAAATGATCGACATATTGCCGTCCCCATATGACCCCTCTTTATGGGGCAACCAAGGCCCTAAAAGTGACAACCTTCCAGAAAACCTTCTAGATGGGCAAATCTGATCAAATAAAAGGTGCTGTAGGGTGGCACAAATGAAGACGAGTTGATTGACATGTTGCCCGTCCCCATATAACCCCTCATTATGTGGCAACCAAGGCCCTAAAAGTGACAACCTCCCAGAAAACCTTCTAGATGGGGAAATCTGATCAAATAAAATGTCCAGTAGGGTGGCACAAACAGAGATGGGTTGATTGACATGTTGCCCATCCCCATGTGACCCCTCTTTGTGGGGCAACCAAGGCCCTAAAAGTGACAACATCCCAGAAAACCTTCTAGATGGGCAAATCTGATCAAATAAAAGGAGCTGTAGGGTAACAAAAGTGAAGACGAGTTCGTTGACATGTTGGCTGTCCCCCATATGACCCCTCTTTATGGGGAAACCAAGGCCCAAAAACTGACAACCTACCAGAAAACCTTCTTGATGGGCAAATCTGATCAAATAAAAGGTGCTGTACGGTGGAACAAATGAAGACGAGTTGACTGACATGTTGCCCGTCCCCATATGACCCCTCTTTATGAGGCAACCAAGGCCTTAAAAGTGACAACCTCCCAGAAAAACCTTCTTGATGGGCAAATCTGATCAAATAAAAGGTGCTGTACGGTGGAACAAATGAAGACGAGTTGACTGACATGTTGCCCGTCCCCATATGACCCCCTCTTTATAGGGCAACCAAGATCTTAAACATGGCAACTTCCCCAAAAACCTTCTAGATGGGCAGATCTGTTAAAATAAAAAGGTGCTGTAGGGTGGGACAAATGAAGACGATTTGATTGCCATATCGCCCGTCCCCATATGACCCATCTTTATGGGAAACCAAGGCCCTAAAAGTGGCAACCTCCCAGAAAACCTAGATGGGCAAATCGAAGGAAATAAAAGGTGCTGTAGGTAGCACAAATGAAGTAGAGTTGATTGACATGTTGCCCATTGCCGTATGACCCCTTTTTATGGGGCAACCAAGGCCCTAAAAGTGGCAACCTCCCAGAAAACCTTCTAGATGGGCAAATCTGATCAAATAAAAGGCGCTGTAGGGTAGCACAAATGAAGACGAGTTGATTGACATGTTGCGCGTCCCCATATGACCACTCTTTATGAGGCAACCAAGGCCCTAAAGGTGGCAAGCTCACAGAAAACCTTCTAGATGGGCAAATCTGATCAAATAAAAGGTGCTGTAGGTTGGCACAAACGAAGACGAGTTCACTGATAGGTTGCCCGTCCACATATGAACCCTCTTGATGGGGCAACCAAGGCCCTAAAAGTGACAACCTCACAGAAAACCTTTTAGATGGGCAAATCTGATCAAATAAAATGTGCTGTTGGGTGGTACAAATAAAGACGAGTTCATTGACATGTTTCCCGTCCCCATATGACCCCTCTTTATGGGGCAACCAAGGCCCTAAGAGTGATATCCTCCTAGAAAACCTTCTAGATGGGCAAATCTGATCAAATAAAAGGTGCTGTAGGGTGACACAAGTGAAGACAAGTTCATTGATATGTTGCCCGTCCCCATATGACCCCTCTTTAGGGGGCAACCAAGATCCTAAAAGTGGCAACCTCCCAGAAAACTTAGATGGGCAAATCTGATGAAATAAAATGTGCTGTAGGTGGCACAAATGAAGACGAGTGATTTGTCATGTTGCCCGTCCCCATATGACCCCTTTTTATGGGGCAACCAACCCCCTAAAAGTGACAACCTCCCAGAAAACCTCCCAGATGGGCGAATCTGATCATATAAAGGTGCTGTAGGGTGGCACAAATGAAGACATGTCACCCGTCCCCATATGACCCCTCCTGATGGGTCAACCAAGGCCCTAAACATGACGAACTCGCAGAAAACCTTCTAGATGAGCAAATCTGATCAAATAAAAGGTGCTGTAGGGTGGAACAAATGAAGACGAGTTGACTGACATGTTGCCCGAACCCATATGACCCCTCTTTATGAGGCAACCAAGGCTGGCCTGAAATGTGACAACCTCCCAGAAAACCTTCTAGATGGGCAAATCTGATCAAATAAAAGGGGCTGCAGGGTGGCACAAATGACGATGAGTTGACTGACATGTTGCCCGTCCCCATATGACCCCCTCTTTATAGGGCAACCAAGATCTTAAACGTGGCAACTTCCCCAAAAACCTTCTAGATGGGCAGATCTGTTAAAATAAAAAGGTGCTGTAGGGTGGGACAAATGAAGACGATTTGATTGCCATATCGCCCGTCCCCATATGACCCATCTTTATGGGGAAACCAAGGCCCTAAAAGTGGCAACCTCACAGAAAACCT
Organism: Pictodentalium vernedei; assembly: GCA_031216915.1. Taxonomy (NCBI): domain Eukaryota; kingdom Metazoa; phylum Mollusca; class Scaphopoda; order Dentaliida; family Dentaliidae; genus Pictodentalium; species Pictodentalium vernedei. The sequence goes on from CM062294.1 coordinate 90,340,859, forward strand.
AGACGGGCAAATCTGATCAAATAAAAGGTGCTGTAGGGTGGCACAAACGAAGACGAGTTCATTGATATGTTGCCCGTCCCCATATGACACCTCTTTATGGGGCAACCAAGACCGTAAAAGTGGCAACCTCCCAGAAAACCTAGATGGGCAAATCGGAGGAAATAAAAGGTGACGTAGGTAGCACAAATGAAGTAGAGTTGATTGACATGTTGCCCGTCGCCGTATGACCCCTTTTTATGGGGCAACCAAGGCCCTAAAAGTGGCAACCTCCCAGAAAACCTTCTAGATGGGCAAATCTGATCAAATAAAAGGCACTGTAGGGTAGCACAAATGAAGACGAGTTGATTGACATGTTGCGCGTCCCCATATGACCACTCTTTATGAGGCAACCAAGGCCCTAAAGGTGGCAAGCTCACAGAAAACCTTCTAGATGGGCAAATCTGATCAAATAAAAGGTGCTGTAGGTTGGCACAAACGAAGACGAGTTCACTGATAGGTTGCCCGTCCACATATGAACCCTCTTGATGGGGCAACCAAGGCCCTAAAAGTGACAACCTCACAGAAAACCTTTTAGATGGGCAAATCTGATCAAATAAAATGTGCTGTTGGGTGGCACAAATGAAGACGAGTTCATTGACATGTTTCCCGTCCCCATATGACCCCTCTTTATGGGGCAACCAAGGCCCTAAGAGTGATATCCTCCTAGAAAACCTTCTAGATGGGCAAATCTGATCAAATAAAAGGTGCTGTAGGGTGACACAAGTGAAGACAAGTTCATTGATATGGTGCCCGTCCCCATATGACCCCTCTTTAGGGGGCAACCAAGATCCTAAAAGTGGCAACCTCCCAGAAAACTTAGATGGGCAAATCTGATGAAATAAAATGTGCTGTAGGTGGCACAAATGAAGACGAGTGATTTGTCATGTTGCCGTCCCCATATGACCCCTTTTTATGGGGCAACCAACCCCCTAAAAGTAACAACCTCCCAGAAAACCTCCCAGATGGGCGAATCTGATCATATAAAGGTGCTGTAGGGTGGCACAAATGAAGACATGTCACCCGTCCCCATATGACCCCTCCTGATGGGTCAACCAAGGCCCTAAACATGACGAACTCGCAGAAAACCTTCTAGATGGGCAAATCTGATCAAATAAAAGGTACTGTAGGGTGGAACAAATGAAGACGAGTTGATTGACATGTTGCCCGTCCCCATATGAACCCTCTTTTTGGGGCAACCAAGGACCTAAAAGTGAAAACCTCCCAGAAAACCTTCTAGATGGACAAATCTGAAGAAACAAAAGGTGCTGTAGGGTTGCACAAATGAAGAAGAGTTGATTGACATGTTGCCCATCCCAATATGACCCTCTTTATGGGGCAACGAAGGCCCTAAAAGTGAAAACATCCCAGAAAACTTCTAAATGGGCAAATCTGATGAAATAAAAGAAGCTGAAGGGCGGCACAAATGGAGACGTGTTGATTGACATGTCGCCCGGCCCATATGATCCTTCTTTATGGGGCAACGAAGGCCCTCTTTATGGGGCAACGAAGGCCCTAAAAGTGACAACCTCCCAGAAACCTTCTAGATGGGCAAATCTGATCAAATAAAAGGTGCTGTAGGGTGGCACAAATGAAAATGATTTGATTGCCATATTGCCCGTCCCCATATGACCCCTTTTTTATGGGGCAACCCAGGCCCTAAACGTGGCACCCTCCCAGAAAACCTTCCAGATGGGCAAATCTGAACAAATAAAAGGTGTTGTAGGGTGACACAAATGAAGACGAGTTGATTGACAAGTTGCCCATCCACATACGACCCTGTTCATGGGGCAGCCAAGGCCCTAAATGTGACAACCTCCCATAAAATCTTCTAGATGGGCAAATCTGATCAAACAAAACGTGCTGTAGGGTGGCGCAAATGAACACGAGTTGATTGACATGTTGCCCGTCCCCATATGACCCCTCCTTAAGGGACAACCAAGGCCCTAAAAGTTACAACCTCCTAGAAAACCTTCTAGATGGGCAATCTGATCAAATAAAAGGTGCTGTAGGGTGGCACAAATGATGAAGAGTTGATTGACATGTTGCTCGTCCCCATATGACTTCTTTTCATGGGGCAGCGACGGCCCTAAATGTGGCGATCTTCCAGAAAACCTTCTAGATGGGCAAATTTGATTAAATAAAAGGTACTGTTGGGTGCCACAAACGAAGACGAGTTGATTGACATGTTGCCCATGCCCATATTACCCCTTTTATGGGGCAACCAAGGCCCTAAAAGTGACAACCTTCGAGAAAACCTTCTAGATGGGCAAATCTGATCCAATAAACGGTGCTGTAGGGTGGCACAAATGAAGACGATTTGATTGACATGTTGCCCGTCCCCATATGACCCTTTTTATGGGGCCATCAAGGCCCTAAAAGTGATAACCTCCCAAAAAACCTTCTAGATGGGCAAATCTGATCAAATAAAAGGTGCTGTAGGGTGGCACAAATGAAGACAAGTTCACTGATATGTTGCCCGTCCCCATATGACCCCACTTTATGGGGAAACCAAGACCCTAAAAGTGGAAACCTCCCAGAAAACCTAGATGGGCAAATCTGATGAAATAAAAGGTGCTGTAGGTGGCACAAATGAAGTCGAGTTGATTGACATGTAGCCCGTTCTCATATGGCCCCTTTTATGGGACAACGAAGGCCCTAAAAGTGACAACCTCCCAGAAAACCTTCTAGATGGGCAAATCTGATCAAATAAAAAGACCTGTAGGGTGGCAAAAATGAAGACGAGTTGATTGACATGTTGCCCGTGCCCATATGACCACTCTTTATGAGGCAACCAAGGCCCTAAAAGTTGCAACCTCCCAGAAAACCTTCTAGATGGGCAAATCTGATCAAATAAAAGGTGCTGTAGGGTGGAACAAATGATGAAGAGTTGATTGACATGTTGCTCGTCCCCATATGACTTCTCTTCATGGGGCAGCGAAGGCCCTAAATGTGATAACCTCCCAGAAAACCTTCAAATCGGATCAATTAAAAGGTGCTCCAGGGTGGCTCAAATGAAGACAATTTGAGTGCCATATTGCCTGTGCCCATATGACCCCCCCACCTTCTTTATGGGGCAACCAAGGCCCTAAACCTGACAACCTTCCAGATGGGCAAATCTGATCAAATAAAGGTGCTGTAGGGTGGCACAAATTAAGACGGTTTGATTGTCATATTGCTGGTCTCCATATGACCCCTTTTTATGAGACAACCCAGGCCCTAAACGTGGCACCCTCCTAGAAAACCTTCCAGATGGGCAAATCTGAACAAATGAAAGGTGCTGTAGTGTGGCACAGATGATGAAGAGTTGATTGACATGTTGCCCGTCCGCATATGACCTAGGGCTGTGCGATATTTCGATATACCGGTAAATACCGGTATTGAAATCGGTACCGGTTAAATATCGTCTATTTTTTGGCAATACCGGTATATCGTCTGTAACGATATTGGTTTGGGTCACATGATAATAAAATTTCAACATGTGTTTTTTCGTAAAATCGCACAGAAAGTTGCTTTGAAAATACAGGAAGTTTATCTTTCCTTATTTCGTGAACAAATGCTAGAGATGAGAGATGATGAGAGTAACGTTCTATCTCGTTTATCGTCACCGACATGCAAGCATTCATGGAGAAATTATGAAATAAAAATTGAATACTTGTTTGCTAAATTTGTTTGATTATTTTTAATTAGTGAATAATTAAAGTAGCACACATCACACAAATCATTTGTTGTTACACGGAAAACACACCCGACTGTCACGCTGTAAAAACACGGTCACCTGCTGTTGGTAGCATTTGTTTGAACTGTAATCAGCAAGCCATACTTATCGCTTAATTCGTTGTCAGCAATCTGACACAAAAATGTTTTAAATCACACATATTCACAATTGCGAAATGTGCAACAATTTTTGAAAAATATGACAGAGGTGTGATGCCATCACTGGGAGAAAACATTGTCGGCTGGTGATTGACACCTGCAGACTATCATGAAAGTGAAGGGTGGTCACGTCTTGGAGGCGTGCTTAATATCAACAGACCGACTGGCCTGACATGTGACAGATGACATTTGACATTGGCATCTGAGGAAGTTCACTGCTGGAAGATAGGAGAAAGGGAGGAGCTACTACTGGTTCTTTGTGAAACCAGGCCCTCTGAATCCCATCAACTGGATACCCGTTGTTTTGATAAAAAGATTTGTTTGCCACTGTTTTCATGAAGCCACACATACGCATGTAACACAATGTGACAATTGACTGGCTCAGTAATTAAACGCTTATCAGTCAAGAGAGGCTGGCCATGTTTTTACAGGAATTAAATTGACAAAGACTAATTTACTTGTAGGCTATCCCAGATTCAGATGAAAGCCAGTAAACCCATGATAATTTTATGGCTTATTTTCGTATTAAACAATAGGTTCAATAACTTTGTAGACATGGATTATTATGGTCTTCCATTCAAATCACTCATTTTTCCAGAGCAGTAAGTGATACTTCTACCTTTTGCTCCAAAAATATATTTTTTATTCATGATATCCCTTGCACTTAATATGCGTTTCCCACACTGCTGCACGATATACTGGTATATCGCGATATTTTTTCTGATATCGTTACTGGTATTCAGATTCCCATATCGCCCAGCCCTAATATGACCCCTCATCATGGGGTATCCGAGGCCCTAAAAGTGACAACCTCCCAGAAAGTGCAAAGCGCACGTATCGCTGAAGCAATACAATGTCCCCTACCGGACTAATGAGCATTAATAATTATACAAATGTTATAACCTAGATGTGATCGGCATGAATTCCACTGAAGCATTTCCAAAAAAAACAAGAGGCCCCACGTGGCCTTAATCGCTCACCTGACAAAGTGACTCTAAGAAGTATTTTAGGTCACCTTCACCATGTCATGCCTCATCAACATTAACTGGTTGAGTGATAGATTTTGTTTGAAGTTCAACATTTGTTACCTAAAATTAGTTTTATTTAAAATCATTGGTGTGTGGCCAATCTCCAATGATTTTTAATAAAGCAAATTTATCTCTGCAGACAAACTGGTTTAGCATGAAGCACAAACAAGGAATGTGAAGAGATAGCCTTGGACATCTCTCCCCAACTGTGGATATCTTCCATGTGCTACATGTATATATTTGCATCCAAGAAAACAAAAATTTTCACAAATTTTATTTTTTTTTATCATCATTGGAACAAGCTCAAACAGCTTATTCCAATAGGGGTATGGGAAGATCAGGTATATTTTTGAGACAGAAATGTGAATATATAAATAATGGTGTTTTTTTGTGAATGATGCTGGAGAATTTTGCGTAAAGATATGGTAAATGGTTTGTTCTAGATACAGAATGATGCAAAAGTATTTAAATTTGATTAGGCAAGTTGTTCCTATAATGCATTTAAAAATTGAAGTAACTGTTTTTTTGCTGACGAACTTTTAGATGTGTGTGTCTGTGTTTGTGTGTGTGTGTTTGTGTGTGTGTGTTTGTGGGGGGGGGGGGGGGGGGGTAAGAGTGTTCTTGCAAACAAAATTCCTGAATAAATGGAAAATTTTATTTTTTGTGTGAAAGACATAGAGCGTGAATGTTGATTGGAACAAGCTTAGAGAGCTCATTTTAATGTGAAGTCATAAAGCTGTGTTTTACGTACGAAATTCTGGAATAACTAAAAAAATAGCTTTTTTGACTCAAAAAGCATGGTGTGCGACCTCTCATTGGAATGAGCTCAAAAAGCTCATTCCAATGGGGTATTTACAAGCGATAAGTACATGTATGTTTAAGAGACAAAAATTAAAATTTGAATAGCGATTTTTGCGAAGAATGCTGACAAGTTTTGGCAGTTATGCTGGTAAAAAGGTAAGATATGCAAAGTGGTTGTTTTTTAGAGGCGACATTTAATTAAGGGGAATTAACCCTTGATTACTGAGGTAACTTCTAAAAGTACTGAAATTTCATGAAGCAATGTGAATAACAGACAACAGTTGCCTAAAAATTTCATGAATAACTAAAATTTTTATTCCTTTGTCTCGAAAACATGGCATATGACCTTTGTTGGAATGAGCTGAATGCGTGTGTTCCAATGAGGGGTCATAAAATTTGAACGAAGATTTGTGTGAATAATGCATTAGTACTGCTAGATTTGGGTAAACGGTTCACCCTGGATACCACCCCTTCTATAGTAGATCTTTTCTGCAAATTTTGTCTAAGATTCTATCAACTTTACAAATAAATACGTTCATGAATCACAATCAGATCCACCCTACAATGTTGCATACCAAATATCAAAAGATTCTGCCTGCTGGATCTGGAGAAGAAGATTTTTTAAGAAATATGCCTGAAACGCACTAAGTTAAAATTTGGGCTCCTATACGGAGCCCAAATATAAACCCAGGGGGCCGATTTGAACAAACTTGAATCAGATCCACCCCACAATGTTGCTTACCAAATATGAAAAGATTCTGAAGCTGGATCTGGAGAAGAAGATTTTTTAAGAAATTTGCCTGAAATGCACTAAGTTCGAATTCGAGCTTCTATAGTGAGCCCAAATATGAAACTAGGAAGCCGATTTGAACAAACTTGAATCAGATCCACCCCACAATGTTGCATACCAAATATCAAAAGATTCTGCCTGCTGGATCTGGAGAAGAAGATTTTTTAATAAATTTGCCCGAAATGCACTAAGTGCGAATTCGGGCTTCTATATTAAGCCCAAATATGAATCCAGGGGGCCGATTTGAACAAACTTGAATCAGATCCACCCCGCAATGTTGCATACCAAATATCAAAAGATTCTGCCTGCTGGATCTGGAGAAGAAGATTTTTGAAGAAATTTGCCTGAAATGCACTAAGTGCGAATTCGGGCTTCTATATTAAGCCCAAATATGAATCCAGGGGGCCGATTTGAACAAACTTGAATCAGATCCACCCCGCAATGTTGCATACCAAATATCAAAAGATTCTGCCTGCTGGATCTGGAGAAGAAGATTTTTGAAGAAATTTGCCCGAAATGCACTAAGTTTGAATTCGAGCTTCTATAGTGAGCCCAAATATGAATCCAGGGGGCTGATTTGAACAAACTTGAATCAGATCCACCCCGCAATGTTGCATACCAAATATCAAAAGATTCTGCTTGCTGGATCTGGAGAAGATGATTTTTTAAGAAATTTGCCTGAAATGCACTAAGTTCGAATTCGAGCTTCTATAGTGAGCCCAAATATGAATCTAGGAAGCCGATTTGAACAAACTTGAATCAGATCCACCCCACAATGTTGCATACCAAATATCAAAAGATTCTGCCTGCTGGATCTGGAGAAATAGATTTTTTAATAAATTTGCTTGAAATGCACTAAGTTCAAATTTGGGCTCCTATACTGAGCCCAAATATAAACCCAGGGGGCCGATTTGAACAAACTTGAATCAGATCCACCCCACAATGTTGCTTACCAAATATGAAAAGATTCTGCCTGCTGGATCTGGAGAAGAAGATTTTTTAAGAAATTTGCATGAAATGCACTAAGTTCAAATTCGAGCTTCTATAGTGAGCCCAAATATGAATCTAGGAAGCCGATTTGAACAAACTTGAATCAGATCCACCACACAATGTTGCATACCAAATATCAAAAGATTCTGCCTTCTGGATCTGGAGAAGAAGATTTTTTAAGAAATTTGCCTAAATGCACTAAGTTCGAAATCGGGCTCCTATACTGAGCCCAAATATGAACCCACGGGGCCGATTTGAACAAACTTGAATCAGATCCACCCTACAATGTTGCATACCAAATATCAAAAGATTCTGCCTGCTGGATCTGGAGAAGAAGATTTTTTAAGAAATTTGCCTGAAATGCACTAAGTTCGAAATCGGGCTCCTATACTGAGCCCAAATATTAACCCAGGGGACGATTTGAACAATCTTGAATCAGATCCACCCCATAATGTTGCTTACCAAATATGAAAAGATTCTGCCTGCTGGATCTGGAGAAGAAGATTTTTTAAGAAATTTGCCTGAAATGCACTAAGTTCGAATTCGGGCTTCTATAGTAAGCCCAAATATGTATCCAGGGGGCCGATTTGAACAAACTTGAATCAGATCTACCCCGCAACATTGCATACCAAATATCAAAAGATTCTGCCTGCTGGATCTGGAGAAGAAGATTTTTGAAGAAATTTGCCTGAAATGCACTAAATTCGAATTCGAACTCCTATAGTGAGCCCAAATATGAATCTAGGGAGCCGATTTGAACAAACTTGAATCAGATCTACCCTACAATGTTGCATACCAAATATCAAAAGATTCTGCCTGCTGGATCTGGAGAAGAAGATTTTCAAAGAAATTTGCCTGAAATGCAGTAAGTTCAAATTTGGGCTCCTATACTGAACCCAAATATAAACCCAGGGGGCCGATTTGAACAAACTTGAATCAGATCCACCCCACAATGTTGCATACCAAATATCAAAAGATTCTGCCTGCTGGATCTGGAGAAGAAGATTTTTTAAGAAATTTGCCTGAAATGCACTAAGTTCGAAATCGGGCTCCTATACTGAGCCCAAATATGAACCCAGGGGGCCGATTTGAACAAACTTGAATCAGATCCACCCTACAATGTTGCATACCAAATATCAAAAGATTCTGCCTGCTGGATCTGGAGAAGAAGATTTTTTAATGTTTTTCCCATTGCCTACAGTGTTAAAAAGTGCTGACTCAGCACTTTTTCAAAGTCCCGAAACTGTACCCTATGATAAAACCGATGGCAATTTTTTTTTACCAATCCTTTCTGTTGGTCCTAAGGAAGCTGCACACCAAATAAAAATTCTCAGTGCCGTGCAGTTTTGGAGATATGGGCGTTTTAAATTTTTTCTATTTTTAGCTCCTGCGGTTCCCACGGGGCTGCGGGAAAATTTTTTTTTGCATAAATCAAGTACTCATGACCCAATAAGCCCTCACATAAAATTTGGTTCAAATCAGCCTCTCGGTTTGGAAAATAGAAATTTTGGGCGGGACAAAAAATTTTGCCCCTCTCATAACAACGTCAAGTATAGCCCCACAAACTTCTCTTGAACAAATCTGAGTCTACACCTCAAAAGGAAGCTGCACACCAAATATCAAGTCTCTGCTACTGCTGGTTCATGAGAAGAAGATTTACAAAGATTTTGGTGCCCCTTGGGGGTGTGGCACCACCCAGGAGGAGGGGCAACTTCATTTGAACAAATCTGAATTGGCATTAGGTAATAAACATTTAGCCAACATTTGAATAAAATTGGGCTAGTGGTTTAGGAGGAGAAGTCGATAATGTAAAGTTAACGCCGGACGGACGACGACGGACGCCGGACGACGGACAGAAAGTGATTAGTTAAGCTCCCCTTGAGCTTCGCTCAGGTGAGCTAAAAAGTCCAGAAAACTGATATTTGGGCACTTTTCAATATTTCCAAGGGACATAACTCACACAACAATAATGCAATCAGCATGAAACTCAAACTTGATCTGTACGTCATCGTTCTATAGTAGGTTACCAAGAATGAAATCATTCGGTTAAAGCATTTCCAAAAAAAGTCCGGAAAACTAAAGTATAACCGACAGACTGACTGACAGATGGATGGACAGAGTGTAAATGAAACGTGATCTGTAAGTCATCATTCTATAGTAGGTTACCAAAAAATGAAATCATTCCATTGAAGCGTTTCCAGAAAAAGTCTGGAAAACTGATATTTTGGCGCTTTTCCATATTTCCAAGGGCAATAACTCACACAAGAATACGGCAATCAGCATGAAACTCACACTTGATCTGTAAGTCATCCTTCTATAGTAGGTTACCAAAAATGAAATCATTCCGTTGTAGCGTTTCCAAGAAAAGTCCGGAAAACTGAAATTTTGGCGCCTTTTCATAATTCCAAGGGCCATAACTCACACAAGAATAATGCAATCAGCATGAAACTCAAACTTGATCTGTAAGTCATCGTTCTATAGTAGTTTACCAAAAATGAAATCATTCTGTTGAAGCTTTTCCAAAAAAACTCCGGAAAACTGATAATTTGGTGCTTTTCCATATTTCCAAGAGCCGTAACTCACACAAGAATAAGGCAATCAGCATGAAACTCAATCTTGATCTGTAAGCCATCATTCTATAGTAGTTTACCAAAAATGAAATCATTCCGTTGAAGCGTTTCCAAAAAACTCCGTAAAACTGATATTTTGGTGCTTTTTCCCATATTTCCAAGGGCTGTAACTCACACAAGAATAATGCAATCAGCATGAAACTCAAACTTGATCTGTAAGTCATCGTTCTATAGTAGTTTACCAAAAATGAAATCATTCCGTTGAAGTGTTTCCAAAAAAACTCCGGAAAACTGAAGTGTGACTGACAGATGGACAGACTGACAGACCGACACACTGACAGATGGACGGAGTGCAAACCTATAGTCCCCTCCGGCGATGCCGGTAGGGGACTAATAAAAGGTGCTGTAGGGTGGCACAAATGAAGATGAGTTCATTGACATGTTGCCCGTCCGCATATGACCCCTCTTTATGGGGCAACCAAGGCCCTAAAAGTGACAACTTCCCAGAAAACTTCAAGATGGGAAAATCGGTTCAAATAAAAGGTGCTGAAGGATTGCACAGATGAAGACGATTTGATTGCCATATTGCCCGTCCCGATATAACCCCTCTTTATGGGGCAACCAAGGCCTTAAAAGCGGCAACCTCCCAGAAAACCTTCTAGATGGACAAATCTGATCAAATAAGATGTGCTGTAGGGTGGCACAAATGAAGACCAGTTGATTGACATGTTGTACATCCCCATATGACTCCGTTTTAAGGGGCAACCAAGGCCCTAAATGTGGCAACCTCCCAAAAAACCTTCTAGATGGGCAAATCTGATGAAATAAAAGGTGCTGTAGGGTGGCACAAATGAAGATGAGTTGAAAGACATGTTGCCCGTCCTCATATGACCCCCTCTTTATGTGGCAACCAGGGTCCTAACAGTGACAACCTCTCTGAACACCTTCTAGATGGGCAAATCTGATGAAATAAAAGGTGCTGTGGAGTGGCACAAATGAAGACGAGTTGATTGACACGTTGCCCGTCACCATATGACCCCTCTTGATGGGGCAAACAATGCCCTAAATGTGACAATCTCCAAGAAAACCTTTTAGATGGGCAAATCTGATCAAATAAAAGGTGCTGTAGGGTGGCACAAATGAAGACCATTTGATTGGTATTGCCCGTCCCTATATGACCCCTCTTTATGGGGCAACCAGGCCCTAAATGTGGCAACCTCCCAGAAAACTGTCTAGATGGGCAAATCTGATCAAATAAAAGGGGCTGTAGGGTGGCACAAATGAAGCTGAGTTGATTGACGTGTTGCCTGTCCCCATATGACCCCTCTTTATGGGGCGACCAGGCCCTAAATGTGGCAACCTCCCAGAAAACCTTCTAGATGGGCAAATCTGATCAAATAAAAGGTGATGGAGGGTGGCACAAATGAAGACGAGTTGATTGACATGTTGCCCGTCCCCATATAACCCCTCTTTATGGGGCAACCATAAAGTGAAAACCTCCCAGAAGACCTTCTAGATGGGCAAATCTGATCAAACTAGAACTATCACTGAAGGTGATTAATACCCCCGCTTTGGGTTTTTAGAGGAACTTCTGATCATATAGGCGAAGGCCATAAGGAAATGTATACATAAAGATCATTTTTTGTTGTTGAAATTTGTATTTGCATGTGGCCTTCCACAGAACAGCACTGAATACTTAAAGAGCCCACACATATATGGTTTACATTTGGAAAAATACATTTACAATGTGCAACATGTATTCAAAATCGGTTCATTAATGTAGGAGGAGTTGCACACACAAGAATCCCATTTGAAAACCCATAATAAATCCAAGTTAAAGGGAGATAACCTGGTTAAAATTGTCGCAGATCAAAAATTTGGGAATATGCGTATGTTCACTTAGTTGTGATAATGTTTGAAAGGTTTCGTCAAAATTGATTGATAAATGTAGGAGGAGCATGTTTATGTGCGACGCTAACGCGAGTTTAACGCATATTTATTCACAAGATAACGGGAGTCTAACCGCAAGGTTAAAGTGAGTTTAATGCGAGGTTAACTTGAGTTCAACGGGCATTAATCCAGGAGGTTAGCGCATGTTTATATGCAAGGTTAACGCGAGTTAATCTGCGATGATAATGTGTGTTCACTTAGTAGAGATGATGTTTGAAAGGTTTCATCAAAATCGGTTCATTAATGTAGGAGGAGTTGCGCACACAAGAATTTGTTCGAACGGAAAGACATAATAAATCTAAGTCAAAGGGAGATAACCTGGTTAAAATTGTCGCAGATCAAAAATCTTGGAATATGCGCATGTTCACTTAGTAGTGATGATGTTTGAAAAGTTTTGTCCAAATTGATTGATAAATGTAGGAGGAGTTGCACGCACAAGAATTTCATGTAGAAACCCATAATAAATCTAAGTTAAAGGGAGATAACCTAGTTAAAATTGCCACAGCTCAAAAATTTTGGAATATGCGCATGTTCACTTAGTAGTGATCATGTCTGTAAACTTTCGTCCAAATTGATTGATAAATGTAGGAGGAGTTGCGCACACAAGAATTTCATGCAGAAACCCATATTAAATCAAAGTTCAAAAGAGATAACCTGGTTAAAATTGTTGCAGATCAAAAAGTTTGGAACATGCACATGTTCACTTAGTAGAGATGATGTTTGAAAGGTTCCATCAAAATCGGTTCTTTAATGTAGGAGGAGTTGCGCACACAAGAATTTGTTCGAACGGAAAGACATAATAAATCTAAGTCAAAGGGAGATAACCTGGTTAAAATTGTCACAGATCAAAAATCTTGGAATATGCGCATGTTCACTTAGTAGTGATGATGTTTGAAAAGTTTTGTCCAAATTGATTGATAAATGTAGGAGGAGTTGCGCACACAAGAATTTCATGTAGAAACCCATATTAAATCAAAGTTCAAGAGAGATAACCTGGTTAAAATTGTCGCAGATTAAAAAGTTTGGAATTAGTAGAGATGATGTTTGAAAGGTTCCATCAAAATCGGTTCTTTAATGTAGGAGGAGTTGCGCACACAAGAATTTGTTCGGATGGAAAGACACAATAAATCTAAGTCAAAGGGAGATAACCTGGTTAAAATTGTCGCAGATCAAAAATCTTGGAATATGCGCATGTTCACTTAGTAGTGATGATGTCTGAAAAGTTTTGTCCAAATTGATTGATAAATGTAGGAGGAGTTGCGCACACAAGAATTTCATATAGAAACCCATATTAAATCAAAGTTCAAGAGAGATAACCTGGTTAAAATTGTCGCAGATCAAAAAGTTTGGAATATGCACATGTTCACTTAGTAGAAATGAAGGGTTCATCAAAATCGGTTCATTAATGTAGGAGGAGTTGCGCACACAAGAATTTGTCCGGACGGAAAGACGTACGGATGGACGGACGGATGGACGTACAGGGCGATTCCTATATAGCCCCCACTTCTTCGAAGCGGGGGTATAATAAAAGGTGCTGTAGATTAACTCGAGTTTAATGCGAGTTTATCGGCGATGTTAACGCAAATTTATCTGCGAGGTTATTGAGACTTTTTCCACGTTGTTAGTGTTTTTTCGCCAGGTTATCGCGAGTTTAACGCGAGTTTCTCCATGAGGCTGGCTTGAGTTTTACGCGAGTTTATCCACGAGGTTAATGCGATTATTACACAAGTTTATCCACGAGGTTAAAGCAAGTTTGACACAAGGTTAACGCATGGTTAATGCGAGAATGACAGGAGTTGATCCGCCAAGTTATCGTGAGTTTGGCACGAGTATATCCGCAAGGTTAACGCGAGTTTACCCGTGAGGTTATCTGTGAGGTTAATGCGAATATTACGCTAGTTAATCCGCGAGGTTGATGTGAGATTAACGCTAGTTACCCATGAGGATAACAAGTGTTAATCTGTGCAGTTAGCGGGAGTTTAACACGAGTGTAACTCGAGTTTTACACGAGTTTAACTCGAGATTAATGCGAGTTTGACAGGAGTTTATCCGCTACGTTTTCGCGAGTTTGGCGCGAGTTTATCCAGAAGGTTGGTGCGAGATTAACGCTCGTGTTTATCTCGCGTTACCCTTGCAGATAAACTCACGTTAAACATGTGCTAACCTCATGGATACTCTCGCTTTAACCTCGCATCAAACTCGCGCTAGCGACGTGGACAAACTCCCGTTAAACTCGAATTAACCTCCTGGATGAACTCGCGTTAAACTCGCTTTAATCTCGCGTAAACCTAGCGGATAGACTAGAATTAATCTTGTGGATTAACTCGCGTTAGCGGCGCATATAAACGTGCGCTAATCCCGTGGATAAACACGCGCTAACCTCGCGATTTAACTCGCGTTAATCTCGCATTAACCCCGGGGATAAATGCGCGTTAACCTTGCGGAATAACTAGCGTTAAACTCGCCTTAACATCGAGGATAAATTTGCGTTAAACTTGCGGGTAAACACACATTAACATCGCAGATTAACTCGCGTTAACCTTGCATATAAACATGCGCTAACCTCCTGGATTAATGCCCGTTGAACTCAAGTTAACCTCGCATTAAACTCACTTTAACCTTGCGGTTAGACTCCCGTTATCTTGTGAATAAATATGTGTTAAACTCGCGTTAGCGTCGCACATAAACATGCGTTTACCTCTCAATTAACACACGTTAATTTCGCATTAACCGTGGCGGTAAACTTGTGTAAAACTCGCGAACAAACACGCGTTAACCTCGCGGATGAACTTGCGATAAGAACGCGTATAAACTCATGATAACCTCGTGCATAAATTCGTGTTAACATCGCCGATAAACTCGCGTTAACCTCACGGATAAACTCGTGTTAACGTCACTCATAAATTCGTGCCAAACTCTTGTTAACCTCGTGGATAAACTCACGTTAAACTCGCGCTAATAACGTGAATGAACTCGCAATAACCTTGCGCGCAAACTCGCATTAATGTCGCGGATGAACTCACGTTAATGTCACACATAAACTCGCGCTGACCGCGCCAATAAACACAAGTTAACCTCGCAGATTAATTCGCGTTAAACACATGCCAAATCGCGTTAACTTCGCGTATAAACGCCTCTTAAACTCGAGTTAACCTCGCGTATAAATTCGTGGTAACCTCTCGGATTAACTAGCGTTAAACGTGCCCTAACATCGGGAATAATTTATTTATTTAGTGGGATTTAAGGTCACATACTTATGCACAATGACTAATCGTGGCCGTGACATTAACATTAACAACGCGGATTAACTCGCGTTAAAGTTACGTTACACTTGCATTGACCTCACATTAACCTCACGGATAAACATGCGTTAACCTCCCGGATTAATTCCCATTAAACTCGAGTTAACCTCGCGTTACACTCACTTTAACCTAGCGGTTAGACTCCCGTTAATCTCGTGGATAAACTCGCGTTAGCATCGCGCATAAACTCGCGGATAAACACGTGTTAATCTCGCTAATTAACACGCGTTAATCTCGCATTAACCTCTGGGATAAACGCGAATTAACCTGGCGGATTAACTATTGTTAAACTCACGTTAAACTCGCCATAACCTGTGGGATAAATTCGGGTCAAACTCGCGGGTAAAGACACGTTAACATCGCCGATTAACTCGCATTAAACTTGCGTTAACCTCGCGGATAAGGATAAACATGCGTTAACCTCCTGGATTAACGATATTCTCGCGCCAAACGCACACTAACAATGCGGATAAACTTGCCCTAACCTCACAGACTAACTTGCGTTAATCTCGCTTTTACCTCGGGGATAAACTAACATTAAACTCGTGGCCAAACACGTTAACCTCGCGGATAAACTCGTGTTAACCTCGCGGATAAACTCGCGTTAAACTTGCGTTTACCTCGCGGATAAACTTGTGTTAAACTCGCGTTAATCTTGCGGATAAACTCGACTTAAACACGCGTTAACCTCACAGATAAACTGACATTAACCTCGCGTCAAACATTAATATACCGGATAAACTCGCGTTACACTCACGAATTAACTCTACCTAACAACGCGAATAAACTCGTGTTAATCTCGTGGAGAAATTCGCGTTAATCTCGCATTTAACTCGCGCTAACAACACGGATAAACTAGTGATAAACTCGCGTTATCATCGCCGATAAACTCTCGTAAACTCGAGGATAAACTCGAGTTAACCTCGCAGATAAACTCGTGCCAAACTCCCGTTAACCTCGCGAATCAACACACGTTAACCTTACGAATAAACTCACGTTGACCTTGCGGATTAACTCGCATTAAACTTGAGTTAAACTCGCGTTAACCTCGCGGATAAACTCGCGGTTGAACACGCGTTTAACCCGCGCTAACATCGCGGATAAACTCGAGATAACTGTTGATTAAACGTGCATTAAACTCGTGGATAAACTGCTGTTAAACTCGTGTTAACCTTGCGGATAAACGCACGTTGAATACGTGCTAACCACACAGATAATCTCTCGATAACCACGCGTCAAACTCGGGCTAACAATGCAGATAAACTCGCGTTAATTTTGAGTTAACCTCGCGGATAAACGCGCGTTAAACTTGCATTACCCTCGTGGATTAACTCTCGCTAACAACACAGATAAACCTGCCATAACCTTACTGATAAATGCACTTTAAACTTAACAATGAGGATAAACTCACGATAACCTCACATTAACATCGCCGATAAACAAACGTTAAACTTGAGTTAACCTTGTGGATAAACTCGTGTTAGCCTCGCTTTAACCTTGCGGATAAACTCGCGTAAAACACACGCTAACCTCATGGATAATCTCGCGGATGAATTCGCGTTAAACTCGAGTTAACTTCGTTTTAAACTTGCGTTAACCTAGCGGATAGACTCGCGTTAATCTCGCATTAACCCCGGGGATAAACGCCCGTTAACCTCGCAGATTAACTAGCGTTAAACGGGCATTAAACTCGCCTTAACCTCGGCTATAAATTCACGTTAAACTTGCGGGTAAACACACGTAACATCGTGGATTAACTTGCGTTAAGCTTGAGTTACACCCGCATTAACCTCGCGGATAAACTCACATTAACCTAGCAGTTAAACATGCGTTAACCTCCCGGATTAACTCGCGTTAAACTTGCGGATATTCTCAGGCCAAATGCTGGCTAATCACGTGGATAAACACGAGTTAACCTAATGTTAAACGCGCTTTAAACCCGGGGCTAAACTAGCGCTAAACTCGTGGACAAACACGAGTTAAATTCGCGTTGCCCTCCCAGATAAACTCACGGATAAACTCGCAATAAGCTTGAGGATAAATTCGAGTTAAGCTCACGTTCAACTCACGCTAACAACGCGGATAAACTTGCGATATAACCTCACGTCAACATCAGCGATAAACTAGCGTTTATCTCGCGTTAACCTAGCAGGTAAACACGCCCCATACTCTCGTTAACCTCGAGCAAAACAACTCGTTTTAACCTCGCATTAAACTTGCGTTACCCTCGTGGATAAACTCGTGTTAAACACGCGCTAACCTCACAGGTAAACTCGCGTTACTCTTGTGTTAAACAACGTGGATAAACTTGCATTAAACTCGAGTTAACCTCGCAGATAAACGCGAGTTAACTTCGCATGAAACTTGCGTTAACCTAGTGGTTAGACTCGCGTTAATTTCGCGGATAAACTCGCGTTAACGTCGTGCATAAACTCGCGGATAAACACGCGTTAACCTTGGGGATAAACTCGTGTTCAATTCGTGGACAAACACGTGTTAAATCTGCGTTAACCTCTCAGATTAACTCGCGGATAAACTCGCGACAACAACGCAGATAAACATGCGATAACATGGCGCATAAACTCGTGTTAACATCGCCGATAAATGCGAGTTGTACTCGATTTAACCTCACTGATAAACTCACATTAAACTCGAGTTAATCTTGCGGATACATTTGCGTTAACCTCGTAGATTAAAATGCTGTACGCCTTAGTACACGGCGTCATCGTGCCCCCATGTAGGCAACCGGGATAAAGTGTGTGCCCAAGGACACAAGGCGGGTCGTCCCAGACGGAGATTGAACTCGGGACCTCCACCATAGAAGTCCAACAATCTACCAATGAGCCACCGCGCTCCTAACATCGGGAATAAATTTGCGTTAAACTCGCGGGTAAACACACATTAACATCACGAATTAACTCGCGTTAAAGTTGCGTTACACTCGTGCTGACCTCAAGTTAACCTCGGGGATAAACATGCGTTAACCGCCCAGATTAATTCCCATTAAACTTGAGTTAACCTCGCATTAAACGCACTTTAACCTAGTGGTTAGACTCCTGTTAATCTCGCAGATAAACTCGCATTATTTTTGCCCACCTAGAAGGTTTTTTGGGAGGTTGTCGCTTTTAGGGCCTTGGTTGCCCCATAAAGAGGGGTCATATGGGGACAGGCAACATGTCAATCAACCTGTCTCCATTTGTGCCACCCTACAGCACCTTTTATTTCATCAGTTTTGCCCATCTAGAAGGTTTTCTGGGGGGTTGTCACATGTAGAGCCTTGGTTACCCCATAAAGGGGGGCCATATGGGGATGAGCAACATGTCAACTCGTTTTCATTTGTGCCACCCTACAGCATCTTTTATTTGATCAGATTTGCCCATCTAGAAGGTTTTCTGGGAGGTTGCGACTTTTAGTGCCCTGGTTGCCCCATAAAGAGGGTCATATGGGGACGGGCAACCATGTCAAACAACTCGTCTTCATTTGTGCCACCCTACAGCAGGGACCAGCCGTGAGGGCGACTAGGGCGATTAAGTCGCCCTTCTAAGCCCAAAGTCGCCTAGAAAAATAGTCGGGGCGATTACAAGTCGCCCTCTAAAAATTGGCCAAAATGAGAAATGGCTGAACTGAGTGATGCGAGGTTTACATGAAAACGAGTATTTTCAAAAATCGAATGTGCTCGAGTGTGATAAATGGGCATTTTAATTCGTCAAATAAACGTCCATTTATTTGAAATCACACGACAAGCAATTGTCCATTGTCGCTTTTGGCGGATTTTTTTATTTCTATTTTGTTGCGTTCCAGTCGGAGCTTCAAGTGTCGAAACGAAAATAGGTGACTTACGCGACTCAACAAAACAACCCAGTTTGAAAGTAGGTTACGTCGCTTTGGATGCCAAAAATGTATACACAACGGACGTATTTTATAACACATTATTTTCATTTCGATTTGCTGACGACTGTTAACTGTTGGGCTGTGTATTCCCAGAATGGAATTGAAATACACGAAAAAAAGCTTTAGTGATGTCAAGAAAAGCTTTGTACAGGACACAAGTGTGCATGTGGACGATCTTGAAAAAGGGTCCTCCTAAACATCGGAATGACATGAAATGACGCGGAATGACACCGGAATTCCATAAAAATGATGCGGAATGACATTTCTTTTACAAAATACTCGACCCCAGAATGTATTTTGTTTATTAACTAACAAGGTACCTCCCAAGCAACCTTCTTACATCTGGTCCTTTTCACACTTTCAGACTTAGGAAATTATTAGCTTAGTAGACTTTGTTGAAAGGCAACCACAGGAGGGTGATGGGGGATCGGCACGAAGAAGAGGTGAGGGGTCATGAAGGAGAAAGTAGCAGTGGGGGATTTTCAGTCAATAATTACATTGTGATTTTTTAACCTGGCACAGATGCATCATAGACAACTGGACCTGGATTATTTGTAAGTTAATGGAAGACCACAAATTGAAAATATGAAGGGGCGGCGGGGGTGGTACATGAATATTCTTAATTTTCCCCTCTTGCCTATGAAGTCTCCCTACATGACTCTGCAGTCTCCCTATTTTTTCTGGAGGGAGACTTGAAGTCTCCCTAAAATTCCCCCCTAGGCTGGTCCCTGCCCTACAGCACCTTTTATTTGATCAGATTTGCCTGTCTACGGCATCTAGAAGGTCTTCTGGGAGGTTGTCACTTTTAGGGTCTTGGTTGCCCCATAAAAAGGGGTCATATGGGGATGGGCAACATGTCAATCAACTCGTCTTCATTTTTGCCACCCTACAGCAGCTTTTATTTGATCAGATTTGCCCATCTAGAAGGTTTTCTCGGAGGTTGCCACTTTTAGGGCCGTGGTTGCCCCATAAGGAGGGGTCATATGGGGATGGGCAATATGGCAATCAAATCGTCTTCATTTGTGCCACCCTACAACACATTTTATTTGATCAGATTTGCCCATCTAGAAGGTTTTCTGGGAGGTTGCCACTTTTAGGGCCTTGGTTGCCCCATAAAGAGGGGTCATATGGGGACAGGCAACCTGTCAATCAACCCGTCTCCATTTGTGCCACCCTACAGCACCTTTTATTTGATCAGATTTGCCATCTAGAAGGTTTTCTGGGAGGTTGACACTTTTAGGGCCTTGGATGCTCCGTAAAGAGGGGTCATACAGAGAGGGGCAATATGGCAATCAACTCGTCTTCATTTGTGCCACCCTACAGCACCTTTTATTTCATCAGATTTGCCCATCTGCAAGGTTTTCTGGGAGGTTGACACTTTTAGGGCCTTGGTTGCCCCATAGAGAGGGGTCATACGGGGACGGGCAATGTGTCAATCAACTTGTCTTCATTTGTACCACTCTACAGCACCTTTTATTTGATCAGATTTGCCAATCTATAAGTTTTTCACTTTTAGGGCCTTGGTTGCCCCATAAAGAGGGGTCGTATGGAGGCAGGCAACATGTGAATTAACTCGTCTTCATTTGTGTCACCCTACAACACTTTTTATTTGATCAGATTTTCCCAACTAGAAGGTTTTCGGAGAGGTTGTCACTTTTAGGGCCTTGGTTGCCCCATAAAGAGGGGCCATAAGGGGACGGGCAATATGTCAATCAACTTGTCTTCATTTGTGCCACCCTACAGCACCTTTTATTTGATCAGATTTGCCAATCTAGAAGGTTTTCACTTTTAGGGCCTCGGTTGCCCCATAAAGAGGGGTCGTATGGAGACGGGCAACATGTCAATCAATCCGTCTCCATTTGTCAAGGCTGAAAACTTAGTGGTCAATACTTGATACTGGTCTATTTAAATATTTTAAAATATTAAAAAGGTGGATAAAATTTTTAAAGTTTATGGAATAGTATTTGTGCATGTATCACAAATG
This sequence comes from Pictodentalium vernedei, assembly GCA_031216915.1. Classification (NCBI taxonomy): domain Eukaryota; kingdom Metazoa; phylum Mollusca; class Scaphopoda; order Dentaliida; family Dentaliidae; genus Pictodentalium; species Pictodentalium vernedei. Next base: position 90,362,077 of record CM062294.1, read on the forward strand.
TCATTTTTACAGGTAAATTACAGGTATCACACAGGTACATGTAAGTACATGACAATTAATTAAACACCTGGATGACAGATGGTCAATTAGAGATTTGATTGTTAAAACAACACCCCTTCAGTACATGGAAAAGGGGTAATAAAAAAGTGGCTTTAATCCATTGTAATGTGATAATTTATAATTAAGGTAATAAAAACTTTTATAAGTTCTTTCATGTACTAGGTTGTCTAGACAAATTTTAGTCCAAATGCAGGAAATGGATTGTCCTCATGGACCAGTATTGACCGGTTAAAACCAGTATTGACCACTGGTCTGGTCAATACTAGTATTGACCGGTTTTTTGCCAACCTTGCATTTGTGCCACCCTACAGCATCTTTTATTTAATGAGATTTGCCCATCTAGAAGGTTTCCTGGGAGGTTAACACTTTTAGGGCCTTGGTTGCCCCATAAAGAGAGGCCATATGGGGACAGGCAACATGTCAATCAACTCGTCTTCATTTCTGCCACCCTACAGCACCTTTTATTTGATCAGATTTGCCCATCTAGAAGGTTTTCTGTGAGGTTGCCATTTTTAGGGCCTTGGTTGCCCCATAAAGAGGGGTCATATGGGGACGGGCAACATGTTAATCAACTTGTCTTCATTTCTGCTACCCTATTGCAGGTGCCATCTTTCCTGTTTTGATCGAATAAAAAATGTCAAATAAGGAATAAGGAATAAGTAACTAACTTCACGTTGCTGTATCCGTTTTGGGCAGCTGGTGTAACAATCTGTCTTGGTTGATGGGCCGGATGCCCGTTATTTAACCCTTTACCCAACGTAACGGCCAAAACCGGCCAGCGCTATTCTCAAAAATTGCCAAATAATTTTCATTATTTGTCTCAAAAACATAAGTTATGACCCCTCGTTGGAACGAGCTTGTTCCAATGAGGGGTCATAACCTATGTTTTTGAGACAAAACGTGAAACAAAATAGTTATTCAAGAATTTTTTTTGCAAGCGTCGTCTGCTTTTCATGTTAGGTAAAGGGTTAAAAGCCACTGACGTTGAACTGGATGCTGCAGGTATGCAACTCTGAATAGCGATATATGAGATGAAATGGCGATCCTACCGGGTTGGGTTCTCGGCAATTTTGAAGCTCATTGAGAGTAGTGTGTCATTAGAGGTTTCATGAAAGCTACATCCAGTGGCTGAAATCTGTGATTACAGTGATGGGGTAGACATGGTACCATCACGGACTTCGCACGTATAATCTAGACGAAGAGCAGGTTCTCTGCAGGCGTCTTGTGACCATCGAGCAACAAAAGTACGGCTTTTCAGGGTATATAGAATGTCATGTTCTCACAAGATATGACTGGACTTGCGATAACTCGAGTTCTAAATGTTAGAACCTGGAGCAAATGTGATATTTATGGTTAAAGAGAAACGTGGTCAACATACGCTTAGCTTAGTCTGAAAGATTATGCTACACGTACAAGCACGGGGACCCAGTTACCAATACCAAAATGATTACCGCGTGATTTCCAGATGTATGACCAGCACAGACTGTGTGTTGTCTGGAAATCTGACAAAATACTAGTTAGTCTAAGTCTAAAATGAGCCACCGAGGGCCCATTTTAGATGACAGGCAGTAGGCCTATATGGTCCACTGTTACGAGTTAACGAAAACCTGCCATACAAACCGATTTATGTATACTTCGAGGACTCCATTCAGTGCAAAGTAGCAATATTGTCTTCAAATGGAGTGTCGACCGAAGGAGGTAGTACGAGAAGACCGATTAATGAAATGAAAGTGTCAGTAACACTGTAGCTTAACTTGACTGTGTGTTGTGTTTGATGAAAAGGATAATGTTCAGTGTTTATGAAAGGATTATGAAGTACGACTAGAATTGTGATTTTTGAGAATATGTTAATTTCTGTTCCCTGAAGGCTATGTTTTCAATAAAAATAATTTGAGGTGTAGACTGTACTAAAGAATTGAGGGGTAGGTTAATGTGGCCCTCACAGTTAATGTATGCCAACCAAAGTTACCAAGTTACAGTGAAATTATTCCAAAACAAGTCATACTATCAAGTTACAATGAAATCCCTTTATAAATGTGACCTGTAGACTGTGCTAAGGTTTTCGGGCTTCGGGCCTGTACAGCCATCACGGTTGACCCATCGCAAACAAAAGGGGACGTCCTCATCTAGACATTATACTGAGTCATCCTACAAAATTACAATGGAATCCCTTCATAAATACGACCTGTAGTCTGTGCTAAAGGTTTTCGGGTTTTGGGCTCGGGCAGCCATCACGGCTGAATGATCACGACAAAAAGGGACGTTCTTATCTAGACATTATCTGGAGTCATCCTACCAAGTTACAATGAAATCCCTTCATAAATACGACCTGTAGGCTGTGCTAAAGGTTTTCGGGCTTCAAGCCCCTGTAGCCGTCACTGTTGCACAATAGTGTCCAAAAGGGGACGTTCTCATCTAGATATTATATGGAGTCATCCTACTAAGTTACAATGAAATCTCTCACTAAATACGACCTGTAGATTGTGCTAAAGGTTTTTGGGTTTTGGGCTCGGGCAGCAGTCACGGTTCATAGATCGCGACCAAATGGGGCAGCTATCATCTAGACATCATACAGAGTCATCCTACCAAGTTACAATGAAATCCCTCCATATTAAAATATGACCTGTAGACTGTGCTAAGAAGTTTTTGAGTTTCGGCCTTGGGCATCCATCACGGTTGACAGATCATGACCAAAAGGGGACGGACGTTCCCACCTAGACATTACCTTATACAGAGTCACCCTACCGAGTTACAATGAAATCCCTTCATAAATACAACCTATAGACTGTGCTAAAGATTTTTGGGTGTTGGGCTCGGGCAGCCATCACAGTGGACCCATCGCGACCAAAGGGGGGGACGTTCTCATCTGGACATGACCTCAAACATGCATATGAAGTTTCGTGACGATCCGACAAGAACTACGGGGTGTAGCCTTTGCTAAAGGAAAATGTGAACAGACTCACAGAGTTACAGACTAACAGACTTTCGCACGCGTGATGGCAACAGCTTATCTTGACTTTGTCAAGTTAAGCTAAAAATAAGAAAATGTCGAAAAGAATGTTTTTTAATCATAGTTTTGAAGGAAAGCACATTCGAAACCTGGGTAACACGTCGGATTTACATGGCCATTGATGACCCAGAAAAACTAGAGTTGCTTCCCCTCAATCGAATTCGAGCGGGCCCATTTCACCCGGAAGGCCCGTTTTGGACACCTTTCCCCTATACACACTGCAGAGCTATTATACTTCCAACATATTTTCCTGATTTTATTCACGAATGATCTCAGTAACACATATCAGCAATTGCTACAGTTAAAACTAGAAGTCCTGTCATCAATTGCGCGCAAACACCTCGTCATTTAGCGCGTTTATCGGCGCGTTAGGTCATATGGAAAGGCTATCACATTCTCTACGCAGCCTATGCACAAGCAATGGTTCAGCCAATGGACCTCCGGGTTTAACCCGGAGGTCCATTGGTTGAAATATTGCTTGTGTTTGCTGTAAGTAATGGCAAGACTCTGTGGTAATTTGGGTATTTTCAATAAGAAAATTGCGCGCAAGTCCTGTGCGAAATTGTGTCAAGATAAGCGAGCAATTCATGACAGGACTTCTAGTTTTAACTGTACATCTGTGATCTCATTTTTTTGGACTGCTACAGTGTCATTTTTCTAGTTACCTTACCTTGGAATAGAAATTATAATGAGGCTCTGGAATTCTGGCAAATACTTTGAGTGTGTGCAACTTCGGAGCTATATATGCTTCTATCAGAGTCCAAATTCAGCATACTCTCCATTAACCGAACGTGTTTTTTTTTAATGGCGTAGAAACGAAACTGCATGTGCACTTTTCGTGATGTGTTGAATCTTAACCCTTAGAATCCTCATGGTGTCTCAAAGTCAGTACATTGAGAGCGAGTCCAAATTCATCACCTGGTCTACACCCTTCACTATTTTCAACGTGCAGCCGGAAGGCTGCACGTTGAAAATATTGATTGGTCACCCCCCGCATTCACTGAGCAGTCGTCCTACTTTGTGAATTATTAATTTATTTATTGGGGTTTAAAGACACGTTGGACAGCCAGGGTCACCTCGTGTCGGACAGTTTTGCATGTGGAGGAAGCCTAGGTACACAGAGAGAACCACAGAGCATCAGTGAGCAACTGTCATACTCCCCGACATACTAACTCCGCACAAGCAGGGTTAGCATTGGTTGAAGACAAATGCGTCATCGACATGCAGTACGCGTTAGTACACAACCCCCACATGGGCAATTGTGGTTAAGTGTCTTGCCCAAGGACACAACGTGGTTGCCACAAGGTGGGATTCGAATCGAGGATCTCTCGGCTTGCAGACTGCATCTCTGTCTACTCAACCACCGCACCCCCTAATTGGTGGAATTATGACGTATCATGTTCCTGAACCGAAAAGCGGCCTTTAGGCTTCACTAACACACCACTGGTGGTTAGCGCTCGAAAACCTAGTTTATGGCCTTTCCTTAAAACGAACTAACGAGGTTATTCCAGCGAGGGTTCATAAAGTATATTTTTGAAGTAAACAACTTTGTATTTTATTTATTTGAGGAAAGTATTGAAAGATGGGTTTGTTTAAATGGTATAAGAGTAACATGCCAGTTTAGAATGTTACGTCGCGTATCCGGCTAAACGAAGAGTGTGTGGGAGGGGAAAATATACCTCCCCTACTTCATTTTACCACATGCCTGGTTAGGAGTGTATCCCCGATAGGTGAAGGCTCTTCCCCGAGGATATCATGTCAATTGGAGGAACGCAAGTACTTCTTAAAAACCTTTACCCAACGAATCGGCCGCATCTGCCCGCGTAATATTTAGCAGTTGAAAAAATAATATTTTTCAAAAAATTTCAACAAAACCATATCATGTGAGTCCTCGTTTGAATGAGCTCGACAAGCTCGTTCCAACGAGGGGTCACATGATATGGTTTTGTTGACAGTTTTTGAAACATTTGAAAAAATGGTATTTAAAATAATAAATTTTGATATCGTCTGCGTTGGGTAAAGGGTTAAGGCTTATGTATCCAGAAAGTGTAGGCATAACTATAACAAAATGACAGGGGTGGACAGGACCAAGAAAAGTAACCGGGAAATGCATCAAGACGGGCCCCGGAGAAAATTTTGATATTTCGAACTGAATGAATGCTGCTTTCTTGCATCTGAGTGATCAATGTCAGTTCACACAGAGGACATTTCGATGGCATTTTTATCTCATCACTCATTCAGCAAGAATAGTATCAACAGGGCATGGGGGTGGACCCATCCGGCCGACATAGTTCTGCCCAATGGGAGAAAAGTTTGATTTTTCAAAATAAAAAGATGCTGTTTCCTTGCATCTGAGCGATCAGTGACAGACTGGACTGCTGGTATATCGAAATGTTCTCCGTGTATTGACAGTCCATATAGAGAACATTTCAATATACCGGCATTCTGTGCAATGAGATCTATTTCGCCAGGTGGGCGTTTTCAAGAAATTTCAGGCACCAACAGGTGTTGGGTTGCATCAATTTTGGGGGCCCCAGGGGACACCCAATAGAAGGCCCACCAGGAATTTTCCCGGTAGACCATACGGCCAGTCTGCCTCTGCAAAATGATCGAAGAAATATCTGGGCGAGAGAGCATGAACGAGTTTGAAGGATTAGGGGTATGAAAAAAGTAGGAAGCAAACGTTTTCAGTAAAAATAGGGGAGGGGCGAGCCCTCTTACCCCTCCCCCTATGCCCCAAAATTCCGTCCCTGATGTCACACTTCATTATCGGACATCTACTATTTACCACTATCCTATTGGACATCTGCAACCCTATTTTCTCGGCAAAGAAAACATGACACACTGGAGGGCATGTTCATTTCACCATCCCAAATCCAGTAACGTATCATGGGAGGAGTCACAGGAGTATGTGCTCGTAGACTCTACCAAAAGTAACTCAAGTACTATGAGGCCACGATTTTCAGAAAATGGAATTTAGAGTTTCATGCAGCATAAGCAAATGGATACCATAGGATAATCCAACTATGTGGCATGAGCAGGGCCGGGGAGAGGGTGGGGGCCCTGTGAAGTAACCCAGAGGCCCGAAACTTTGGTGACCCAGGATAAGCCTAGGAGTACAAGATTCTTGAGTTAAGTCCCCCCCCCCCCCCCCCCCCCCCAACCTCCAGCATCCAAACATGACCTGAAAGACTTATTTTAATTTGTTTGCTTGGAACGTCCTTTCAAGGGACGTACTACACCAAAAAATTAAAATACGGACTTTCAGGCTATGTTTGGAATAGTCCCCCGTTCCCAGGTTGGTGTCTTCCCACTAGACCAATTCCCCTTAGACCAATTCCCTTTACATGAAGGCCAATTCCCAAAAGACCAATTCCCCTTAGACCAACTACATACTGTTATTGATTAAGGGTTGATTAAGGATAATTAGGAAAACATTTATTTATAAAAATCTGCCCAACATCTATAAAATATCGACAAGCCAGAAAATGAGCAGACTATCATCTGAAAAATGAGGTCCCCAGAGGGTGAATTTGGTGATGTTACCCTGCACAGCAGGGTAGCATCACTAAATTTACCCTCTGTGAACCTCAACCTGAATCAAGGTCTCAAACATAAACAGAAAGAGGTACCCAGAGGATAAACGGGCCCACTGAATGGGATAGCATCTGCAAATTCACCCTCTGGCGACCTCATTCTGCAAATGAAAGTCTGCTTATTTTCAGACTTGAATATCAATAACATTAAATACATTTATAAATATTTATAAATATATCAAATTATTGATAAAGAATTATTTTTAAAGTAGAACACACCAGTTGGTCTAAGAGGAATTGATCTTTTGGGAATTGGCCTCGTTGGAATTGGTCTAGTGGGAATGAACCCCCAGGTTTTGACTCATGTGCCAACAGTTAAGAAACTTTGCACTTGACCAACGGTTGTAATTTTGGACGGCATGATTATTGAAGTAATAACTTTATTAAATCAACTTGACCTAATAAAGTTATCACTTCAAGAATTGTGCAGTCAAAGGCTATTATAACTCTAGGTTATTGAATAATCACTGATGGACTTGGAAATTTGTAACATGCTGCTGAAAAAAGTCATTTTGCCGTCTAAAAATAACGTGATTTTTTATCCCAAAAGCTGCCAGAAGTCACCATTTAATTAATAACTGATTTTAAAATTTTCTTGGGGAGATCTTCCCCCGCCCTCCTCCCAATGATCGAACGTGCCTGCAGCATTCACATCAGTAATCTAACACTTTTGAAAGGGGGCTTATCACAGAATTAACCCTAGGCCCGAATTCCCTCTCCCCTGCCCTGGGCGTGAGATGGTATATAAACAATTTGCTAATCCTGTCTCACAGCAACTCTCTTTGCCAACAAAATAAACGTTTGTAGAAAGTGCACGGTGGCTCAGTGGTAGACTGTTGGACTTATATGCTAGAGGTCCTGAGTTCGATCCCCGTCAGGCTGGTCCGGGATGACCCGCATTGTGTCCTTGAGCAAGGCACATTATCTCGGTTGCCTACATGGGGGCACGATGACGCCATGTACTAAGGTGTACTGCACGTCGATGATGCACGTCTTCAACCGCTGTAACCCTGCTTGAGCAATGCTTGAACAGAGGTAGAATATTGAGGAGCTGACAGCTGCTCGTCGATGTTCGTCGGGTACTCTGGTTTCCTCCACCCATAAATCTGTCACGGTCACGATTAGCCATTGTGCATAAGTATGTGACCTTAAACACCAATAAATAAATAAATAAATAAATAAATAAATGTTTGTAGAATGACAATCACCAGAACTGAGTACCGTACTCAAACATCGAGGTCTTATTAGGAACAAAAATGCCTTGACGTCTCCATACTCAATTCTGTCGTTTGTCTCTTCTACAAATGCCAATATTTTGTTCCCAAAAGGAGCTCCAAAAAGACCCAAGCATTTTTATATCAGTCTGTACCCCAAATCAATGGGGTTGAGTGAATATGAACCCAGCTGGGTTCATATTCACTCAACCAAGTCGATTTGGGTTGATTTGTAGCCCAGTTGATTTTGGGGTGTATTGTGTGGTTCTTTGTTGACATCAGGGGCGTGGCCAGGTTACTGGTCACTTTCCACGGGTGAACAATATTCACACAGACGCCATAATATTATATTTCAAACACCAATAATAGGAATAATCATCAAAAATTTAATTAATGGAGGATCTGGTACAGCTCAGTGCTTTATTAATTAAAGTTTTGCTGCTGCTGATTTTTATTACCTTGTAAACGCAAGCGTGGACATCACTGCCCACGTGTGGATTACGACCAGTCCACGGCGAGAGTACTGTAAATGAAGTGAGGGCGAAATATTTTTTCTGCCGAGATATTTCCCGTCTCCCCACTCCATTTTACCCTGTGCTGGGTTAAGTGCGTGTATCCCCCATTTATACAGATTCCAAGGTCTTCCCTTGAGGTACAAATAACTTCTCTTGTCAATTACAGCCGCCCATCCCCGGTACATTTTCAAGTCTTAAGCACGAAGACGATGAAGAAATAACTATAGCAAAATGGCTCAAAACAAGGCTGCATGTTGAAAATATTGATTGGTCTGAACCCAACCAATGAATATGGACTCTTCTAATTGCTGTCATTGAACTGGTATGGAAGATACCACTAAAGTTAAAAAAAAAAGTGCCATCTAGAGTACATAACGTTTTGACTCTGATGGGCTAGAAATATACAGGATATCTACGCTGTCTTTTTATTATATCCTGCGTGACATTTTACTGCGCAATATTCAACCCAATTTGACTGCAAGCAGTTTCAAGACAATAACAAAAAGCTGCTGATCATTCCTTCAAGGAGACGTTCAAGGCGACTTTATGCGCCGAAGCGTAACGTCCTTTAAGAAGCTACTGAATAAATCCATCGTGTAGACTTGAAAATCGCTCATGAAAAATAAAACTTTCAAGTCCACACTCATGAGATACATGTAATCCCTACAATGACTAAAATAGAGATTTCTTTTTTATTATATGCGACGAGACATTTTATTGCACAATATTCGACCCAAAACGCGGACGTTTCAAAACAATAACAAAGATCAGCTGATTGTTTATTCAAGGCGATGTAATGCGGCGTAGCGCAGCGTAGCGCGGCGTCATTTAGGAAGCAACTGAGGGATATTCCTCGATAGCCATCGAGTCGATGAATATCGATAAATATCTTTTAGATAATCTGCGATAATTCTCTGGCTAGCATATAATAAACAAATATATTAGGTAACATTTCTCTTTCAGTTCAACTGGTGTGTTTAAATGTGTACTTTTATACCATGCTGCTTGAAAAATAAAGTTTGTTCAGATCACATTCTTAGGTCATACATGTATGTGAGTGTACCTTGATTGAGTCGTTTTCAACATCACGGTACTTGTACTGAGTAAGCCTGTCATAGAAAACATTATTAACTGAAATGATCCACCATACTTTCTGAACAAAAACTGTTCGCCTCACCAGCATAGAGCTGTAGGTTTTTAAATTTCTTGTTCGGTTTCGGTTCTGGTTTTTCAGGTGGAGTAAAACCTCGGTTCGGTTCGGTTCGGTTTTCGGTTTGTTCATGAGGCCAAACAAATTCAATAAAACTCATTCTTATGTCCGGAGTCAAAACTGAATGGCAGTGAAATTGTGTGAAACTCAATAAATGCCCGAAATAAGCTATAATACATGAAGAATCAGGAAGGCCAACATAATAATTACCTAAATATACAGAACTTTTATTGTGCTTGGCCATTTTTCGAGGTCCGACACCTACACGCAACTTGAGGAAAGCTGCAAACACAACTAAACTAAAATGTCGGAAATTCATAGAATGTAGCCTTCCCAGAGTAGTGAGAGTACCCAGACACTGCCATTGGCAGTGTCTGGGTACTTTCACCAGTCTGGGATGGCTACATTCTGTGAATTTCTGCAGCAAGAGAGTATTTAATAAAAAACAAGAAAAACCTCAGATTACGAGATGTCGACAGTTTCGGTTTTTTAAAAAAACTAAAAACCTCGGTTCGGTTTCGGTTAACCTACAGCTCTACACCAGCATGGAAGATTTTGTTTACATTAGTTTCATTAACATATTTTAAAACTTTAAAACTTTATTTCTTTGTGGAACAATATATCGAATTGTCAGGCCTCAGCTCATATACACCACAAAACTCAGAATCGGTGATGTTCGTTTTTTCGATGATGGACCTCACCAACAGAGCATGAGTGCTAAGGAGTTTTTTTTTTTTTTAAAGTGAATTTAGTAAATATTCAAATCGTTAAAGACAACAACAAAGCTGTAGCTCTCAGGGTATATTAATTACTGTATAGAATGCAAATGGGGGGCGCGGTGGCTCAGTTGGTAGAGGTGCAGGCTGCAAGCCGAGAGGTCCTCGGTTCGAATCCCACCTGCGGCAACCGCGTTGTGTCCTTGGGCAAGACACTTCACCCCGATTGCCTACATGGGGACACGATGACGCTGTGTACTGAGGCGTACTGCACGTCGATGGTGCGCATGTCTTCAACCAATCTAACCCTGCCTGTGCTGCGGTGCAGAGTTCAGAGTTACGATGTTGGAGAGCTGACAGCTGCTCGTCGTTGCTCGGTGGTTCTCTCCGGGTACTCCGGCTTCCTCCACCCGTAAAACTGTCACGGTCACGATTAGCCATTGTGCATAAGTATGTGACCCTTAAACACCAATAAATAAATAAATAAGAATGCAAATGAACTAAAAATACAGCACAAACTGGAATTAATAATACTTTTTGCCCATTGTGCTAGTTGGTGGATTTTCCCCATATTGTTTCTGTTCACATTCTGCTTAACCCTTTACCCAACACAGATCATATCAAAATTTATTCTTTTAAATATCATTTTTAAAAATTTTTCAAAAAATTTCAAGAAAACCATATCATGTAGGCCTAACCCCTCAAAGGAACGAGCTCGACGTTGAAATTTAAAAAAAAATAATATTTTTTCAGCTGCTGAATTTGCATATTTCACAGGCGGATGTAGCCGATTACTTGGGTAAAGGGTAAAAAAACAAACAAAAATGGTGTTCTATCAAATCTCGATGTATTCACGAAAGGTTCTCGAGGATTCTCATATATTATGGTAATTTTGTATACCACTGTACCAACATCAATCTGATTCATTCCGCTCACTGCTACTGCTTTCATTATTCTTGAATAAATGGCCAAAACTGTCCTCCTGTTTGTTGAGAATGAGGTTTATAGTAGTAGTTTAAAATGTCGAGATTGACACTTTTTACCAGGATGTTGGGATCATTGACCCCGGCACCCAAATCCGTTAGGCCTTCCCTTAGAGCTGTAGGTTTTTAAATTCCTTGTTCGGTTTCGGTTTTGGTTTTTCGGGTGGAGTAAAACCTCAGTTCGGTTCGGTTTTCGGTTTGTTCATGAGGCCACGTAAAATTCAATAAAATTTATTCTTAATTTTTTATGTCCGGAGTCATGACTGAATGGTAGTGAAAATGAGTGAAACTCAATGAATGCCCGAAATAAAGCTATAATACACGAAGAATCAGGAAGGCCAATATAATAATTACCTAAATATACAGAACTTTTATTATGCTTAGCCATTTTTCGAGGTCTGACACCTACACGCAACTTGAGGAAAGCTGCAAACACAACTAAACTAAAATGTCGGAAATTCACGGAATGTAGCCTTCCCAGAGTAGTGAGAGTACCCAGACACTGCCATTGGCAGTGTCTGGGTACTCTCACTACTCTGGAATGGCTACATTCTGTGAATTTCTGCAGCAAGAGAGTATTTAATAAAAAAACGAAAAACCTTAGATTACGGGATGTCGACGGTTTCAGTTTCGGTTTTTTAAAAAAAACTAAAAACCTTGGTTTGGTTTCGATTAACCTACAGCTCTACCTTCCCTCCCATCCCCTCTGCACACTAGGCTTGGCTATTTGTAGGCACCTCCTCCCCCTTATCGCCCTGTATGTATCCCATTGTTTAGCCTATCCCTCCCCAAAGCCCATGTCTGCCCAGCCTCTCCAAAGGGGCCCAGGCTATGTATAGCCCATGTGTTTAGGCTGTCCCCACATTGTTTTGGCTCTCCCTCTATGTGAGCTCCCCCTCTCCCAAAGCCCAGTCCCTCCTCACCAAAGCCCTTGTATGGGCTGTTCCTCCCCTTCCCAAGGCTAGCCCAAAGCTGGGGACTTCCAAACTGAGGCGTCCAATGAGTACTAACAAAGAGTTCCCCCCCCCCTCCCCTCCCCTTCCCCCGCATATATTTCGAGCTCTTTTTATGTATCTAAGGTAAATGTTGTCAAGGACATGTACTAAATGTAAATACATACAAACAAAAAGATTAATCTGAAGGCTACCTGGAGTGACTAATGTCTAAACAGTTATGACTTATGTTACTTACTATTGTTAGATTAGGATAAAACCCATACTGGAACATCTGATGTTATGTACATACAAAAGTCTTTGTTTATAAGAAGATATGATAGTGTCACATTGTATAGTTATGCAAACAGATAAGGGACAATTGGTATGTTTGATTATGTCATAGATAAAGGTATTGTAACGGTTTGACAATTTTCTATGTTATTGTGATATTAAAGTAGATTCTGGGTTGGGGTTAATCTCTACTTTAGATAAAACTTGCGGGTAAAATACCTGAGGTTCTTACCAAATATTCTGGTCAAAAACTCCTAATTAGAAACTGTACATAACTTCAGAACTGTCGCTTTCGTGGTCCGTTCAGAAAAGAGACAGAGTTTCTTTGTTCTTTCATTCCAATTGGTTAATCCCGGTCACATGAGGCCTCAGAGTGGTGGTATTCATCTTCACAGCTGGAACAGGTTCCAGAGAGTTCTGGAAGTCTTTCCTGGTTCGCAGACTGTCTCTGATGACGTCACGCGAGTGGGATTATATAGCAATTCTACAACACTCTTCCCTGTTTAATTTAAAAAGGCAAAGATTATCATGCCAAAGAAAAAACTGTCGGGAACCCAACTGACCTGGATTACTTCCAGGAAGTCCGGAAAGAAGGGTGCGCTCAAACTTTAAGAGTTTGATCTTTTGATCCCCTATACCAACTGGGGTGACCTAAACATGTAGCAATAAAAGATCCTGATAAATGCCTAAAAGAGATCATGACATCCACTCAACCACTGGTGAATTCCCCGTCGGACGAGAGGAGCCCTCAATGAATACTGTCCTAAACAATTTTTGACTATGCCCTTTGATAGTGGATGGATAAGGAATTCATAAATATTGACCTGAGGGTTAATCCTCAGGTCGCCAGCCTAACAATTTTTGATTATCCTCCACCCCTTGCACCCCCCCCCCCCCCCTGGAAATAGTGAGTCACCATTTCCTGTCTTGTAGAGATGGGCAATATACCGAAAAACCGAACCGATACCGATATCATGGGGACCGAAAAACCGAACCGACCCAATCTTTGAATACCGAAGCCAACGGTATTTTCAATTTTCCCTGTGCATTCGCTATTTATAAGGCCTTGATGAGGATTGATAGCAGTTGAAGTGTTCATTTTCATGAAAGAAGTGACTGATTTTATTGTTCAGTTTTGTTAAGCCTTAAGGACCAGGGCAGTTGTACTAAATTATCAATAGTCTACGACCTGTACATGTCCAGTTGCTTAGCAGTGATTTCTAGCCAAGTCTTGGCTGCCTTAACAGGCAGCCAAGACTTGGCTAGAAATCACTGACCAGATAATTTTACAGCTGTCATCAGGCCCAACTAACGATGACATCTTCAGGACACACATTCTATGATTCTATGATTACAGACGCCTTAAGTGGGGCTTGAAAAGTTAAGGCGTATTTAGAACAAGTCACCAAATTACTGTAGATATGATCTGTGTTGACAAAAGAATGACAATGTTGAGCCCATCAACAATGGCATGTGTAGCACTGTGATAGAATGATACAAGAACAACTTATTTTGTATTTTTCTGACATGGATTCCCCTTTGGTAATATCAGTGAATCTGAAGTCACATACCGAATACCGAACCGATACCGCGGTATCCCCACACAAAAATACCGAAACCGATACCGAACTCAAAATTCCAACACCGCCCATCTCTACTGTCTTGGGTGATGGGGGCAACATTCCAAACAACCAGCGGGCATTCCTAGTTGTTTTGGGCTAATACGTCCTCCATTAATTCTCTGCAGATGACAGACACTGTTAATTTGGGGTTGGAATCTCTGAAGCCCCAGCCGTTGGTCTAGACCGAATCTGTTCCCCAAGTTTAACTCTTTTGGTTGGGCTTCATTTGTTGGCACTATTTTTTTTCAGCTTCCTATATTCTACATTTCTGCTGGGGGCTTCCCGGCAGGTGAGACTTCACCCCAATGTTTGTATTCAGGGTCCTCAGGGAAGATATCACCATTTCGAACCTGCTCAGGGGACTTCTCTGAGCCACTCTTATTCCCTTTTTGCGAAGCCTAACTTTTCCCTGTCTGGTGCCGCAGGATTGGACCAAGGTTCTTCCTAGCCCATTCATGCCCTGACTGGTCTGCCCATATCTGCCAAGTTTTGAGTCTCTGTCTGCTGTAAGTTGGGAATGAACCAACCCTGCAGCAGGGCAAATGCACCCCACATCCTGTGAATATTCTGTCCAACCTTCCCCAGGGTATTCAACCCTGGTTCAATGTATGAATTCGTATATCTCTGTTTTTCGGTACTATTCCTGTCTGCTTGTGATTGGTAGGGTATGGCCCCTGGATCCCAGGGTATTCCTAGGCTTCCTGATCTAGTTTTAACATTACGCTGCTCTTTTGTGGGGCAATTATTCATTTGTTTAATGCCATGGGATTCTGCGTCATCTATCACGACTTGCAAAAACTCTTTAGCCACCTGAGCAAATGTTTCCTCCCAGTCTGCCTTACCGAAATTTTGGCCTGACTTTGTACCCAGAGCAGCATCAGTTCCATTGGCTTCTACAATGATTTGGGAGTTGTGCAATGATCGACTACAATGGTTTACGTTGAGAACACATCCAGCAGGTTGTGTCTGTTTGTCATGCACCGATTGCCACTCTTAACATATTGGTTCTATTTTTGCTGATTTAATTATAAAGTCGGTTATCAGTGGCCCCTTTTCACATTTTAACGATGTGACAGAGCTTGCTGGACTCACAGCGTCTTTACACACAGTCACCTGGACAACCCCCTGAGGCGACCTGGATATTCCCTGTACTTCAATTTTTTGGGTCTCGGAATTAGTTCCCAAGACCCTGTGGGTTCCCTAGGTTTATTGTTGTCCGACACCCCTTTTCGTATACTTTTCGGAGCTTCATTTCACTCAATTCCTGACATTCATTAGTTACTTTAGGAACAACCCAATCCCCCAAGGAGAGAACTTCCTCCCTGAAGTAGGCTCTTCCATCGTGTTTAATCAGGAAATCACACCCTAGTAAGACAGCATCACTGATTGGTGCCACATATAGGAATTCATTAAAAATTCTGTCACCTATTTTGATTTTCAGTGGGCCTACATACAGTTAAAACTAGAAGTCCTGTCACGAAATGCGCACAAATAGCACGTTGATATGCGCGTTATTGTATGCGTTAAGGCCCAAGTAAAGCTATCAAATTCTGTACATATGGCCTGTGCACAAGCAATGTTTCAGCCAATGGACCTCCGGGTAACCCGGAGGTTCATTGGCAGAAACATTGCATGTGTTTGCTATGAGTAACCAAGAGAACCTGCCGTGCTTTGGATGCCATTCGATATGACAATTGCGCGCAATTCCAACGCGCAATTAAGCCTAGTTAAGCGCACTATTCGTGACAGGACTTCTAGTTTTAACTGTAGTAACCTTGCAGTTTACTGTCCCTCTCTGCAGTTTGGAGCACTACTTTCTTAATTATGGGTGGAGTTGGTTTCAGTTTTCCAAACAATTTATCTGACATAACTGTGACCATGGCACCCAAATCCACAGTTGCGATTGTTTCAACTGACTCTATCTGGAGAAAGATCCGGACAGAGAATGACGGTTTACATTGTTGAATAGTGATCACATTATCAGAATCCTTGATGCCATTGTGTTATCATGCGAGATTCCCAGTTGCCAGATTTGGGTAAATTCTGGACGCACAGTTGCCCTGGAGGTGCCCAATACCTGAGCATGAGTAGCACTGGGCCCTACTAGGTGAGGGTGACCCAGACCTACAGTACGTGGAGAGTGGATTGTGACTAAATCACTCGCGGGGTGGAGTTATCACCCAAGCTATAACTTTCAAATTTTGGACATATCGACAAAAAACACAAGCAATGCTTCAGCCAATGGACCTCCGGGTTTAACTCGGAGGTCCATTGGCTGAAACTTTGCTTGTGCTGTTTATGCTTTGCAACAAATTTGCAATTATAGCTTGGGTGGAATCTCCACTCTGCGGGTGATTTAGTGATAATACACTCTCCATGTACTGTAGGTTGTTCCTGGGTCTGTTTCATCCCTCCCCCAGGATAAAGACTCCTTTGGATTATCCAGTTTATTTAAAACATTTCCAACCATGGTGGTGAGTTTGGTTAACCCTTCCTGGTTCCCAATCACTTGTTTTTGGACCTTCTCAATTTGTGTTTTCATAGCAAAAGACTCTGCTTTCAAACTCTTTATCTCGGTATAAAAGTTCATGATGTTGGGTGAATGAGATTGATTACGGTCCTCCTCCCCGTTGTTTAAATCAGTTCTATTTCCATGACCATATCTGTCTCCTTCGGGTGATCTACCCGTCCCGTTTGTTTCAACACTCGGATTTGGGGAGGGTCTTCCTCCTCAACCGAGTCGTTATGGAAAGGAATCAGCTCGAACACCTCGCATTGGGTTTGGTTGTTCTCTTGTCCGTATATGGCGGTTTGGTTGTACTGATTTTGTTTATGGCATCCTCAATGGTGGCGGGGCGCTGGTTTACCACTGCCGCCCCACTCAACTGTCGTTACAACCATGACAAAATTGGATAATGGCCTGCTCTAGTGTAAAGTGTGCAGGGCAATCACAGAAAGCACGATTTGCCAATGCCAAAATGGTATCTGCCCATTCCTCCAGGCCCTCCGTTTGCCCCTGTTTAGCCTGCTGAAACTGAAGTTGGGCAGTTTGTGGCAAGTCATGGAACCCGAATGATGGCCGAATCGGTTCTCCATACCCTGCAGCAACTCGTCCCATGTCATATTTTGGTTACGCTCTGCCAACAGGTTAGCGTGCTCCGCTGCCCTGCCCTTCAAACACAACCCAAACAGACATTTCCGTCATTTTCCTCCAGTACCTCCTCATACTGGAGCCAATCCTGAAACCTCCTTTTAAATAAATGCCACGGTTGTGACCCATCATACTGCATGGACTTAGGTACCTTCATTTTCCTCCTATATGGCCCTTGTCTGTTATCCAGGGAAAACTGCACTGGGGAAGATTGGTACCCCACCCAGCTCTGCTGGCAACCTACCGGCACAATCGGTTGAGGGACACCGCTTGCCATTGTGGGACGTGACCGACTTGAGCTGACATAGTCCACATGCCCTGCCTCCCCGTAGTCGGCTGACCTCCCACAGGACCCAACTCCTGATATTGAATGTTCGATACTCCTGCGAGTCTTGGGACATTTGACGCTACTCGTGGCCCCGGGCTACATTCCAGGCTTCATTCACATCTAGTCCTACTAGTCTTGTGTCTACGTCCAAGACACATACTTCCGTCCACCTCCGTACCCTCCCACAAAAAGCACCATTACTTTCACCTGCAGTCTGGACCGGATAGTTCAACTTTGACAAAGCTTGGGGCCCTATGATGTCTGGGTACCTAGGTGACCCTGTCCTTGGGCAGTAGGGATGTTCCCTACTGGGGACAGCATTCCCACTGGACTTAAGGTCTGACACTACATAGGGATTGGGGGCACCCTGCTGGTAAACCTCCCCCGAACCAGGAATTCCCCACCAGCCACCTTAGACTGTAGAGACCTCTTCCACAATTCAGGGGTTGTCCCTACCCTGCCTCTGTTGGGGGTCTATCATGCCTGGATTCCCATACCCAGCTTGCACATCCTCAGTGGTCTGCCCTAGGGCCCAAAAGGGGTTACCATCACCTCCAACACCCTGACAGTGTCCTCTACCATTACATGTCTCCGTGATTTCTGGCCTGATCCCATTGTCATGGTAATTGGAATGGGGACCACCTCTCCAACCACTCTGGTACTCGCTCTCATCTGTATTGGCTAACTTTCTAGCATGTATCCGGGGTTCCCTCAAATCCTGGGATGCCCCTCGGAAATCGTACTTGACCAAATTGACTAGTCGCTGCTTTTCATCACAACCTGGGCCATCCTGGACCAGCCGACTGGGATAATCCCAACCAGACTGGACCCTCTGTGACCCAGTCTGATCTACATTTACTTGGTCTACACAAGTCTTCCCCTCACCACCATCCGTCCCAAAAAAGGGCAGTAAGGCCCGACGACACTGCAAGGGTGTATGGGCACCCTCAGATGGCAACGAGTTTGTTGTCAACAAGGATTTTTTTGGATTGTATGGATTACACCTATCCTGTAACACTGGCTTTTCGACTACTGTTTCCATTGGTGGTGGGGTAATCAGCCCGGAAATGCCCAGGCTGCCCCCAGCCCTGGCGACGAAAAATCCATCAACACGTTTACACCTGAGTCTTCAATTGCTTTACTAAGCCCTCATCCACCTCATTGCTCACCATAATTCCAGGTGGGGGCCTAGAGAAGTCTATCATCCCCCACTGGTTCTTTGACCCTCTGAAAAGGGGTATTGAGGAGAGATCCTCCCTCGAAAGGGTCCCATACTGAGCCCTTTTTTCTATTATTGCCAGGGCAATCTTTGGCCCTATGTTGGGTATTCTTTGCAATTCCCCAAATGTGGCATAATTTACTTTAACCATCTCCTCTGCCATATTTCTATTTCTCACTCAATGAAATTCAATTTATATAATTCAAGACAAATTGACCGTTACCAAGAACTAGTCTGCTCAGTACCTCAGCTTTCCTAGGCCTTTGGTACTTCTGGAGCCTACCTATATACTGCACGCAGCCAGTATATCCTCAACAAAATCCACAAGTTCACTAATCCCGACTAATACTCAAGCCAACCTCAGCTTTCCTAGGCCTGTGGTAAGGGAGCACTATGTGGCCTACAGCCAATATACAATTCACAATTTTACAACAATACTATCAATTCACTGCCACAGACAAACCGTATCCTTAGCAGAATGCTATGGTCACGGCAATTTTTACAAAATGATGTATATCAAGGTTGTTCCTGTAGCATCTCTAGAAGATCCACAGCAACAATGAAATATTCAAATTCAATCAATTATCTGTCTCAGTAGCCTATGCAAAATTTCACAAACAGTCTTGGTAGCATTTGATGCCACTACAACAGCAAATTAAATTTTGTACAATTTCTGCAGCAATCTACAATACCATAACTGTCTCTATGCCACAGCAACAGCAACATTTTCCTGTATCTATGAAATTTAATTCACAGGGTTCATACAAAAATTTGCTCACAAAGTCCAAGGGTTTTTCAAGGGTTTTTTCCAAGGGCTTCTTTTTTTCAAGGGCTACATATACTATTCAGCTTGTTGTATAAGCTCTAAAAATCTAAGATTCATGTAACACAGATCTGACTTTGGAAGTCAGGAAGTACTGGTACCCAAAGTGTGATCTGTGTTACAGTAATCTTGGTAAAATGTTCCATTCTTTTTTAAGTTTTTTTTTTTTAACTGAACGACACGAGCACAACAAACAAGTAAAAGGCGAGTACACATATATTTACAATGCCCAGGACATAGCTTGGTATTCAAGGGTTTTTCAAGAGATTTCTGAAAGTTCAAGGGTTTCTCAAGGGCTAATTCAAATTCCAGGGTTTTTCAAGAAAAAATTCATTTTCAAGGGTTTTTCAAGGGCTGTATGAACCCTGATTCACAGCCACAGAAATTTAAAAATCAATCTGTATCTGCAGACATCAGACTGCAGCCACAGCAAATTTAATTCATTCAAACCTATATCTGTAGAAATTAATCTACAGCCACAGCAACAATTTAATGTCAATCAAATCTGTATCTGAAGAAATTAATCCACAGTCACAGAACATATTCATATATACACAATTAATTTTCACATATCACAAAAACCCGCCTCCGCAAAAACTGAAAATAGCGGCAACGGTAATTTTCCAATATGAAAATTCACTTTGTACACAAATAGGTCCGAATTATCAAATTTCTGAACTCGCAGATAATTTCGATCACTGCAGTACGTCACCACAGCCCGATCGAAAAACAAACATTTTTGAATTCATAATCTGCGAACAAAAATCCCAAATTTGGAAATCAATGTTAGAAAAATTACCCAACAATTGATTTTCAATGTTATTAGTATTGCATCAATAAGAGAAAATTGACGATGTCAGTGGATTAATTCACGCGGTCATCGTCAACAATGGAATTGGTGAACTCCGACCTCGTGTCGTGACCTGTGGAAACTTTGTAAAAGTCCAGAAAGTCACCCCCGCAAGCTGGTTCTAATGTGGGCGACGTCAATAAAGTAGATTCTGGGTTGGGGTTAATCTCTGCTCTAGATAAAACTTGCGGGTAAAATACCTAAGGTTCTTACCAATTATTCCGGTCAAAAACCCCTAATTAGAAACTGTACATAACTTTAGAACAGTCGCTTTCACGGTCCGTTCAGAAAAGAGGCAGAGGCTGATCTTGTTCTTTGATTCCAATTGGTTAATCCCGGTCACATGACTGTCTCTGATGACGTCACGCGAGTGGGATTATATAGCAATTGTACCGGGGGGGGGGGGGGAGGGGGGAGGGGGGGGATTTGCAAAACCATTACGTGTACGCTCCCTGGCGCACAAGCTGTGAAATCGAAATAAAAATGATATTTGATCAGAGGGGAGGGGGTTGGAAAAAATTTGCAAAACACTGATGCCGGATTGGGTGGGTGGTCCAGGAGGACAAAAAAAAAAAAAAAAATTCCGATGCTTGCAAATTTTTTCCTCAGACACTTTTGGGCAAAATTGAATACCAAAATCAGTGAAGTATAATTCAAGAACCAATAAAAAGACACTCAAGTTATCAGGAGGTACCTACCATGGGTTATATACGATTATAAAACTGTTATTGTGGCTGAGCTATGATTCGGCTTATAGTGATACAATGTATAATAATGCAAGTTAAAATGCATCACTAATTGCAATTATCAAACACTGCACTCTTAAGGATAAGTTATCTTGAGGGTGATCCATTTGATTAAATGTCTAATATGTTCACCCTGGTGAGATCGGCGGCCACCACGATTTACCGAGAGGTACCGGTAGGTACCGAGAGGTACCGTGAGGTACGGTAAAAATGCTTTTTAGAAATTATTTTCACAATAAATTGAATGCAAACGATATATTTCATGCATTTTATGCATTTATTTCTGGAAATGTGGCCATTAATGATGCAATTTGTCGCGATAATCATAATTTGGAGTTATTTATTGAGTAGCGCGGTTGACCTCTCCGTAAATCGTGTTTTCTGGGTTTGCCAAGTAGCACCGTGAGGTACGCAAAAAAGGTGCAATTTGTCGCGATAATCACAGCTTGGTGTTATTTATTGAGTAGCGCGAATGACCTCTCGGTAAATCGTGTTTTCTCGGTTTGACAAGAGGTACCGAGTGGTACGGAAAAAAGCTTTTTATCAATTATTTTCACAATAAATTAAATGCAAACTGTATATTTTATGCATTTATTTCTGGGATTTGGTTATTAATGATGCAATTTATCGCGATAATCACAGCTTGGTGTTATTTATTGAGTATCGCGATTGACCTCTCGGAAAATCGTGTCCTCTCGGCTTGACAATGCCGTAAGTTGAAAAAAACCCAAACAATTCCCATCACCATTTACCAGGGCATTGGACCTGCAACTCGGAGACTTGGCTGGTTTAAAAAAAATTTAATTTATTTATTTATTTATTTATTTCTACTATCGTTTGAAAATAAATAATTTATAGGCCATAGTATGTGGCTCCAATGAGGCCGCAATCTTTCTCCTGTCTTAAGTTGTCCCGTCGTTGGGATCGTGCCCGTCATCGGAGTAGACTGCGTAACGCCTGCAAGTTAAAAAGTAGGATAAGTTGCCCAAAGACCCTTAAATGGCAATATTTGTTATTGTCTTGCCCTCGCATGGCTGCAGTTTTGTTCTGTATTGGGTCGTCCCGTTCTTGGGAAGTTGCCGCCATCGGATAATACTGGTAGCCGTCGGTGTGGATGAAAGTAGACTCGCATTTAGGCGACAAGACAGTAGGCTGAGTCGGATAGGCACATCTAATTAATTAGCGAAATTGGCAGCCAGAGGTAACCACAAATTTCAAGAATATACACACATTCTGAATATATCCTCACACCAGTAAATAATTATAATAAATAAAGTAAATAAGTACTGAAATAATTCTGAAAGTTGTCTTTATTATCTATATAGAATAAAAACAAACATTGATAATTTGACTTTAAGTTATTTTTTATATACCGTTTGCATGCAATTTAAAATTATTGTGAAAATAATTTATAAAAAAACTTTTTGTGATTATCGCGTCAAATTGCAACATTAATGACCAAATCCCCGAAATAAATGCATAAAATGCATGAAATATACCGTTTGCATTCAATTTATTGTGAAAATAATTTTCAAGAAGCTTTTTTTGCATATCTCTCGGTGCCTCTTGTCAAACCAAGAAAACACGATTTACCGAGAGGTCAACCGCGCTACTCAATAAATAACTCCAAACTATGATTATCGCGACAAATTGCATCATTAATGACCAAATCGCCGAAATAAATGCATAAAATGCATGAAATATACCGTTTGCATTCAATTTATTGTGAAAATAATTTTCAAGAAGCTTTTTTTGCATACCTCTCGGTGCCTCTTGTCAAACCAAGAAAACACGATTTACCGAGAGGTCAACCGCGCTACACAATAAATAACCCCAAACTATGATTATCGCGACAAATTGCATCATTAATGACCAAATCCCCGAAATAAATGCATAAAATGCATGAAATATACCGTTTGCATTCAATTTATTGTGAAAATAATTTTCCAGAAGCTTTTTTTGCGTACATCTCGGTGCCTCTTGTCAAACCGAGAAAACGGGATACGGAGATTTGCCCCGCGGACATTTGCCCCGATACAAAAGCGGATATTTGCCCCGATCTCTTTTTTCTTAGGCGGATATTTGCCCCGATCTCTTTTTTCTTAGGCGGATATTTGCCCCGATCTCATTTTCCCGGGTACAGTATTTTCCCGTCAACAAGGTCTATGAAAACAAGCGGCCAATATATCAATGAGTGTTTTCACTGACTCGAAAGCCAATATATCAATGAGTGTTTTCACTGACTCGAAAACAATGAGTCAAAATTATTCAGTGGTGATTGATTGTCTATGAATTGTCAATGAAAACAAGCAGTTAATATATCAATGAGTGTTTTTAATGACTTGAAAACAATCAGTGAATATCATAAGTGTATTTACTGACTTGAAAACAATTGATCAAATGTATTCAGTGGTCATGAGTGACGCTCATGTTGGAGTTGTTGGATAAACAAAGTCGGCTGCTTTGCTGCTTTTTTGTATATAAAGGGAATATGGATGGCAAATGCATATCACATTCAATATGGAGTTTATACGTACTACACGTGGTGGTGAAAAGTTGTGTTTAGAGGGATATTCATATACTTTGAAAAGAACAAACAAGGACAGTATTCGTTGGGAATGTTCTTCCCGAAGAACAACAAAATGCAATGGTAGTTTGTTGACTGATTTGAATAAAACGAAAGTTATTACTTCGACCGTGCATAATCATTCCCAAGATCAAACAGCATTGAAGCATTGAAAGCTCGCCAATCAATAAAAGATTCAGTATCTTGCAATCGTGGAAAGACTGTTCAAATAGTGAAGGACAAATTATCCGAGTACCCTGTTGATGTTCGAGTAGCTGCCGGGTCAACAGAGACTGTGAAACGTGCTGTTAGAAGGTACAAAAGGGGCACAGCTCCCAAAGAGCCAAAACAACTCGCCGACCTCCAATGCATCCCCGAAGAGTACACAACAACTGGTGGTGTCGACAATCTTCCTTTTCTTTTCTATGACAATTACAAAGATGATGGCTCTAATAACAAAAGAGTGCTAGTTTTTGGTACAATTGATAGTCTTACATTTTTGTGTGATTCAGATGAGTGTTTCCTGGATGGAACGTTTGGTGCAGCCCCAAAAGTTTTCCAACAGTTGTTTGTCATACGTGCAAAGAAGGATGGATCGACAGTCACATGTGTTTATGCATTCCTTCCATCAAAAGAGCAAATTTGCTACGACGAGATGTTGCTGCAATAATGAATGAGTGTCAGTCATTAGATCTTTATCCGAATCCATCGACTATCAGCTGTGATTATGAAACAGCTATTCACAACTCCATACGGACAATGTTCGGTCTTTCAGTTCGCATTCAGGGATGTTTTTATCACCTGTGCCAAAATACATGGAGAAAAATTCAGAGTTGTGGACTCAGTGTTGAATACAAAGACAACGATGCTGTTAAACATTCAGTTGGAATGCTAGATGGACTAGCATTTCTTCCTGTCGACAAGCTCAAAGAGGGTATGGCCACAGTAAGATTTAGTGCACATGAAAATTTTATCGGGGCAAATGTCCAGGAGAGAATTTTTATAGCGGGGCAAATGTCCACTATGTAATTAGCTGATCGGGGCAAATGTCCACTATGTAATTAGCTGATCGGGGCAAATGTCCGTTTTCTTTAAAAAGTGATGCGGGGCAAATATCCTCGGGGCAAATGTCCGGGATTCGTAGGTACCGGTAGGTACCGAGAGGTATGGAAAAAAAGGTTTTTTCAAATTATTTTCACAATAAATTGAATGCAAACGATATATTTCATGCATTTTGTGCATTTATTTCTGGAAATGTGGCCATTAGTGATGCAATTTGTAGCGATAATCATAGTTTGGAGTTATTTATTGAGTAGCGCGGTTGACCTCTCGGCAAATCGTGTTTTCTCGGAATCCCGGACATTTGCCCCGAGGATATTTTATGATTATCGCTACAAATTGCATCACTAATGGCCACATTTCCAGAAATAAATGCACAAAATGCATGAAATATATCGTTTGCATTCAATTTATTGTGAAAATAATTTGAAAAAACCTTTTTTTCCATACCTCTCGGTACCTACCGGTACCTACCGGTTCCTCTCGGTAAATCGTGGTGGCGAGATCGGCTGGCTTAGATGAGGAGCAAAGACAATTAATTATGTGAAGTCAGGAACAGTTACAGATTTCAGCTGCAGGAACAATTATGTACAACGATGTATCCAGACCTATTACGAAAACACCACGACTCTTATTGCCATTGCAGGAAGTATGTAACACAAAAACTACTAAACACTGAACCTGATTGAACTGCTAATTTATTTCAAACACATCTGAGAAGACAGGTGTCAACAAAATCATGTACCAGACCTTCTAGGGCTGGACTTATAATAAGTAATAAATCCCCTTCCCCAACCCAGCCATGCCCCACCCAAACCTTAGTAAAAAAAACCCAAACAATTTGTATGATATTTTACAAAGCTCTCTGAACTCTGTCGAATGCCATATATATTGTTGGTTTCTACAACATGTCTGAACACATGGAGAGATAACTATAGGTAAAAAGTTAATGATATGACATTCAAGAGTGTTAATGAATTACAATAGAACATGCCTTAGGAGACCGATGTCTTTGGAGACCATGTTTTATATGGACAAACCTGGACATACCAGCTTTACTCTATATTTGATTTGTTATGGGAGACCATCTGCCTTAAGAGACCACTTTGGTTTGATAAAACGGATGTTCTTTCAAGACCTGTCCTACTGTACAAGGTCAATCACTCAATACTGTATGACAAAATTGGTTATGGTGCAGTATGGTGGGAAGGATGAAGCAGAAGCATATATTTAGTGGGGGTGGGTGGTTCAGATAACCCCGGAAAAAATTGTAAAACTGGAAAAAAATTACATGGGGTGGGTGGGTGGGTTCTCCAACCGGTCAAAAACAAAAAAATCGGCATCGGTGTCTGCACATTTTGTCCTACCCCCCCCCCCACCCTCCCCTGATTCTACAACAATATTTACTCTCCAGAGTTATTTTAGCACTCAAGCCAAAATTGAAATGTGTATTAAATTGGATATTGGCTTAAATATTATGCCATTGAAATGAGTTATTTGAGTGGCAGTGTATTTAAATCAGTAATTTATACTCGTAAAGTAAATATAATGTCCCAAAACTCATAATTTTATAAGGATATGTGTAAGGCATTTTGTTTGGACTTAACATTCACTGGCGTATGTAAATTACGACGAAATTGGGATGTTGGAGTTTTTTTGTGGTAGGGGCGCGAAATGACTGTGTGATTTCATCCCTCGTCGTTTTGCTATCTGGACGATTCGTCGTGATTGTAAATTCGTCGTAACGACGAATCGTCCAAATTGCGATCATGACGAATCGTCTTTTGGGTTTTCGACGAAACAACCAAGGCATGGATCTGTAACACTGAATTATTTTCAAATTTTCAAATTTTTGTCCGGTTGATTTCAATGTACTTTGATGTGGGATCTTTTGAAGTAACATCAAAAAGTGTTAAAAAAAACAAGCTCATGCTTATTGTTTTGATTAAAATAAGACATGTATGCTGATGAGCTTTTAATACCTCTTTGATGTGACATCAAAAGTGTTTATAAAAACACGATTTGTGAATATATACCCGCAAATTTTCACCGAATGTAAAAAGACTTGCTCGAGATTGTACCAACTAAGAAAATTGAAGTATACTTTTAACAGAAAAATTCTTGAAAAAATATATCATGCATTCATATTACCGATTTTGGAATATGGTAGTTCTGTGTAGAGCGGTGCTCCTCAGTATCAATTAAATCGTATTGAAGATATTCACTACGAGGCAGCCCGAATAGTGAGCGGGTTGACAAGATCTGTGCCACGGGATCGACTTTTGTTGGAAGATGGTTGGAGTAGTCTGGAAAACAGGCGCTATGTTCACAAAATGTGTAACTTTTACAAAATTCTCACTGGGAATGCTCCGAACTTCCTCCACGAACTTTTACCATCTCGTGTCGCCGACATATCCCAATACAATTTACGAAACGCATCTAATTTTGTCCCTTATTCCTGTCGAACGGAACTCTTCAAACGATCATTTTTCCCTTCGTGTATTGAAGATTGAAGTGTGGAATACCCTACCGGAGGTTGTTCGAAACAGTCGGTCACTTGGGGAATTCAAAAAGTCCATCTCACCACCCTTGTGTAAGCCTCCAGCATATTTTTCAATCGGTATAAGGAAATACAATATTATTCACTCAAAATTACGAACTGGATGTAGTGACCTTAATGGTAACAAGTTCCGCAACTGCATCTCAGATTCTCCATTTTGCTTATGTAACGACGGCGCTGAGGATGCAGAACACTATTTCTTTCTGTGTTCTTTAAATTCTGATATTCGCTGTATCCTCATAGATGATTTGTCGAAACTTACGCCCAACTGGAATTCATTGGATTTAATTTTATATGGAAGCCCGTCATTACCCGAAAGCAGCAATGTATTAGTTTTCTTATCTGTTCAAAAATTTATTCTTGACTCGCATAGACTTGATGTACAGTTGCTGAATTAGCTGCGCCTCTCAGCAAGTCTGAGTGTCCCAAGGTTATACAGGTGATCTAACTTCCACTATGGGTGTCCTCTCGCAGTGGGAACTGACAATCAAACTGTGAGGACAACACGGTGGATGTTAGGTTAGCACGGACGTGGAATGAGCACGCAAAGATTAACTGTCTCAACAATGTTCTGTGAACGTTCCTTAGCGGCATTAAACTAAATTTAGAATTGAATAAATTGTGGGTGTGGGGGGGGGGGGGGGGGGGGGTCATCATCACTGGAATTTCTGTTGTATACTGTTCTTTTTTTTTTTCTTTCTTTTTTTTTTGTTTGTCTTCTTTGATTTCAATCTGCTTTTACCCCCGTCTCTCTCTCTCTCTCTCTCTCTTGAGTTAACTTCTTTTGTGTATAATGTTTACATATTGTTATATTTTGTTCTGCCTTTTGTAATCTATTAGTCTTTGTATACAGGAGCGGAGGGTTTTCTAAGTGGTCAGCATTTGTCCTCCAATCCCGATTTGCATTGTTGAATGGCAAATAAAAATATGTTTAATCTAATCTCAGTCTCTCAGATGCGTTTGAAATAAATTAGCAGTTCAATCAGGTTCAATGTTTAGTAGTTTTCGTGTTACATACTTCCTACAATGGCAATAAGAGTCATTGGTGTTTTCGTAATAGGTCTGGATACATCGTTGTACAGAATTGTTCCTGCAGCTGAAATCTGTAACTGTTCCTGACTTCACATGATTGTCTTTGCTCCTCATCTAAGCCAGCCGATCTCACCAGGGTGAACATATTAGACATTTAATCAAACGAAACACCCTCAAGATAACTTATCCTTAGAGTGCAGTGTTTGATAATTGCAATTAGTGATGCATTTTAACTTGCATTATTCAATATGTCATACACTGTATCACTACAAGCCGAATCATAGCTCAGCCGCAATAACAGTTTTATAATCGTATATAACCCATGGTAGGTACCCCCTGATAACTTGAGTGTCTTTTTATTGGTTCTTGAATGATACTTCACTGATTATGGTATACAATTTTGCCCAAAAGTGTCTGAGGAAAAAATTTGCAAGCATCGTAAATTTTTTTTTTGTCCTCCTTGACCACCCACCCACCCCGGCATCAGTGTATTGCAACCCCCCCCCCCCCCCCCCTGCAGTGTCTTCGAATAAAACGACGTTCGTGTGAAAATCGAACCCAATAATTCACATTAAAACAGTTGTTTTAAACATAATTATCATTTTTCTTTCAGTTGAACACAGTTTCACTTTGCACACTCTACCAACACTACGCTATTGATATGAAAATAGCGAATCGCGAAAAAGGCGATGCATCGATTTACCACACAGAACTACAATGTGGATAGCACACACTGACATAATAACTGCATATAACATAGATAGATGTTCTTGTATGGAGTGGCGTCCTTTCGCGTCTCAAAAACGGCCCATGTGGGTCAGCTGATGTGGTAGTGGTGCTTTGTTTTTTCTGTCACTCTTAAAATATGTCATAGTTTTATTTACGTTTTTTTTCCTGCGGGAACCCCGGGAAGTGAAGCACTGCCTGTTCACGGGTAAAGTAGGACCACAGTGGATAAGCGGACGCTTCAATTAACCGGAAGTTTCGGAACGCGAGGCGGTGAAATTTTATTTTAACACACAAGGTTGGCTGAGCGCAGTTTTTAAATCCCAAGTTTTGATAGAAATCACCGACAGCCGGAACGGGTGTCCTCTTAATGCGGCCCTTGGCCAATGTTGATAGTTTAAATCCCTGGAATATTGAACCATGATACCACGTGGGCCCATGGCAGTTACAGATTGAAAAAAAAATGTGTGAAGCATAACTGGCCGTTAGGGCAACTAGGGATTAGGGGCGGTCACAACTATGCGGACATTGGAATGACTGATGGTGTGGCTATTTGTTGGTGCTGTTCAGCCGCTGTCGTTATTTGTGGAAGCTGAAGTGAATGCTAATCGATTGCCACAATAGATGGCTACATTTCAGTGCAGAGAATGACGTGTGGCTAACATCGGAAAAGTATAAAAATTACATTTGAAGACAGGATCGGTGGTAAAGATTGGAATTTCATCGAGGATCAGAGGGCGTTTTCTGCCACTTAATCATAAATACTGGCCACTTCTGGCCCGCTGCGATCAACAATCATGTCTAGCATTATATACTTACATGTGAAGAAGATATTCGTTCCTTCTGTCGGCGCTTTCTGTCAAAACTTGGGATTTAAAAACTGCGTTCAGCCAACCTTGTGTGTTAATATAAAATTTCACCGCCTCGCGATTCGAAACTTTCGGATAATTGAAGCGTCCGCTTATCCACTGTGGGACCCACACCAGTGCTTGGGGGTGCAAACCCTCTCTAAAATGGGCAACATGACTTATTATAACGCTCATCCCTGGTCTTGAGTTAATACTCATGTTGTGGTTATGATTAGCCATTATGCAAAAATATGTGACCTTAAACACCAATAAATAAATAAATATTTACGTTTTTGTTTGTTAACTTGTAAATTTTGGTACGGTACTTATTTATTTATTTATTGGTGTTTAAGATCACATACTTATGCACAATGACTAATTGTGACCGTCCTAGTTTTACGTGTGGAGGAAGCCGGAGTACACAGAGAACCACCAAGCATTGACAAGTAACTGCCAGCTTCACAACGTTATAACTCTGTTCATGCTACGCCCGAGCAGGGTTACAGCGGTTTAAGACATGTGCAGTATGCCTTAGTACATGGGGTCATCGTGCCCTCATTATGGCAACTGGGATAAAATGCCTTGCCCAAGGACACAGCGCGGGTCGTCCCACGGTCCCAGACGGGGATTGAACTCTGGAACTCTAGCATAGAAGTCCAACAGTCTACCACTGAGCGACCGTGCTCCCAGGTACGGTACTTAATGACCAATAAACTCTGAAAAATACTTGTGATGGTTTTATTACACACTAAAAAGATCGAATGGTCTCTCCGGGTACACCTCAGGAAAATATGTTAAAATAGGAGGAATGTCGAAAAGAGGTAAAATCTGAGAAAGAAAACCATGACAGGATCAACTTTGTGGGTGGTGAGGGTTGATTGTCTGCCAGTATAGCCTATGGACCATAAAAATACTGGTTACATCATCAAATATCAATACATTTTTATTGTATTGATACTGATGATGTAACCTGCTTTTAACAATTTTATTGATGCGGGGTGGAACTATCAGATCCACAATCCACCCCTGGACTGTAGTTCGGTCCGGACCGGGTGCCACTGGATCGGGTTGGACTAGTTTACACTGCCGGTGTGGGCCACTATTTTACGTTGAGCCAACTATCACAGATTTAACACGTACATATCCCAACATATATTTAGCAACGATGTATTAATGGGTTCAAGTGGTTAATGGTCGAATATTTGATGCCATGAAAACATTGCAATCGCATATATAGATGTCACAATCTGTATACTGCACGACTCAGCAATTCAGTTGAATGCAGCTTTGTGGGCTACCGCATGTTTTTTATATTGCTGACTTGTGGCAGTCTCCTTTGATGTTGCGAACACTGCGAAAAATATAGGTTCTCTTTAGAACCAAAACTGGTTCCAGTTTTGTCCCTGAGATGGAACCAGCTCTGTTTAAACAGTATTTATTTGAAATCAAATAAATTTACCAAGATTAGCATTCAATTTTAACAGAATATTACATGAACTGAAGTAGATTCAGCAGTAAACTTGGAGCTTATTCAACGCAGTCGCCAAACATTTTGAAACAAAGAAGATATGAACAGTTGGCATATCGAACCAGTTTTGGTTCTGAAAAGAACCAAAACTGGTTCTATATGCCAACTGTTCATATCTCCTTTGCTTAATAATGATTTGAGACAACCTCGTATAAGCTCTAAACTTACGGCTGAAACCCCCTCAATTTATGTTCAATTCTGTTAATATTTAATGTTAATCTTTATAAATTTATTTGATTTGAAATAAATACTGTTCAAACAGAACTGGTTCCATCTCAGGGACAAGATTAGAACCAGTTTTGGTTCTAAAGAGAACCTACATTTTTTGCAGTGTACTTCTGACTTCTGGTCAACTGCAGCATTGTTGCAATGCCGAAAGTCTGCCAAAACAGATATCGGAGTGACTGCATGTGTCACACTCACACAGGCCTTTTTCAAAGATCAAAGGGTAGAAATGATGATTGAGAGATTTTATTCAACGTTTTTTTTTCTGTGTTCAATAAGGTGTACTGCCTAAAACAGATTTGAAAATGAATATAATACTGTATATTACTGCATGGGCTATTGCAGTGTGCCCTTGCCATCACTGCCACCAGTGACAGACAATGCAACACCCAATCATCAAACATTGTATATGCACTCTATGCAAAGCAGTAAATTTTATTTTTTAACCCTTTACCTAACATGAAAAGCAGACGACACTTGCAAAAATAATTCTTGAATAACTAATTTTTTTCATTTTTTGTCTCAAAAACATAGGTTATGACCCCTCGTTGGAACGAGCTCGACGAGCTCGTTCCAACGAGGGGTCATAACCTATGTTTTTGAGACAAAAAATGAAAAAATAATGAAAATTAATTGGCGATTTTTGAGAATAGCGCTGGCCGGTTTTGGCCGTTACGTTGGGTAAAGGGTTAATATATAGGTCAACAACTTTGAGACAACAGGCAATTCATTAACATATGAATGGACCAGACTGGATTGGAGCAGTCCAGACATGGGTGCCGGACCGCCTTGACAGTGGACTAGACCATCTTCCAGTCTGCATCACTAAACAAACTGCGAGGGCCTGTGGATTCTCCTGTGGGTCAGTTGATTTAAAGTTTCCTCGAGTCAAATTTTTCAGTTGGTTCAGACCGAAAAACAGAGAAACCTGCTTCCTTTTTTCCTTTTGGAGCATTCTTTGGTAACTGGTCTCCATGTGGACCTATATGTCAAGTGTCTTCGCAAACATAGCAAACTAACGAGATTGGATGATTCGTTTGCGAGGTATCGTGAGGACACATGACAGGAGAATAAGAAAAAGAAGAAGAAGAGGGAAGAAGGAGAAAAAGAAGAAAAAAGAAAGAAAAAGAAACGGTAGAAAAACAATAGTCTGTGTGTTTCACACAGACTAAATATAAACTAGAGTGATGTCACGCATAGAGCCTGACTGTCCCAGCAATGACAATGCTTAGACACCAAAATAGTCTGTGCTAATTTTTGTTAACCGTTTACCTGACTAATCTGCCATATCTGCAATCGTGATATACAAAAAATGCTGTTAAAAATTTTATTTTTTCATTTTTCTACCCCAAAACATAACTCATGACCTATCAATGGAACAAGGTTAGAAGTAAGAAATGAAAAAATCTGATATTTCAGAAAAATAATTTGTAATGTTGTCTTCAACTTGTGTAAGGTAAAGGGTGAAAGATGTAATACATAAAACATTTTCTTTCTAAAATCTTCTATTATAAGTCTACTGAAAAATATTTTTGGTAAAAAGTGACAAGAAAAATGTTATGATTTTTTCATCTTTCTGAAAGTTTTCTGAAAATGTCAACAAAATTTGAAGTAAGATCATCAGCTGCATAGCTTTGTTGGTTAGGTAATAAGTAGTATGTCTCGGGCTTTTCACCTCCAGGTTGCAGGACCTCGGTGCAGGACCTCGGAAGTGACGTCATAGTCACGTGACCTAGTGGCGCCATGTTGTGTTGTCATGGTAACCCGCGCGAGCTGCCATGTTGTGACGTCATCTCCATAGTGATACGTGATGTTAGTGCGCATGCGCAGCGCGTGTTGTTAGGGTGATAGTGTTTCCGTCGTCTATTTTGTATACTGGAGGTCGCCATCTTGGTTTCTATGGTAGCACGTGATTGCTATGTTACCCAATTTTTCTGCAGTAAGACAAGGTATGTTCGGAGGGTATGTTCGATTGAATCGGAGTAAATCTAATTACCACAAACAACCCGACAACTTGTATTATTTCGAATTCTTTCAGAATTCTCTGCTTCTATCTATATATGCAATAGTTTTCCTCTACCTAGCCATGTTCCTTTGTTCTGGAGTATACCCCGGTATCGTAGAAGAGCCTATTAGTTGGAACAGCTTTGCTTATTATTACTATATTTAGCTATTTCTGGTCTATTCTTGTTAGTTCTGACCCTATTCCAAGTACTCTTGTTGTTTCATTTATCTAGATAATAACTAACCAATCAGATTGCTTGATTTCCCACAATCTGTATACAGAGTTATCTCCCTTCTGTATAACAAAAGCCTATATCCAATGGCCATATCCCATGGAATCCCATTTTTAGCTCAACTTTGACGAAGTCAAATTTGAGCTATTGTCATGGCCCGTCGTCCGTCTGTCCGTCTGTCCGTACGTCAACAATTGGATATGGCTCGGGCTAGAGGTCGTATTTATGAACCGATCTTTACGAAACTTCTTGTGTACCTTTGCTATGACCCTGGGACGGGAACGAGTGTTTTTAGGTGTGGTCCGAAATTCAAGATGGCTGCCAGTGGCCATTTTGTACCGATGATGCAAAAATCAGTTTTTTGTACAGAACTTCTGTATGAAAGTTCTGATTTGAATAAAGTTTTGTATAAATGTTTAGTACCATGGGATACATCACATATAATACGGGTTTTTTTCTCGTGCGTAAATTATGAGAATTAGACTGACTTTGATTTATTTAGTGTTACTTTCAGAGCTGGAAGTGCCAAGCTGCTATGGCTCGGGCTAGAGGCCGTATTTATGAACCGATCTTTACGAAACTTTTTGGGTACCTTTGTTATGACCGTGGGACGAGAACGAGTGTTTTTGGGTGCGGTCCGAAATTCAAGATGGCTGCCAGCCGCCATTTTGTACAGATGATGCAGAAATCTGTTTTTTGTACAGAACTTCCATATGAAAGCTCTGATTTGAATAATTTTTTGTATGAATGTTTAGTACCATGGGATACATCACATATAATACGGGTTTTTTTCTCGTGCGTAAATTGTGCAAATTAGACTAATTTTGATGTTTTTGGTGTTACTTTCAGCACTGTAAGTGCAAATGCCAATACGGCTCGGGCTAGAGGCCGTATTTATGAACCGATCTTTACGAAACTTCTTGGGTACCTTTGGTATCTCCGTGGGACGAGAACGAGTGTTTTTGGGTCCGGTCCGAAATTCAAGATGGCCGATGGCAGCCATTTTGTACAAAATTAGGTGCAATCAGATTTTTGCACAGAACTTCCATATGAAAGTGCTGATTTGAATAATTTTTTGTGTGAATGTTTAGTACCATGGGATACATCACATATAATACGGGTTTTTTTCTCGTGCAGAAATTATGCAAATTAGATGAACTTTGATTTTTTCAGTGCGACTTACACACAGTAAGTACACATGTCAATATGGCTCAGACTAGAGTCTGTATTTATGAACTCATCTTCACGAAATGTCTTGGGTACCTTTGTTATCACCTTGGGACGAGAACGAGTGTTTCTGGTTACGGTCTAAAATTTAAGATGGCTGCCAGTGGCCATTTTGTACCGAAATTAGGTCTAATCAGTTTTTTGTACACAACTTCTATACAGCTCAGACTAGAGGACATATTTATGAACCAATCTTTACGAAACTTCTTGGGTACCTTTGTTATCACCGTGGGATGAGAGCGAGTGTTTTTGGGTGTGGTCCGAAATTCAAGATGGCCACCAGTAGCCATTTTGTACCAAAATTAGTGCAATCAGTCTTTTGTACAGAACTTCTGTATGAAAGTTCTGATTTGAATAAATTTTTGTATGAATGTTTAGTAAAATGGAATACATCACATATTGTAAGGGTTTTTTTTTATGCAGAAATTATGCAAATTAGATGAACTTTGATTTATTCAGTACTACTTACACAATGTGAGCACACATGTCAATACGGCTCAGGGTAGAGGCTGTATTTATAAACAGATCTTCACAAAACTTCTTGGGTACCTTTGTTATCACCTTGGGACGAGAATGAGTGTTTCTGGGTACTGTCCAAAATTCAAGATGGCTACCAGTGGCCATTTTGTACCAAAATTAGGTCCAATCAGTTTTTTGTCACAAGTTCTATACAGCTCGTATTTATGAATTGATCTTCACAAAACTTCTTGGGTACCTTTGTTTTCACCTTGTGACAGGAACAAGTGTGTTTTGGGATGCCTTTGTTATCACTGTGCTATGAGAACAACTATTTTGGGGTTCATTCAGACCCACTCTGGGACTCAAAGTTTTCTTTTCTAGTTTAGCATCTGTCTGTTACCCACCTTTACAATACTTTACCTTTTCCATTTGTTACAGGCAACGGTCAGTATTTATGTACAGACCGTTACAATACTTTATATGTACCTTTGTTATCAGGTCATTACCTAGATGTTTGTCATTGCTGTGTTACATACTACACATGCATATCTTTGTCTTGACAAGTTGAGCTACAGTGTCATTGACACTTTCATTTGCAAAACACCTGTGGCAACAGAATTCCTTTATTGTCGTATGAGGCCATGAGGGCTATGTAAAAGCCCTCAGTGAGTCCTAATTTATTATCCCTCATACCCTCATTGAATTTTGAGGTTATGAGGACCTTGAAAAATCCCTCAATGAGGTATAATTTACTACGACTCTTAGCCTCATTTCAGTATTTAACAGATATATCCTATGAAATACCATTTTGGAAAACGCCTGTGACTGTGGAATCCCTTTTTTGTCGTATGAGGCCATGAGGGCTATGTAAAAGCCCTCAATGAGGCCTCATTTATTATCCCTCATACCCTCATTGAATTTTGAGGTTATGAGGGCCTTGAAAAATCCCTCAATGACGTATAATTTACTACGACTCTTAGCCTCATCTCGGTATTTGAGGATACCCATGGTCAGGTATTGTATTATTCGAGGGTACCTATCGAGGATACCTTTTGGAGAATCCCTTTTTGGTCGTATGAAGCCATGAGGGCTATGTAAAAGCCCTCAATAAGTCCTCATTTATTATCCCTCATAGCCTCATTGAATTTTGAGGTTATGAGGACCATTAAAAATCCCTCAATGAGGCATAATTTACTACGACTCTTAGCCTCATCTCGGTATTCGAGAATACCTGACATTATAATATTTGAGGATACTAGTTAGAATTTACATCCGGGTACTTCATGCTACATCGGGGTACTTCTGTTGGGGTAGTAGATAAAAAACAAACAACAGCAAGATGTTCGAGGCACAATCACATATACATTCTATCAAATCATCACTGGCCATATTCAGCATAGTCTTGGTTTCATATCGATTCGCATCAGATAGGATTCGCAGTGTATCTAAATTTCTTTCTAATCTTGTAGTGTTGCTCGATGTTTCCGATTTCCTCATGGGACAGTAATCATCTTCATGTCTCTTACGTGTGAAGCTCCCAGAGAATTCTTTATCACAATATCTGCAGCAATGGACTTTCATGACTTTACTTTTTCGTGGTCGTAGAACAAATGAATTTATTTTCACACCAACACTCCTTTTATACTTTTTTCAGAGCTAGGACTGGGTTGATAAGCACCGAGAGAAAGCAACTCTTTCGCAATATACATCTTTTTTATATCTGGAGAAATTCCATCATCTGTTAGCAGCTTCAATACATGTTCGTATTTTCGCAGGTCATCAAATTCGGCCAAACTCAGTGGTAGAACGGCATCGATTTCCACCTTGTCAGCATCCCGTAAAAATTCTAAAAGTGCTTTATGTTGGTCAGTCAGTGCAGTATCTCTCTCCTCTTCTGCGCTTCTTGGACAGTTATGTTCTTCATGCCTACGAGCACTGAATGATCTGGTAAACATCTTCGTACAATATCTGCAGTGGAGCCGATGATGGTTCTTCTGGCGTCTTCTGGCAATATCCGATCTTGAAAATAACTTGGAACAGTATCTGCATCGAACTGGTAACATGTCTTCACTCGACGACGGTCAGGACACAAATGAATTTATTTGCGTACCAACACCCCTTTTATACCTTTCCCAACAGAAGTACCCGGATGTAGCATGAAGTACCCGGATGTAAATTCCAACTAGTATCCTCAAATATTATAATGTCAGGTATTCTCGAATACCGAGATGAGGCTAAGAGTCGAAGTAAATTTTTTTTAATAGTCCTCACAACCTCAAAATTCAATGAGGGTATGAGGGATAATAAATGAGGACTCATTGAGGGCTTTTACATAGCCCTCATGGCCTCATACGACAATAAAGGGATTCTTTTGCCACAGGCGTTTTGCAAAAAATGGGATTCCATGGGATATGGCCATTGGATATAGGCTTTTGTTATACAGAAGGGAGATAACTCTGTATACAGATTATAGGAAATCAAGCAATCTGATTGGTTAGTTATTATCTAGATAAATGAAACAACAAGAGTACTTGAAATAGGGTCAGAACTAACAAGAATAGACCAGAAATAGCTAAATATAGTAATAATAAGCAAAGCTGTTCCAACTAATAGGCTCTTCTACGCTACTGGGGTATACTCCATAACAAAGGAACATGGCTAGGTAGAGGAAAACTATTGCATATACAGATAGAAGCAGAGAATTCTGAAAGAATTCGAAATAATACAAGTTGTCGGGTTGTTTGTGGTAATTAGATTTACTCCGATTCAATCGAACATACCCTCCGAACATACCCCGTCTTATTGCAGAAAAAATGGGTAACATAGCAATCACGTGCTACCATAGAAACCAAGATGGCGGCCTCCAGTATACAAAATGGACGACGGAAACACGTATCACCCTAACAACACGCGCTGCGGATGCGCACTAACACCACGTATCACAATGGAGATGACGTCACAACATGGCTGCTCATGCGGGTTACCATGACAACACAAGATGGCGCCACTACGTCACGTGACATGACGCCACTTCCGAGGTCCTGCACCGAGGTCCTGCAACCTGGAGGTGAAAAGCCCGAGACATACTACTGTAATATAACTGCAGTCAATACAAGTTGGAATTTTTTAACTTAAAATTTGTGGTTTAAATTTTAAAAGACAATACTTCAAATTCTAAGTGCACCCGTATTTTCTTGTTGAAAAAGGTAATATCAAATTTAAAGAGAATCATATAATTAGAACTGGAATTATCTTCTGGATAACATGGGGAGGAGGGAGGGGTCGATTGATTCTGCTCACCTCCTCCAAAGTTTTGGAGACAACATGAAAGTCCCTCACTACCATTTCCTTCCCATCTGTATTGCTTTTTGTAAAACAACAGAAGTATGCTGCAGAAGGCATTTCTTTATATTTCAAACAGTGATGCTCGGGTAAAGAAAAAAAAAAGCTGCATACAAGTAAGAGAAATCATGTCTGTAAATGCAATTATTCAAGTTGTATTGATCATGCAAGAATAACAAGAGGCCTGCAACTCCAGGTGCTGCTAATCCCCCTGCACCCCACAAATTAGGGAGGGGGGGGGGAGGGAGCATAGGGGATTCCCCCACATAAAATAACTGTAAATTTGACCAAACCCATGTTGGAAAAAAGATGTCTTAACTGACCTGGCCTAACTGACCTGACATGGGTGTGTGTGTGTGTGTGGGGGGGGGGGGGGGGAGGAGGGGGCACAGGAGTCAATTTTTCTCTGCATGTAATAATTCTAAATCCTTCACAATGCATTTTTAAGCAAAGAAGAAAAATGCCTAATTGGCAAGGGAGGGGGGAGGGGGGGTGGGGGGTGGTGGTTATAGGAGTTAAACTTTTTTCGGTATGTAGTCACTCTAATTTCTTCAAAATGCATTTTGGAGCAAAGAGGAAAAATGCCTAATTGGCACCAGGAAGGGGTGGAGTGATTATAGGAGTGAATTTGTTTGCCTCCTGTAGTCACTCCGAATCCTTCAAAATGCATTTCGGAGCAAAGGAAAACAATTGCCTAATTAATGGTGTGTGTGGGGGGGGGGGGGGGGGGGGGATCATAACACCGACAATTTTCATTGGATAATGTTGGTTATCGAACTATGAAAACAAAATCCCCTCCCCCCCCCCTAAAAAAAAATAATAATAAATCAAACTGTAAATAGCTTTAAATGGACATTTGAAGTACATTAAAAACTTTTTTGAGTGTTTAGTCAGTAAACCGTTTCAAATAGTTTTATCTCCTCGGGGTGCATGGGTACAAGATATTCTGACATGCAGACTGTCATTAAGCACCCCTTTAACCAGTGTCCCGAGTTTGATCCCCGTCCGGGATGACCAGTGTTGTGTCCTTGGGCAAAGCACTTTATCCTGGTTGTCTACACGAGGCACGATGACGCTGTGTACTAAAGGCATACTGTATGTCGATGGTGTTCAACCTCTGTAACCCTGCTTGAGTGGAGCTTGAGCAGAGTTAGAATGTTGAGGAGCTGGCAGTTGCTCATCGGATCTCAGTGGTTCTCTCCGGGTACTGTGGCTTCCTCCACCCGTAAAAACTGTTGCGGTCACGATTAGCCATTGTGCTTAACTGATACAGTGCTAAGTTATTTTTGGTCATTAAAATTTGTTTACGTGTCTTTGGCTTGTTACAATTTATGGGAGAATTGTAACAAGGCAAACCCATATAGACTAAGTAATTTCACCTATACGATAATATGAAGCACATCCACAGAATATGACACCTTCAGGCTGGGGTATCTGCTCTTCATATTAAAGCCCTGATAGTGGCTTCTAGCACTCTACCAGTTAATATGTGACCTTAATTTCCTTAAACACCAATAAATAAATAAATCAATAAATAAATACTTTAACCAGTGAGGGTGAAAAAAATCCATTTCAAGGAACATGTAATTAGATATGACCCAAACACCAACAAATTTTTTCAAGCATTTCCATTTAATTGGTTCTGATTATTGTTTTTTTTACCTGTACCCTCCTTCAAAATGTCCCCTACCCTGACAGGTGCCCATCCAGGCATGTGCTACATGGATGTGTTTGCCCAATGGTATCGTCAAATCGGGACATGAGACCCTACCCTCATGCCTGGACATTTATGGTATCGCAAGGTCGTGGTTCTGTGTGGTTCGAGGATACGATAAGTTGGTGGAACTCCAATAAAATTTGTTGACACATTTTCATAA
Organism: Pictodentalium vernedei; assembly: GCA_031216915.1. Lineage (NCBI taxonomy): Eukaryota > Metazoa > Mollusca > Scaphopoda > Dentaliida > Dentaliidae > Pictodentalium > Pictodentalium vernedei. Next base: position 90,403,032 of record CM062294.1, read on the forward strand.
AAACATGTTTCAATAATTTGTTTTGGCTTTGGTCCCCGCCCTGGCCTTGATGTAGTAAATTATTATTATTATTATTTGCCGCCTTAGTTTTTAGGTAGAAAATAAACTTAGTTCATTTTCACGCAACAGAAAAATAAGAAATTGGCCAGACTTGACTTTATTGTTCTGTTGTTGTTGTGATTGCAGTATACTTATAGCCTTGCATTACCGGAAGTGACATTGAACCCCAACTTTAATTTTTTTTTTGGGTAACATGTCAGGACATTCATTTAGATTTATTTATTATTTATAATAAATAAATTATTGAATTTTTCCCTTGTTTTTGCCAGAACTTGAACTTGGTGAAAATTTTAGTGATGTGATTTCATTAGAATAGTTACATTGTGTTTCAAATGTGACATTTTGCTGATGTGGTTGTTTTGGGGTTATTGATTTGACTTCATTTTATTTGTATATTGGTCGAATTGACACCGCTTGGTCAGTGGTGCTACAGTTTTCTGAAATTGGCACTGTGGTTACAGAATTGAAATCGTCTTGCACTGTCGCTTAATTTTTGTGTTGCAGTTAATTCGAATGAAATCGATTTAATTTATTTTCATTCTTTGGTTGCGATCTACTTAGTTTATTTTCATTCTTTGGTTGCGATCAACTTAGTTTATTTTCAGCCTTTGGTTGCGGACGACGTTGAATATAGTGCGTTATTAGATAATATTGCACTGCGATAGAACTTGACTTAAAAATGACTTAATTTATTTTGTCGAAACATTTCAGAGAAAAAGAAATAGTGCAGAACCTACATGTAAAATATTAAATAGTTGAAAATCTACACTAAGATTCAAAGTCATCCTGTAAATAAAATAAAAGCATTTAGATTAATAATTTATATCTACTATTCTGTCAGGCCTGGCCTTTTGAAAAATCCAAGAGAGCCACTATGGCCCTCCTAAATCTGTTTCAGGGGAGCTGTTCTACACAAATTCTCAATTATACAAGGTTATTAATATGAAAATTGAGGAGAGCCATTACAGTTTAATGAGATCAATTATGGCTCTCCTCAATTTGCCTTTAGGAGAGCCGGAGCAATAGCTCCCCTCAAACGACCAGGCCTGTTCTGTACACCACGACAATGGTAGTAGGTAATAAAGGCGGATTCAGTATCACTTGTACACGATTTCATACATGTACACGTACATCGATGTACACCTCCATAGGATTTAGTGTTAAAATCGTGTACAGGTACACGATTTGTCGTTTTTTATGGTGATACAGAATCCGCAAGCGGATTCTATATCACTGGATTCTATATACACGTCGCTCAAGAGTGAAAAAATGTATGAAATTTCAAGGAATAAAAAGGTGTACTGTCTGATAGAGAATCCGCAAATGGGTTTCCCCCCATAGGATTCAGTATTAAATCGCGAGCAAAAAACGTGTTGCGGATTCTCTATCATCATCAAAAAGGTGGTTTGCGGATTCTGTATCATCCGTATCTGTACACAATTTTAACACTGAATCCCTATGGAGGCGTACACGGAAACCCATTTGCGGATTCTACATCAGAAATCGACTTATGTACGACACGTGGGAAAGAGGTGATACTGAACCCGCAAACCACTTTTTGATGCCCAAAAGTTTGAAGAGCTTGAAATAAGTAATCACCCAATCATTTCACGTTCCTAACGCTAATTAACCAATCAGATTGCTTGATTCTCATAAACTCAATCATACAAAGTTTTTCGTATATATAACATACATTAGGTAGGGATACGGACCCTCTAGAATTTCAAATTCTCGACATTATCCCTATCTTTTTTTACACAGTAGAGTAATAAGACCTAATCTCTGAGACTCTGACAGATTTTACCAGAGATAAAACGCTGGGGTTGAGATACTTCCACTTCATGTTCTAATGATACTGAAACGGGAGTTCTCTCTCTGAATACTACTATGGAAAACTGTGATTAGAACCCTCAACTAAATTGTCCAACACAAAAAATATATATTTCCTGTACATCTCTTTAACCGCCGGCCCGGGGAGGGGGTAGGGAGGGGTTAATGTGGGAGGGGGATTAGGGAAGGAGGATTAAGGGAGGGGAGGGGTTAGGGAGTGGTGGTGAAGGGAATTAGGGGAGGGGAGGGGGTAGGGTGGAGGGGGAAGGGAGGGGGTTAGGGGAGGGAGGGGGTTAGGGAAGGCGGATTAAGGAAGGGCAGGGTAGTGGTGAAGGGATTAGGGGAGGGGAGGGGTGGGGGTGGGGATGAGGGAAGGGGAGGGGGAGGGTAGGGAAGATTGGAGGGGATTAGGGAAGGGGAGGAAGGGGGAGGGGACGGGGTATGGTGGGTAGGAGGGGGAATTAGGGAAGGGGAAGGGATTAGGGAAGGGAAGAGAGGGGAGGGGGCCGGCGGTTAGAGAGATGTACAGGAAATATATATAAAGATAGTGATAATGTCGGGAATTTGAAATTCTAGAGGGTCCGTATCCCTACCTAATGTAGGTTATAAAATTCTTACAAAAAACAGAATTGTCCTTACGATAGCGCGATGTATTACAGTATATTGCTCACCTGGATCGGACCTGGAAATGATCAATGGGTTTTTGTGAGGGAAAGAGGAGAATTCGAAGTTCCTCTGGAAGGTAAAAAAAAAAGATGAAAAATCGTTCGATCCGTTTACCAAACACATATTCGATTTTCAAGACAGACTGGCCAAAAGCAAACGATTCTTACAACTCGAAAACGCGAGAAGCAAGAAAGATAAACTGGTTATTTTTGCTGCGCATGCAACCTTTTTATGTCATCAAAAAATATTTAAAAAAAACATGAGATATTGTGCTCATTTCGGTAAATCGATGACGTTTAGAATACGGCGACAATCGTAGTTAGAAAATGAGTCGTTTTCGTTCGATATATGTGAACAATTGTTTTGAACGACCCTCCAGTCAACTTTCCACCAACAACTGTGTCTGATCAAGAAAAAAAAGAGAGTCGTTACCGAGATGTATTTCACCCGTTTAGCGTTAAAAGAGAATTGTTTTGGACAAGTGGTATGTCGACGTAAAAAGCTTAATGTCTTGACTGCTGTTGGATGACATCAATATCGCGACAACTGATGTAATGCTTCGCTATCAGGTGGTTAGAAAAAGAGCTTTTTCTCATTTTCATTCAGTCATACGCTGACACATTGTAAACACTGTTTTTTTGTTGTTGCTGTATTTATATAACGCCACCTGTCTTAAAATATTTTAACTCCTGTTGTAAAAACAAAACTAAACAACTTTTCCACACGTGCGTTTAGACTGTTTACAAATCTTTTCTAACACGTGACAAATGGTTTTTATTTGAATTTAGTCAAGATTATACTGGTTTAGTTTGTAATGTCTTCTCGACGTGGGCATTGTTTCCTAATAAAAAAAATAGTTTGGATTGACACTTTTTTCGGAAATGGTGAAATTAGGCTATCCTCAATATGTAGAAACGTTAGAAGATCAACTTATAAATTTTTATTGACAAATCTATGGTTCAGTAAACAGAGTTATTATTGAAGGAAACATCTTAAGGCGTGACTTGTTAATAAGCGAGTGCATCTCTAATTTGCATAACAATCATATATTTTTTGAAAACATACTTCACGTTTTTAACACAGATATCAAAAATGAATGATGCATCAGATTCAACTTGTTGTTTTTTTTTCAATTTAATATGTTCCATAACTACCTTTTCTTAATACTTTCGATTTCAAGATGGTCCCAACTCCACCGTTATAAGAAGGGAAAAATTATGATTTTCATAATATCCTTGTCGATAGCTTTAATTTGATAGGTCACACGACTATCTTCTCGAAACTTTTGATTTTCTGATCGGTGTTAACACCATCCCCACGGCGATGGTGGAAAATGTCATTTTTGTAATGTATTCATCAAGCCCTTCATATCAGTACCTCACATGCTTGGATTTGTAAAAAGGAAGACGTTTTTCGTCTCTGGTCGTGACCCCACCCCCACATAAAATGAAAAATGTCATTTTCGTAATGTATTCATCGAGCCTTCATATCAGTACCACACATGCCTGGCTTTGTATAAAGAACGACGTTTTCCGGCTCTGGTCGTGACCCCAGCCAACGACGAGGGTTAAAATTACGATCTTCTTAATCCACTCGTCGAGACCTTCAATTTGATAGGTCACGTGACCACCTTCTCGAAACTTTGATTTTTCTGCTGGGCGTGACCCCCACCTCCACATAAAATGAAAAAACGTCATTTTTGTAATGTATTCATCGAGCCCTTCATATTAATACCTCACATGCCTGGATTTGTAAAAAGGAAGATGTTTTTCGGCTCTGGTCGTGACCCCACCCCACGACGAGGGTTAAAATTACGATCTTCTTAATCCACTAGTCGAGACCTTCAATTTGATAGGTTACGTGACCACCTTCTCGAAACTTCGATTTTTCTGATGGGCGTGACCCCCACCCCGACATGAAATGAAAAACGTCATTTTTGTAATGTATTCGAGTCCTTCATATTAATACCTCACATGCCTGGATATGTAAAAAGGAAGTCGTTTTTCGGCTCTGGTCGTGACCCCACCCCACGACGAGGGTTAAAATTACGATCTTCTTAATCTACTCGTCGAGACCTTCAATCTGATAGGTCACGTGACCACCTTCTCGAAACTTCGATTTTTCTGATGGGCGTGCCCCCCACCCCCACGACGAGGGGAGATAACTTTGTATGATTAAGTTTATGAGAATCAAGCAATCTGATTGGTTAATTAGTAGCCCAGGCACCTTAGACATAAAAATGAGAAAGTAAGGAAAAAAATCGGAGAAAGCTGATTTTTTTTATATGTTTCCGGGACACACATTGCGGATAAAGTGTGAAAAGTCCCCGCGAATCCGAGTTGAGCTTTTTTAGTTATAGCGTTTTTTTGATGAAAAAAAAAAATTAAAAAAAAATTCGACCCAGCTCCATATTTCTCATTCTTATTCGCCTTAGTAGGGTGAGAATCATAAATATCGTGCTGAATTATATTGAGACTACATATCCCCAACAGAAAATGCCAACTTTGTACCAATCCTCACACTCAATGGTGAAATATTCACGAAAATGTACAAAATTACGAAATTTTTTTTATTGTTTTCATACACACAACGGTACACAACGTCCATTAAATCAAATCTACGACTACTTTGGGAGTTAAATTATATATCAAAAATTGCAGAAAAGCAGTGGCTTTATAATGATATATAACAATAGTCATTTATTCCATAATGAACTGGTGAAACGTGTGAAATATTAACCATACCCCCTAAACTCAAATTCAAACGGCATCGACTTTTCTCATTCCCTTTATTAATTTTGATCCATCCAACCCAAGCACAATTTACACTACTCTCATGTTTGCACAAACTGAATGTGAGAAACAGGGACTGAACGTTTGTCCAGTGACGTTTGACCAACCACTTTATATCAAAGCAGTGGAGATTGTGTCTTCGTCAGATAAGTTGACAAAAGTTTTCGTTAGACTCGGCGGCTTCCATATGATTATGTCATATTTAGGGGCAATTGGTTCGATCATGGCTGGTAGCGGCTTGGATGAACTTTGGGGGACTGTTTATGCTGGTGGGTCAATCCATCATTTGATCAGTGGTCATGCATATTCAAGAGCAGTTCGTGCCCATTTGCTAACACAAATTGCCATTACAAAACTTGTGTTTGAAGAAAGCCGAACACTAGATAACATAGACTGCACAGAAGTCAATGAAATATTCTGTGGACTTGCCAGAGGTGACTGTACAACAGCTGACGCTGTCAATCAAGAAAGTGTCAACCATCTACTGTCAAAATTACACGAACTGCTCCAGAATGCGTCCGTAGGACGCACAGGAAAGCTTTGGGTACAATACTACGAGCAAATAGGTCTTCTCCAGTTGTTCTTGAGAGCAGAGCGCACAGGCGACTGGGAACTCCACACATATTGTGTTCGCAATATGATTCCAGTATTTCACGCAGGTGGTCATTTTGCATACGCAAAAAGTTCTCATCTCTGTTTGCAGCAGATGAATGAGCTAACAGAAATAATGCAACAGGATGATTTGAAGTTGTTCACTGAGAAAGGTTACTTTACCATAAGGCGCTCAGATAAATTCTGGGACGGGATATATTCTGATCAGACCATAGAGCAGTGTTTAATGAGAATGTTCTAGCTCCCTGGTGGTCTCACACATGGCAGGGGAATAACCGATAGCACTGTTGCGAAATGGGTACATGGACTACCTCTTTGCCTTCCGATATGTAATGCTCTCGAAAATTTTGTTCATGTTCACACTGGTCATGGCGAACAACATCGGGATCTCCAAAGTTCACAATTGACTGATGCCAATGATATCACCAAATTATTGAACTGGCTCAGAGTGCATTCCCCCTTTCAGAATAGAGATCCACTACAATTAGTCTCTATAGCGACCGGGCTTGTGGCCGACGAAACTGTGAACTGTGACCAAGTTCGCAAAATTGGTGAATGTTGCGTATCGAATGTTGTAAGCAAAACGTTCAACAGCACCAAACTACGACGTGTTGACACTGTGAAGTCTTTCGCATCGATGGCAAATAGCATCAAAGTCCGTGGAAGTAAGGTAGTGATTGACCCCGCAATTCTGTTCAACCGCATCACATGTGTTATTCAGTCACAAGCAGAGATGGAAGAGTATCTCAAATATGAACTCGCCCCGAAACCACCAGCATTGTTTGATTCTGCTGGAATGAGGAAGACACAGAAAAGCACGCTCGGTAAGATCCTCAAAACATACGGTTCCGAGCAAACTAAAATCCCAGAACATTCTCTGTTTGTTGTGGATGGTGGATTTTTATTGAGGGCAGTTGTATGGCCTAAACAGTCGTCATATAAGGACATATGTACATCATATTCCAATTATCTAGTGAGACATTTTGGGGCGAACGTCGTGGTTGTTTTTGATGGTTATGCTTGTACAATGTCGACAAAGGGCATGGAACAAGCTCGTAGATCTAAAGACGGGTATTCCATTGATATCAATATCTCACCCGAGTTACCAGCCACCACACCCCAATCCGATTTCCTTGTAAATGCCAAGAACAAAACCCAACTGATCGATCTTCTAATGCAGGAGCTATCTGCTATCAATATTCAGTCCAAGCAGGCCGAGGCTGATGCTGATGTACTGATAGCCGAAACTGCACTTGACATCGCTCAAGATGACAACAATGTTGTCGTTGTGGGAACAGACACAGACTTGTTAGTCATTCTTACCTCTCGAGTTCAACCGGGATGTAATATTCACATGATGTATTCCATTACCCCAAACTTACTAGTTTCAGTTAGTGAAATAGCAACCAAAATGGGTGACCATAGAAGCAACCTCCTTGTAGCACATTCTATAAGTGGTTGTGACACTACTTCTGCACTCTTTCGAGTTGGTAAGAAGAAAGTATTCAGTACAATTGTCTCCGATGTTACTAGCGACTCACAACAGTATGTCAACACAATTTTGGCGGATGACAGTACACCAAGTGCAGTAGCCGCTGCCGGGGAACAACTTCTCCTGATCTTATACGGGAGTAAAACTGTTTCCTCTCTCGACCAATATAGATATGTCACTTACAAGCGTTATGTAGCAAAATCTAAACTGAATAAACCCATCGACCTAGCCTCACTCGCACCAAGCAGCGATGCTGCATAACAACATGTCTACAGATGTTATCTCCAGGTCCACCAATGGCTGGGCACTTCGCTTCCTCCGACGGATTGGGGGTGGTCGCTAGACAATGGACTTCTTGTACCGACTGCAGCCACAAAGCCATGTGCCCCGATAACCAACTGAATCTGATCAGTTGTGGTTGCAAGAGTGCTTGTACAAAAAGGTGTGGGTGTAAGAAGGCAGGACTCTCTTGCTCAGGTTTGTGTAATTGCAGTTCGGATTCTTGTAACAACCACAGAAACACTGTCCTGTCGGAAATTTCTGAGTTCGATGAATAATATGTATATAGGTCATGTCATTTCTGTATATAGCGTTGATAATAGTCAATGTAACTTAATCCATGTTGATTGATTTGTACATTCTGTAAATATTATTTACTGATTTTTGTACATTCTGTAAATATTATTTATTGATCTAATGCTGCCAGACACAGACGTGTCTGTTCGGTCCGAAGCCCGAAAATAGTTGAGTTCTCATGCTGACGAATTTTATGCCAAAAGGGGAACTCGGCCAGAAGCAGAGGGGGTCTTCCATAATGTCTATTTTGTAAGCAATGATAAAAGTCTTCAAATGGTGGTGGATTTTTTATCGTCTGTCCAACTAACATCCCGTTCTGTACTACGACCCTTTGGGCAAATCCGTTAGGAAAATCGTCATTTTTTGCGTAAATCCGATACTTTTTGCGAATTTTCAATAATTTTTCGCAGAAATTGTCACAGAATGCACATTTTCCTCTAGGTAAATGTATATTAGACATTATGTAGCTCGAAATACGCGTAAACAAAAAATACAGTTGGATCAATTCGAGGTTACAAAGTTCGTGCGATTTTTTTAAATTTTTTTCAAACGCGTTTTCGAAAAAAGGCTGTAGAAAAAAAAGCTCAACTGGGATTTTAGGGGACTTTTGTCTAATCGTTCAGTGACATATACTCGACATTCCCTGAAAAAATCAGCTTTCTCCGATTTTTTTCCCTAGTGAAACCTAATGTTCTTGGGCTATGGCGTTAGGAACGTGAAGTGATTGGGTGATCACTTATTTCAAGCTCTTCGAGCTTTTAGTGTTTGGTATACATTGCTCTAGCCATTATATCCACGTTATTAAACGCGAGTCACCTTTTTATGACAGGTGTGACCCTCACCCCCACGACGAGGGGAGATAACTTTGTATGATTAAGTTTATGAGAATCAAGCAATCTGATTGGTTAATTAGCGTTAGGAACGTGAAATGATTGGGTGATTACTTATTTCAAGCTCTTCAAGCTTTTGGGCATCAAAAAGTGGTTTGCGGGTTCAGTATCACCTTTTTTCCACGTGTCGTACATAAGTCGATTTCTGATGTAGAATCCGCAAATGGGTTTCCGTGTACTCCTCCATAGGGATTCAGTGTTAAAATCGTGTACAGATACGGATGATACGGAATCCGCAAACCACCTTTTTGATGATGATAGAGAATCCGCAACACGTTTTTTGCTCGCGATTTAACACTGAATCCTATGGGGGAAACCCATTTGCGGATTCTGTATCAGACAGTACACCTTTTTTTTCCTTAAAATTTCATACATTTTTTCACTCTTGAGCGACGTGTATATAGAATCCAGTGATATAGAATCCGCTTGCGGATTCTGTATCACCATAAAAAACGACAAATCGTGTACCTGTACACGATTTTAACACTAAATCCTATGGAGGTGTACATCGATGTACGTGTACATGTATGAAATCGTGTACAAGTGATACTGAATCCGCCTTTATAACCTACTCACGAGCAACATGGGATTTTGTTGTGGTGAGGCCAAAAATCTTTCCCCTCCCATCACAAAGATAAATATTGCTCCTTCGTTTGAACAAACTTGATTCTACACATAAATAGGAAGCTCCCTACCAAATATCAAGCCACTGTACCCCCTGGTTCATGAGATTTTTAAAATAATTTTGGAGCATTTTCACCACCCCTTCGCTATGGGGCCGGGCATGTTAATTTCAATACAAACAAAATGCGATGTCAGAACAAGCAGCCACCTCAAATTTAAATAAAACCGATTCAGCGGTTTAGGAGGAGCATGTTCATGGACGACGGATGCCGGATGACAGACAGTGTGTGATCACGAAAACTCATCCGGACTTTCAGTCAGGTGAGTTGAAAAAATACATAACTCAATTCCCCTGTGCTCTGTGGTGTTAACTAAACATCGATACCGAATGTAACCGTAAGTCCTTCTTTGAGCAATATGCTCAGGTGAGCGATGAAGGATCCTTAGGGCCCTCTTGTTTTTTTCCCTGGTTGTTGACAGTTCCAGATAAGATTGCCCCTTTTTCCTTCAAATCATCCAAATGACTGCATGGTAGCCAGTGCTCAAAATAATTTTTTTTCTTTGCGTAGCAAAATGATACGCACTTCCAAAAAATGAATAGCATTTTGTAAAAATTACATAGCTATTTTTGTATACCAGAGTTATGTTATGCTGTTTTGTATTGAATTCTTCTAAGTAGATAGAATAGTTACCATCCATTTCTGGGCATTTCCAAATGATCTGCAACACATGAAACATTTACTGTGTTTTTTTAACTGAACTGCTTTTAAGGGTTGCATGGACTTGTATACTGTTATAAATGGCGTGTTGGTTGTTTAATAGAGTTCTCAAAATGGAAGTTGGGATTTTTAATTTGATAGGCTTGAAGTTATTTTTATTGGACATTTTATGCAAAATATTGTAAAAACAGGAAGAATTTAAACCAATAGAATTCATCTTACATATGAAGTTGCAAATGATGCTTGATGGAGAGTTAATCTGAGTTATGCCTGGAATGTTTCACAATCAGAAGTAAAGCATGAGTTAACTAGTTTTCAAATTTGTTTGCAAATTTTCATTTACATTTTACGATACAAGATAATCAACTGCATCCTAATAGGCCGCAGTTGATTATCTTGTATCGCAAAATGCTATACATAATTGAACATTGTGTAGCTTTTTGCAAGATTTGCATAGCAAAAAGCGACGCGACTCCGCTGATTTTGAGCCCTGATGGTAGCACATTTGGTACGTTTGTGGAATATGTCATATTTTTATGTTACAGAAATACAAGAACCCAAGTGTCAGATGAATTATAGTTCCAGATATTAAGGATACTCCTTTTAATTGTACTACAGTGTTACCATGTTGTTTTTACAGTAATCAGTCCACAGTAATCAATGTTCGAATTACAATGAATATTGAATATTGAATGAAGAACTCAGAAAACACCAAAATAGATGTAACTTCCTCATTATCAATTTATTTTGCAAACTAAATAGTAAATAGAATGTTAAACCATTAGTAGGTAATAGAGGCGGATTCAGTATCACTTGTACACGATTTCATACATGTACACGTACATCGATGTACACCTCCAGAGTCGATTTGTCGTTTTTTATGGTGATACAGAATCCGCAAGCGGATTCTATATCACTGGATTCTATATATTAAAAATCTATGGTTCAGTAAACAGAGTTATTATTGAAGGAAACATCTTAAGGCGTGACTTGTTAATAAGCAAGTGCATCTCTAATTTGCATAACAATCATATATTTTTTGAAAACATACCTCACGTTTTTAACACAGATATCAAAAATGAATGATGCATCAGATTCAACTTGTTGTTTTTTTTCAATTTAATATGTTCCATAACTACCTTTTCTTAATACTTACGATTTCAAGATGGTCCCAACTCCACCGTTATAAGAAGGGAAAAATTATGATTTTCATAATATCCTTGTCGATAGCTTTAATTTGATAGGTCACACGACTATCTTCTCGAAACTTTTGATTTTCTGATCGGTGTTAACCCCATCCCCACGGCGATGGTGGAAAATGTCATTTTTGTAATGTATTCATCAAGCCCTCATATCAGTACCTCACATGCTTGGATTTGTGAAAAGGAAGACGTTTTTCGTCTCTGGTCGTGACCCCCACCCCCACATAAAATGAAAAATGTCATTTTCGTTATGTATTCATCGAGCCTTCATATCAGTACCTCACATGCCTGGCTTTGTATAAAGAACGACGTTTTTCGGCTCTGGTCGTGACCCCACTCCACGACGAGGGTTAAAATTACGATCTTCTTAATCCACTCATCGAGACCTTCAATTTGATAGGTCACGTGACCACCTTCTCGCAACTTCGATTTTTCTGATGGGCGTGACCCCCACCCCCACATAAAATGAAAAACGTCATTTTTGTAATGTATTCATCGAGCCCTTCATATTAATACCGCACATGCCTGGATATGTAAAAAGGAAGTCGTTTTTCGGCTCTGGTCGTGACCCCACCCCACGACGAGGGTTAAAATTACGATCTTCTTAATCCACTCGTCGAGACCTTCAATTTGATAGGTCACGTGACCACCTTCTCGAAACTTTCGATTTTTATGATGGGCGTGACCCCCACCCCCACATAAAATGAAAAACGTCATTTTTGTAATGTATTCATCGAGCCCTTCATATTAATACTTCACATGCCTGGATATGTAAAAGGGAAGTCGTTTTTCGGCTCTGGTCGTGACCCACCCCACGACGAGGGTTAAATTTACGATCTTCTTAATCCACTCGTCGAGACCTTCAATTTGATAGGTCACGTGACCACCTCGAAACTTCGATTTTTCTGATGGGCGTGACCCCCACCCCCACGATGAGGGGAGATAACTTTGTATGATTAAGTTTATGAGAATCAAGCAATCTGATTGGTTAATTAACGTTAGGAACGTGAAGTGATTGGGTGATTACTTATTTCAAGCTCTTCGAGCTTTTGGTTTTTGGTATACATTGCTCTAGCCATTATATCCACATTATTAAACGCGATTCATCTATTTATGACGGGTGTGACCCCCACCCCCACGAGGAGGGGAGATAACTTTGTATGATTAAGTTTATGAGAATCAAGCAATCTGATTGGTTAATTAGCGTTAGGAACGTGAAATGATTGGGTGATTACTTATTTCAAGCTCTTCAAGCTTTTGGGCATCAAAAAGTGGTTTGCGGGTTCAGTATCACCTCTTTTCCACGTGTCGTACATAAGTCGATTTCTGATGTAGAATCCGCAAATCGGTTTCCGTGTACGCCTCCATAGGGATTCAGTGTTAAAATCGTGTACAGATACGGATGATACAGAATCCCCAAACCACCTTTTTGATGATGATAGAGAATCCGCAACACGTTTTTTGCTCGCGATTTAACACTGGATCCTATGGGGGGGAAACCCATTTGCGGATTCTGTATCAGACAGTACACCTTTTTATTCCTTAAAATTTCATACATTTTTTCACTCTTGAGCGACGTGTATATAGAATCCAGTGATATAGAATCCGCTTGCGGATTCTGTATCACCATAAAAAACGACAAATCGTGTACCTGTACACGATTTTAACACTAAATCCTATGGAGATGTACATCGATGTACGTGTACATGTATGAAATCGTGTACAAGTGATACTGAATCCGCCTTTATTACCTACTCTCGTGGGACCCCCAGGAGCTAAAAATAGATACTTGATTCATGCTAAAAAAAAATGTTACCAAGTTGCCCATGGGACCCCCAGGAGCTAAAAATAGAAATTTTCACACGCCCATATTTCCCAAACCACACGAAAGTATCCTTAGAACCAGTATAATCGAATGATAAAAACAAAATGACACTGGTTATGTGGTTATGTTAGGGTGTTCTTGGGGGGGGGGGGGCATCAAAAAATGCCATGTCAGCACACTTGCAAATATTTGGCATACAGCATCCATAGAGGGAGAGGGTGAGGGTCAGATACAAGTGTGTTCAATTTAAGCCCCTCGGTTTGTATTTGAGCTCAATGCACGGGCCCAAATCTCAACTAAGGGCAATATGGCAAAAAAGCTTTAAAAATCTTCTTCAGAACGACTGGTCAGAATGTTTTAATATTTGATAAACATCATTGGTACAAGGGTCAGATTCAAGTTTGTTCGAATCAAGTCTCTCAGTTAATATTTGAGCTTCCTGTTGGAGCCCAAAGTTTAGCTTAGGGCAATATGAGGGAATTTCTTTAAAAATCTTCTCCTCCACAACTATCAATTAAAATCTTTGGATATTTGGTATACAACATCTATAAGGGAGGAGGGGGGGGGGGGGGGGGGGGGGTCAGATTCCAGTTTGTTCAAATCGAGTCCCTGCCTTAAAATTTGCGCTCTCTTTGGGGTGTGTGAGGGGATAGGTGTGTGTGGGGGAGGGAGGGGTCCACGTTTGTTCAAATCCATCCCTTAGTGTTTTGACGTAAAATTTGCATTTCAAACTGCTGTGACATAATAACCCTTAGATGTTTGGCAGACCGCAGTGCTGGTTCCACAGCTGATAGAATTGGAAGCAGCCAGGAAGACATTTAATAATAATCACCTGACAGGGCCACGAGAGTTATGAATAATTTCATAACTTCGTTCCTCTGTAGTGTTGATGAACCATGACTAACTGAATGTGATCTTTTTTTGAATCACTTTATCAGGTGAGCGATTAAGGCCCCTTGGGGTCTCCGTTACAAATATGCTGACTCTGCATTTTTTCGATGCACCATACAGGACACCCTGATACAACCAATGGCAATTTGTTTTTACCATTCCATTCTACTGGCCCTAAGGTTGCTTCGTACCAAATAACAGTTCTTTGTTCCACGTGGCTTGGAAAATATGGGCATTTGAAATATTTTTATTTTTTGCTTCTAGGGTTTCCACGGTCGACACAGGAATTTCTTTTGCATGAATCATGTACTTATGACTCAATAATAATACCACATAACAAATTTGGTTCAAATCGGACCATCGGTTCAGAAAATAGAAGTTTTGGGTAGGGCCAAAACTATTGCCCCTCCCATTACAAAGGCAAATATTGCTCAACGAACTTTGTTTGAACAAACTTGATTCTACACCCCAAAGGAAGCCCCACACCAAATATCAAGTTATTGTACCCATTGGTTCAGATGCGTAGAGAGAGCAGGTGCAAACACCATGTTAATGGATGACATACGACAGGTGGGGAGTGATCAGAATAGCTCATCCTAACTTTCAGTCAGGTGGGCTAGCAAGCCGTAAACACATGAACCTGGTTTTCTGACAAGAATTGAATTAGCTCTCTTCTGCTTCTCCAAAAAAAATTGAAGTAAAAACAAGAGGCCCCACGGTGCCTGAAGCGATCATCTTGAACAGAACACAATATAAACAGAGTCCAAAAATGTGTCTACATTAAGCAATCCATCTCCATAGGATACACTGTCAATCCTGGAGTCCCTCAGGAGTTACAAAAATAATCTGGGCATCATGCCTTTTCTCCAGTTGATCATAATGTAAAATGTGGAGTTCCCCTATGAAGCCCCTTGATACAACCTATATGGATTAATCTTAGTTAAACACCTGTAGAGGGTACTGAATACAAAATTTATTATGGAGCCCAAATATTAACCCAGGCTCTCGATTTGAACAAAGTTGAATCTGACTTCCATAGAGATGTTGTGTACCAAATATGAAAGCATTCTGACTATTGGATCTGAAGAAGAGAAATTGTAAAGAAATTTCTTCATATTGCAGTAAGTTAAAATTTGGGCTACCATAGCGAGCCCAAATATTAACCTGTGGATCCGATTTGAACAAACTTGAATCCTACCTCCCTAGAGATGTTGTATTCCAAACATTCTGACTAGTGGATCTGAAGAAGAAGATTTTTGAAGAAATTCCCTCATATTGTACTAAGTTAAATTTCAGGTTCCCATATGGAGCCCAAATATTAACCCAGGCACAAATTGAACAAACTGGAATCTGACCCCCCCCCCCACCCCCCCCCCCCCCCCCCCTAGAGATGATGTATACCAAATATGAAAGCATTCCGACTGGTGGATCTGAAGAAGAAGGTTTTTAAAGAAATTTCCTCATATCGCACTAAGTAAAACTTTGGGCTACCATAACAAGCCCAAATATATACCTAGGGATCTGATTTGAACAAATTTGAATCTGACCCACCTAGAGATGTTGCATACCAAATATGAAAGCATTCTGACTGGTGGATCTGAAGAACAATCTTGAATCTGACCCTCATAACAATGATGTATATCAAACATTAAAAGATTCTGACTGGTGGTTCTGAAGAAGATTTTTAAAGAATATTCTCCATATTTCCCTATGTAAAAAATTTTGGCACCTGTATTGAGCCCAAATATGAACCAATGGGCTTTATTTTAACAAACCTGTATCTGACCTCCCTATGAATGTTGTATACCGAATATCAAAAGATTGTGATGATTGGTTCTGGAAAAAAGATTTTTAAAATTTTTTTGCAAATATGCTGACTCAGCATTTTTTCGATGCCCATAACAGAGCACCCTAACATAACTGATGGCATTTTTTTACCATTCATTTCTCCTGGTTCGAAGGATACTTCATGCCAAATAACAGCTCTCTGTCCCGTGTGGTTTGGGAAATATGGATGTTTGAAAATATTTCTATTTTTAGCTCCCAGGGTTCCCATGGGGATGCGGGAATTTTATTTTTTTTTGGCATGGGTCAAGTACTTATGACCCAATAATACCACATACTAAATTTGGTTCAAACCGGACCATCGGTTCAGAAAATAGAAATTTTGGGCGGGGTCAAAAATCTTACCCCTCCCATTACAAAGCCAAATATTGCTCCACGAACTTCGTTTGAACAAACTTGATTCAACATCTCAAAAGGAAACACCATAGCAAATATCAAGTCATTGTACACACTGGTTCATGAGAAAATTTTAAAAATATTTTGGAGCTTTTCCCCCCTCTCCCTCCCTATGGGGCTGGGCATGTTGAGTCGAACAAAAATGCAATGCCCCCTTGGGACCATCACTCACACAAACTTTCACTTGAATTGATCCAGTGGCTTTGGAGGAGAAGACAAAAACATGGTGTTGACGGATGCCGGACGCCGGACGGACGTCAGATGACGCACGGAGAGCGATAAGATTAGCTCAGCTTGACTTTGTCAAGATGAGCTAAAAAAATCCATGCATCCTCACTGATTTCAAAAAGTAATTGCTCATGACCCAATTACAATAACTTAGCGAAGATATTGTGTGGGTTACGCAATGCTTTATAAACTTTAATTACCCCCTCACATATTCAACTGGTAATGTGGTGTCAGAATGATGTGCTCTGTTACAAAATGGTAAGATAGTTTTGTGTATTATTTCTTTCAATGTTGATATCAAGCTGAGTCACTCATTGCGGAAAAAAGTTCTGACAGCCACTCGTTCACAGTATGTGGAGAGTGAATTGTAACAAAATCACCAGTGGAGTAGAGTTGTCACCCAAAGTATCGCTTTCAAATTCTGTACATATGTACAAAAAAAAACTAGATTGAGATATTTGTGCGCAAAGCACACAATGGTGTATCCCCGCATTTCCTTAGCATAGTTTTAACGTTTCGAATTAAATACCGAAGGAGCCTTTCGATGAAAACTGATTTTGTAATGATAAGAGTGGTTCCACTGGAACCACCTGGGGCAAAATCAAAACTCCGAGACCTTCATGCACATCTAGAGATGGTACCTGAACACCTTAGCATAGTTTAAACGTTTTGAATTAAATACCCTAGGAGCCTTTCGATGGAAACTGATTTTCTAATGATAAAAGTGGTTCCACTGGAACCACCTGGGGCCAAATCAAAATTCCGAAACCTTCATGCACATCTAGAGATGGTACCTGAACACTTAGCATAGTTTAAACGTTTCGAATTAAATACCCAAGGAGCCTTTCAGTGAAAACTGATTTTCTAACGATAAAAGTGGTTCCACTGGAATCACCTGGGGCCAAATTAAAAACTCCGAAACCTTCATACACATCTAGAGATGTTACCTGAACACATTAGCAAAGTTTAAAAGTTTTGAATTGAA
The DNA here is from genome assembly GCA_031216915.1 of Pictodentalium vernedei. Taxonomy (NCBI): domain Eukaryota; kingdom Metazoa; phylum Mollusca; class Scaphopoda; order Dentaliida; family Dentaliidae; genus Pictodentalium; species Pictodentalium vernedei. Next base: position 90,420,665 of record CM062294.1, read on the forward strand.
TACCCTAGGAGCCTTTCAGGGTGTGACGTACGGATGGAGATCACGACTATATCCCCCACATTTTTGAAAATGCGGGGATAACATGCAGTGTTTCAGCCAGGTTTAACCCAGAGGTCATTTGCTGGAACTTTGCTTGTGCTTGTTATGCTTTGCAAAAAATTTGCAATTATTGCTTAGGTGGAATCTCCACTCTGCAGGTGATTTACTGATACTACACTCTACACACACTGTACACATTACAGCTCCAATTACAAAAATTAAAATATTTTTTTAAGTCTTTCAGTGACAATATTTTTTATGGGGTGGCTATTTCAGGGGCTCCCAATAATTACCAGCTCATTCCCATATCAGGTGAAAGTGGTCCAGATGTATATGAAGTAATATATTCATTTCGAAGCATATTTAAGGTCAGTCCTAAAACTATACAACCTCAAAACAAAACATCAAGTTACAGAAGAATCCCCCCCCCCCCTCCCCAAAAAAAAAAAATTCTCTGGTTAATTTTTCCATCACAATTTTTAGAACAGTAATGATTCAAGATCAAATATCACAGGCCTTTAAATTAATTTATCTTTGGGAGACCATTTTGCCCAATTTTTGGGACATTAGAACCAGAATTAACAGTTTTATCCTGTGGTGTTTTATTGTCATGCCTTTCTTTGTGTTTTTACGGTCATATTATAATAGAAATTATTCTAAAATTCAGAATAGGCACAGAGAATTTATAAATTTTTCTTGATGCTTTCACACCTTCTCTAATTTGGGGATACCAGCAAATGGTGTGAAATTGGGGTAATCTAAAGGCTTGATATCAGATCGCAGTTACATGTATATGTTGTTTCTTGTTTTTTTTTTTGGGGGGGGGGGGGGTTGGGGGGGGGGGGGTGGGGTGATTTCTGTTAATCCAACATTTTTGAATGAATTGAACAGAGGAGGAGCTAGGATTCTCAAATAAGGAGGAGTCTTAGCAAAATTCATAGCATGATGTGCTGATCGCATTTCCAGAAGCCCAAAGGTTTGAGTGGGTGGTTCTGAGAGGTGGTGTTCCCTACCCTAGACTAGAGTGGGGGTGCCCAGGAAAATTTTGAAAAATACAATGCTCTTGAGAGTGAATCTGGGGTAAAATTTTCTTCCAACTGGAGCTAATTATCTATGCCAGAAAGACAAGGAAATTGTGGTGTGGACTGTGAAGAGACATGCTAATGCCCAGGCGCGGCAGAACACAAACAAATGTGGGGGTCTAAAGTATGTTATGGGATATTGCGCTGAAGACGTGCAGATGCAATCACCAAGGTGCAAAACCATTAGTGGGGTGTGAAGGGGGAATGGGGTTCCTCCCCCAGAGTTATTTTTAAATGGGTGCCAGGAGAAGCGTTCTCCAGCATTTTCCTACGAATAACTGCGCAATTATTTCCATAAAATTCGGCCATTTTTTGCCTTTAATGCTGTGAAAATCCTCTGGAAAGTGGAACATACATGTCTCAAATGACAAACTATAAAAACAAAACTGCATTCACTGGATGGTAGGGTATTTAACCATTTCACTGTTTTCAAATCAACGATGTACACACTAAAAAAAATATCAGAAGGGTTATAAAAAGTGTGTGTGTGTGGGGGGGGGGGGGGGAGGCTAAACTAGGCTTTAGCCCCCGAAGTGTAAAAGTGAGGAGGCTATGCCACCCCCCCCCCCCCCCATCCACCCCACCCCCAAGTTCTGCCACCCCTGCTAATGCCTGTATCGTTCTCGCGACGAACATATTCTCAAACAGATCTTACATTGGAATGATTGATTCACAACGGTTTGAAGTTTCATAAATGTGGAATGGAAGTCAGTGGTGATTTCAATGTAGATGTATCCGTAGAAGATGTCATAGAGAGGCATGAAAACTCGATTGTATCTGAGTCTGTTCCTGTTGAATTGCCAGAGGAACGACTTTTAAGTTGGGAAATAGTAAAATCAGGAACTAAACGTATAATAACCCCCGACTGCATGATTCCTTGGGTTGCATTTATACTTTGAGAAGGTCAACAGAAACAACATATTGGTGGTGCTCAATATGTCAAAAGGACAACAGATGTCCATCAACTGTTATTCGAAAAGACAACACGTTTACCAGAGGGAACAACTCCCATAATCATCCAGGAAATCCAGGAGCACTCTTGCAAACAAAGGTTCGCGTTGAGGTCAAACGGCAGTGTCTGGCTGAAACACAAAAATCAGGCATTCGTCATATCTTACTGGCAACTGATGAACAATTAAGACTCTTAACTGATGCACGTACATGGTACGTGGATGCAACATTTAAAATAGTACGACGCCCATTTTACCAGCTTATGTCGATACATGCTTTTCTAAAGTCAGGAGAATCAGTAAAACAAGTACCTCTGGCATTTGTAATTATGAGTAGACGCAGAAAAGAGGACTATATAAAAGTGTTTGAAGCCATCAAAGAAATGTTGCCATCTCCCCCAGATTTTGATGAGGTTGTGTGTGACTTTGAAGCTGCTAATTGGGGAGCAGTTAGAGAGGTGTTTCCGTCAGTTAATATACATGGGTGCACATTTCACTGGTGTCAGGCAGTGTATAGAAAAATTTCACAACTTGGACTGCTTATTCAGAAAAAGGTTCCGTGTGTAAGCTTTTGAAAAACTGTTGGCCTTACCTTATTTGCCTCGCAGACATATAGAACATGCTTTCAGTGAATTAAAAGAGCTAGCCGAGCCAGCAGAAAAACTAGGTGAACTTTTTCAGTATGTTCAGTGCACATGGCTAAAGTCACCCATTTGGGGTGTTGGAAACTGGTGTAGTTTCAGACGTCTTGTGTGCACAAATAATGACTGTGAAGGGTGGCATCGGCACCTGAACACTAGAGCGGGTCGTGAAAATATGCCATTTTACTCTATGGTTCCATTGTTGTACAAAGAGGCTTGTCTTGTCAATCTTCAGTTTCAGCTGGTTGCAGAGAATAGGTTAACATCAACAAGTAGAAAGTCATCCAAAGATCTACAGGTGAAATTACACATACTTTGGAATATGTATGAGGAAAAACAAATCTCAACTAATTAGTTTCTAGCAGCTTGTACATCATTTGTTCCATTTTAAATATTCATCATGTATTTACCTTAAATTTTCCATTTGTTAATTTTTTCAGGAAAAATGGAAGAATATTTAATTTACGCTAAAATACTTTAAATTGTGATTTTTTCCCGTAGTGGCATGAAGAATTTACCCAATTTAGGCATATTTGACAGTGAATTGGTTAAATTCTTCAGGGCGCTACTGGAAAAAAATCAGAATTCAAAGCATTTTAGCGCAACTTAAATCGTCTTCAATTTTACTGAAAAAAATAGTATGTATTCCTTTGTTAATACTGATAGAGTACTGGTAGGATTTTCTGCTTATATTTCTGAATTTTTCCCAGTAACGCAATAAAACTTGAACAAATTCTTCTTTAAATTACGGGAAAAAATCGGAAATTTAAATGTTCTTCCAATTTAATGAAAACGTTTGTCAAATGTCAATTTGAAAGTACATGTAATAACCAATGACTGCTGAGTGCTGTGGACGGAGCGATAAACCATTACATGTATTTCCCTTCAAAATGTCACGCCCCCACCTGGTTAAAACTGTTCGCCATTTATGTACAATGTATTTTCTCATTTGGTATATATATATATATGTCGGAAAACGTCATTTTTTAAGTTTAGATATTTATTGTTGAATAAAATATATTCTTTTAATAAGAGCGTTGTTGTCTTTCATCGTACTATATGTACTCATATATCCCATTTAAACCCCGTGTACGAAACGTCCCACCTTGTGTACGGAACGTCCCAGAACCATGTGTACGAAACATCCAAAATGGCCGTGTACGAAACGTCAGTGCACGAAACGTCCAGCACCCATGGTGTTGGTATTAGTCACCATGTCACCAAATATCAGCATCCCGGCATTCTCTCTCAATCTTCCTAATAAAATGACTTGCATATCAAATGTAAAGAAGATCTGTTTATTACTCAATTTTTCATACAGAAACACAAATAAGTATGGATGTCATCTTGGACAGACAGACAAAACTTTTACAAATGACTGGTTAGGAATCTCACTATACAGTACAAGTCAAAATAAGTTGTAGGATCCCCACTGTATTGACTGTAAACATGTGTCCTAATTTTCCTACATTGGTAGCACCAGGTTCTGTGTGGGCTATCCAAAAACAATGCCAGAACCAGGTGTTATCATTGTAGGGAAAGCAGGACACATAGCCTATAGTGGTCATCTTACAACTTATTTTGACTTGTTGCATGCTCCGATGGGATTTCTTACCCTGCACTTATATTCCCGTCTGCACTTTTATTAATTACTACCAGGGTTACCCGGTGTTGCGGGGGTTGAGAAGGGTATTCTCCCTTAATATACTGGACACCCTGCAGACATTATTGAACTGCACCACGAGATTCCTGAGAAAAAAATTAACCCTAATGGGCCACTTTGAAGACGTTTATCTGTGAAAAGATATTTGGTCATAACTTTTGGTGCCCCTACGCACCCCCCACCCCCGGGACTTATTTAAAGTGCACCACAAGATTCATGAGGTAAAATTACTTCTAGTAGACACCTTTGAAGATGTATATCGGTGAAATTTTTTTCCTAAAAACTGTTGGTACCCCTCCGCACCCCCAGCTCAAGGATTTTTTTAAACCGCAACTGGAAATTCCTGAGAAAAAATTACCTCTAGTAGACCCCTTTGAAGACGTACATCCACGGAAAAAATTTTTGGTTATAACTTTTCGTGCCCCTCAGCACCCCTACCCCCGGGACTTTTTTAAAGCACACCAAAAGATTCCTGAGAAAAACAAATGCCCCTAGTAGACCCCTTTGATGTGAGGCATATCGGCAAAAAAATTGTTGGTCATAACTTTTGGTGACCCTCTGCACCCTCACCCTGGGACTTTTTTAAACCTGACGAGGACCTCCACCATAAAAAAGTATCCATAGTAGACCCATTTTGGGATCTCTGGATGGCCCCATATTCATTTCTATAGCAGACAGATATACAGAGGGACATTCTCAAATATAGTATAGATAGAAGATGGATGTTTTTTCCACTCAGCACTTTTATTGCAGACCGCACTTCATTTCGAAAGACAAGAGCAGTGTACGTGACTGAAAAGGGGCATTCAAATTTTTTAAGGGCACAAAATGTTTTAAATTGACTCTGGACCTCTGCTAAAATTGTGAACGACATCTGTGGTGAACTAAAGGTGATGTCAGCTCATTATATTTAGCATCCATTTGAAATTTCATCAAATCTGACCACAAATGGTAAAGTTAAGTTCTGAAAAGATATCGGGAAGGACATGGGGCAGACATAATATAAGGGCAACAACTCCTTGGGACAGTATATTGAAAGCATGGCAGCATAGTTTACTGAAAGAATTCATCATACTGAACACCCATATTAAATTTCATCAAAATCTGACCACTGATGCGAAAGTTATGATCTGAATAGATATTGTGACGGACACAGGACAGACATACACACAGACATATGGACGGATAGATGCTAAACAGTACTAGTATGAACCACTTGTGTGGGGGTAAAATAACAAAATGTGTGGATGCATTTTGGACTAAGTCCATATAGACTGGACTGACTGTAGATCTAATTTTTTTCTGAAAATAACTCTAGAAACAATTCAGAATGTACCATCAAATCTGGCTTGTGAAAAATTGTGTGAAAATAGACTTTGGTGCTAATTCAACTCTTTTTCTCAATACATCTAGCTCAGAATTATTTATTTATTGGTGTTTAAGATCACATATTTTTGGCACAATGACTAATCATGACCACAACATCGATATATTGTCAGATCTAGTCAATCATTTTGGCCATTAAAAATATTATGTATGTTTCCGGGCACTGAGGTGGATAAAGTAGGGAAGGTAGATAGGAAAATTTTGATTCGATATTTTTTTCAATGTGCCGAATATTGCAATCAATCAGATAGTATAGCAAGTAACTTTTCACAAACAGGCCAACTCATGTTTTATTGACTATAATTGAGGTGAATATGTAGGATTAGGTAGGCTCTAACACATGCTTTAATATCCATCTTTAAACAAATTTAAACCCACAATGAATCAGCACCGGAAATATTATTCCCGGTACCGATTTATTATGGGTTTAATTGTTTTCTCGATGATTGTACAGCAGAGTATCAAAATAGACGACCGTTTTGATTTTATAGACAATTTGGTCTCTTTCCCTGCCATATCCAACAAATGTATTCCGAGATAAGTGATTTAACAAAAATCTTCTGGGTACCCCAATAACAATTTTAGGGTTGGCACGTTTTTATTAGGGTCGGTCGCGGACCGGAAACATAGACATTATTTTTAATGGCCTTATTCCCATGTGGCATAATGTAGAGGACTTCCAACCCAGGCATTGATGACCAGGTACTATCTGAAGTTGGCCTGCACAGCTGAAAGTTCACAGAATTATTGGGGTGCAAGTACAAGTCTGATCCCTGCCCTGTAATATGGGGAAACTGAGGGATTGACTGATTACAATACTCTGTTGTCCCAAAACTCAAGGGTTCTTTTCTTTCTTTTTTTTAAAAGGAGGGGGTGGGGGCAAAATATGAGCGAGACATGTAGCGTAAAGCTTAAAATTACACGCAAATGCATGAATCGATTCTTGTAATGATGCTAGAAAACTAGACTTGCGTGAATCCAAGTGGATTTGTGTCAGTTTACTGCTTGGATTCAGTTTACCTGGAGCGCGGTGGCTCAGTTGGTAGAGGTGCAGGCTGCAAGCCGAGAGGTCCTCGGTTCGAATCCCACCTGCGGCAACCGCGTTGTGTCCTTGGGCAAGACACTTCATCTCCATTGCCCGCGTGGGGGCACGATGACGCCGTGTACTAAGGCGTACTGCACGTCGATGGTACACATGTCTTCAACCAATCTAACCCTGCCTGTGCTGCAGTGTGGAGTTACGATGTTGGGGAGCTGGCAGCTGCTCGTCGTTGCTCGGTGGTTCTCTCCGGATACTCCGGCTTCCTCCACCCGTAAAACTGTCACGGTCATGATTAGCCATTGTGCATAAATATGTGACCTTAAACACCAATAAATAAATAATAATTCAGTTTACCTGAGATGTTTTCGATTCATAATGACGTTCTGATCAGGGTGTATCGTAAGAAACATAATTTATCAGAAACTGTCTGTTCACATTTTCTTTGAATTTGGTATCAAATCAAATCATGGCTGCTATTACTATTTATTGGGGGTTTTACGACACATTCGACAGCCGGGTCACATCGTGACGAGCAGATTGACGGATGTAGGAAGCTGGAGTACCCGCAGAGAACCACCAAGCAGTGGCGAGTATCTGACAGACTCTCCAACGTACTTACCCGAGAAGGGTTAGCATTGGTAGAAGGCATGTGCACCATTGATGTGCAGTACATCTCAGTACCCAGAGCCACAGTGCCCCCAACAAGGCAGTGGGTATGAAGTGTCTTGCCCAAGGATGCAATGCAGTTGCCGCAGGCGAGTCGAACCAAAGAGCTCTGGACCTGCAGCCTGCATCTCTACCTACTTAGCCACCATGCTCCCTGGCTGCTATTAGCAGCTATGACTTGATTTCATAAGAAACCGGAAAAAATGTGAAGCATGTGGTACATCACATGTGGACCATGGCCATATTCAGGGATAATTTGGGGACACCAGGGACCGACCTGGGCATGCGCCAGTGCGTATTTGGTTCTGAAACATCAGGACCTGGCTCTTAAATCTCAGAAATAGGCTTCTCAGTTGGCGCGTAACTTCTCAGATCATATTTTGATATTCTTTCGATGGATAATCGAGAGAGACACTCTTACATGTATTATATATATGATTATCATTTATTATTGTTGTAGAGTGCTTAAGTTAATACTTCAAGTCTTAATTACCAAGCATTAATCTTCACTGTGGTTTCTGATCAAGTCTTGGCTGCCTAAATAGGCAGCCAAGACTTGATCAGAAACCACAGTGAAGATTAATGTTTGCTATAGTGTACTAAATGAAAATGACGAGAGCTTTTGCATACTTGCAGTGTGTGTTACAAACAGCAGTGTGACTCCGTAAATTGAAATCTGGCGCATGAATTGAAAAAATAGGCTCCGATGCTAGAGTGTATTTTAAACAGTCCTGATCAGTCCCTGGGACACCAGTACATATATTCAGAATGCATCTCTGAAGGTCGCAGATATGGGTATGGGAGGGGGTGTCATCTACATCATCGTAGTTAGGGATTCAAGTGATTAGCTTCATGTTTACAAATAAAGAAGTTTTTCTCTGTGACAATGTTTAACCCTTTACCCAAAGTGAGTTGCAAACGACACTTGGAAAAAAAATCTTAGCATAACTAAAAATTTTAATTTTTTCCTTCCAAAACATATGTTATGAACTTATGACCCCTCATTGAAATGTGCGCAATGTGCTCGTTCTAATGAGAGGTCATAACCTATATTTTGGAAGCAAAATATTAAAATATAAATAAGGAATGGGGATTTTTGTGTATAGCACTGGCCGGTTTTGGCTGTTACGTTAGTTAGAGGGCTAAATAGTCCACAAATAGGGCATAACTTAGGCCTAATACTACAACTAGTGTAATCAGTTTGGGTGCCCAAACCGGTACATCGGTACCAAAAATATCCTGGACATGTTAACAACTAATTTTGTGATGCAGAATTTCATGTAGTGGCATAAATGGATTTGCGCGAACATATTTAGCAAGAATCGTGTTAGATTCTCGTGATGCTAGACAAATTTTAAGCTTTATAGTGAAATTTACTTTCTCAAGTTAGAAATAATGGCTACAATTACTCTTTTATCATTTTTCTTCTGTCTCTTATGTAGTTTTCCAAAGTGACCCTGCTTTATTATATTACGTTCCACAATGAAGGGAATGCCATTCAACGGAATATCCTTATGGGTCCATAGTATTCGATTCTCTCTTGTATTCATGTGTTGCTTTCTGTCATCATGCCTACAATTAACAGAAGGAGGAATGTGTTAACAGGAACCTGATGATACAGTAACTTACTTGCCTCATCTAGCCCAGGGGTGCCAGTGAAAAGTTCAGGGGTATTTTACTATTTGTTTATTGGTGTTTAATGTCACTTTTCTGCAACTACTAATTGTGACCATAACAAAAGTATAAATCACATTTGGCCAATTGCTGCTGTTTTTTAGAGGACTTCCTCCCCCAGGACTCGGTTATCATGTGCTATTTTACCAGTAAAAGAGAATTGTTTACCAGAGTTGTCTTCTCTTCAGCTAACATTTCAATCTAAGGTCGTCTTTTAGTACAGTAGTGGGAGATGACCGTAGAATTATTGGTTATTTTCTGTAATGAAATGGTTTAAACAAAGTCCCATCATTATAATATTCCAAATAGGTTTACATGTTCAAGGTCAATACCAACCCTTCTGAGCTTCTATTTTCCCTATTAGTATTACCCCCTTACATTTTTTACGGTGGTCTTTTAGTACCTCTGCTCCTAGTTGAGCTATCCGAACATAGTGGTAACCTGCTACTCTATGTTCAGACCCAAGGGGTTCAAATAACCGCACTACGTCAGTGCAGAAGAAAAACAATTACATTCATTTTCAAAATTTTCAAAGCTGAAGAAAAATGTTCTGCAGGTTGATTTTCACTTACTGATATGAAAATTATTTCTATAAATTTGTTTCTAGGCTGACTGATGATGCCTACAGGAGTCGAACCTGGCTGACTGCACCTACTGAACATAGATACAGGTACTAAACCAAAACAGGCATAGTGATGGGCCTCTTTAGCAAATTATTTCAGAAACAGATTTTCATTGAAAAGTTTACTGAATGAAAGTCACCATTTTCCATACACGATAAACAATAAATAAAACATAATGCAGACCAAAGCGAAATGTAGAAATGTTAAGTGATAGTTCATTTACAGCCCTTTTTACTACAGAATTTTTATCAGAGACGTATATGTAAGCAGCCCTGTCAATTAGCGTCGGCATTTATGAACTTTGTTGGAATTTGCCTTGCTATAACCAATGAGAGCGTGCACTCTCCCATATATTTTTAAAAGGCAAAGACATGTCAACAAGTGTTAAGGACCAAAAATAATTTAGCACTTCACCAGTTAACCCATGGGCTACTTTCATCACCTTTGTGTTGTTGCTCCTAAAATTTTGCCGAATCATCCAATTACAGATGCCAAATCGTCCAAAAAGCTGGTGACGAATCGTCCAGACACCCCACCAAACGGATGCATCCCCCCCCCAATTGGTACCGTTATGAGAATTATCGATTAGTTTTGCCTAAGCACGTGTATCGCTGGATATTTAGTTCATCGTAATCTCTGTCACCATTCTCCCCGTGGGAACCCCGGGAAGTGAGGCAGTGCTTGTTTACTGTGGCAAACAAGTTCTGCCTTACTGGTAAAATAGGACCCAGTCACCAATGCTTGGGGTGGAAGTCCTCTAAAATGGGCAACATGGGGTATCAACGATTGACTAACCTTGACTTTATCTCCATGTTGTGTCACGATTAGCCATTGTGCATAAATATGTGACGTTAACCCTTTACCCAACGTAACGGCCAAAACCGGCCAGCGCTATTCTCAAAAATCGCCAATTAATTTTCAAAATATTTTCATTTTTTGTCTCAAAAACATAGGTTATGACCCCTCGTTGGAACGAGCTCGTCGAGCTCGTTCCAACGAGGGGTCATAACCTATGTTTTTGAGACAAAAAATGAAAAAAATTAGTTATTCAAGAATTTTTTTGGCAAGTGTCGTCTGCTTTTCATGTTAGGTAAAGGGTTAAACACCAATAAATAAATAAATAATAACTGTCACCATTCGCCATTATTGTAGGCAAATCATCAGTTCTCCATATTAAAAGCTATATTATATACATTGACATTGTTGGTGTTGTACACCATCATAACAGGTACGTTTGGATTTTTTATTGTTTCATTTAGAATGCTGTCAATTTTATTTCGATAAATAATTTTAATTATTTTTTGATGTCCGAAAATTCAGATGAAATACGCCCGCTGAGACAGTCAAGCGAAAAGGAGAGTTTTTGGATTCTGGAAATCAAAATTTTCCTTGGGCGGGGCAAACCACGGCTGGCCAATCGTACCAACGACCATTGGTACCCCCATAATGGACTCATTCCCCCAGCCCCTTGCGGAATCCCTGGTAAAATGTCAGTAAATTTTTTTTTTACCTTCTTTTCTTTTTGTTTGCGAAGAAATTAGGATTGGAAAACAGGGCCAGATTATGCATTTATGGCCAGCCGGATACAGGCCATAAAACAACGCCATTGACTCATCGAACGGTGTTGTGAACTTCGTTATTTGGTCATCGAATAATATTATTACTAATCTTTAATGTTAGTTTGTTTTCTTCATAATTTGTTATTATCTTGTAGAATGTGGCATTTGCGTCACTGAAAAGGAGAGTTTTTGGATTCTGTAAATCAAAATTTTCCTTGGGCGGGGCAAACCATGGCTGGCCAATCGTACCGACGACCATTGGTACCCCCATAATGGACTCATTACCCCCAGCCCCTTGCAGAAACCCTGGTAAAATGTCAGTAAATTTTTTTTTACCTTCTTTTCTTTTTGTTTGCGACGAAATTAGGATTGGAAAACAGGGCCAGATTATGCATTTATGGCCAGCCGGATACAGGCCATAAAACAACGCCACTGACTCATCGAACGGTTCTATGACATTTCGGCCTTGGGACGTTTCGGCCTGGACGTTTCGGCCTCCAATTCTGCCAAAACGTCTCGAGAATCGGGCCGAAACGTCTTAGGTTTTTGGTATTATTTTGATGAAGATTAGGGTATTATTTGTTTATATTTATAGTTTTCAATATAAAATAAACTTGATTAAGGTTTTTATTATGGTTGAACTCACTTTTAAGTTGGAAATCAAAGAATTTATGAGAATGAAGAACTTTTCCGATATGGGCAGGACTCACATATAAATATCTAATATTTTGAAACTAGACTCAGAATTCACTTAAATTTTTCCACATTTTGAAATGAAGCAGCACTGTTTTTATTAGAGTAATTACTCAGGAAAAGGTGTGACGAGCAATCTAAAAAGGATGTTTTTGTAAAAATCAGCTGACAATTCCAACACTTGGTATTCTTACTTGGAGCGTCTTCTCCGAGTAATAATATCAAGTGTCGGAATTGCCATCAAAAATAAAATATAACCAAATTTTATTGTGATTACCCTGCAACTTATTACGACCACACATGTACACTGAGTGCGCCTACCTACTTCTGCCGTACCACTCGAAATAAGTTGCAGGGTAATCACTATAAAACTTTGTTATATTTTATTTTTGCTGACAATTCCAACACTAGGCATTCTTACTTGGTGCATCTTCTCCGAGTAATAATTTCAAGTGTCGGAATTTCCAACAAAAATAAAATATAACAAAATTTTATTGCTATTACAATAGTACAAGTGCACTTCATCTAGTCCCAGTTTTTACATTGTAAATACATACATGTAATATATTATGTATCCTGCTCGATGTCTATCTATTTGTGTATTTATTTCTCTGTTATTTTTTACATTGGTATTTCTGTTGATTTATATCAAAAATTGTACTTCCAATACAAATACATTGAGCCGAAACGTCCTGAGGCCGAAACGTCTCGAGGCCGAAACGTCCCAAGGCCGAAACGTCCCAGTACCCATCGAACGGTGTTGTGAACTTCGTTATTTTATACTATGTATCCTGCTCAATGTCTATCTATTTGTGTATTTATTTCTCTGTTATTTTTCACATTGGTATTTCTGTTGATTTATATGAAAAATTGTACTTCCAATACAAATACATTGAGCCGAAACGTCCCGGGGCCGAAACGTCTCGGGGCCGAAACGTCCCAGTACCCATCGAACGGTGTTGTGAACTTCGTTATTTGGTCACGAATAATATTATTACAAATCTTTAATGTTAGTTTTCTTCATAATTTGTTATTATCTTGTAGAATATGGCATTTGCGTCACTGGACAAAATCGTTTTTTCTGGCCAAACGTTGTGTCGTCTGCTGTCAAAGTTAAAGTTTGTTGTGCGCATTTTTTGTTTTCTGTAAGTTTGCGCCCGTGGATTCATTGCTGCTTACCACGAAACAAACTGACTGAGGGTTTTACGAGAATGACCCTCAATAAGTTTAAGGAGATCCTCTTCGTCATTTACCCATCCCTTTATATAACAAACATCTGAAGAAACAATGTTGAAATTGAAATCAGCATATTGATTGCCTTCCATCTTGAAGGATGTTCCTTTTCACCGAGAGTGTGATGGCGTAATGGATTGACGTCATTACTAGTTGTGTGTACTTGAAACCACGGGCCTCAAATTGTCACGGGCTTATAGATTTTCCCAAATAAAACATGCTCAATTGGTGAAGTTCACACTGGATCATCAATAATACGTGACGTCATTTAATGTCACATGATCTCGGTAAGTCGAAGATGGTCCATTTTGCACTCATTTCCGTTGGGTAAAACGTCATTTCGAACATAGAAATCAGATATTGTATCCGATTTCTGTGATTTCGAATGTGTTCAGTGACGTAACTTGTCAGTTGACATTTGGAACCGCCCACTGCGCTGACAGTTACATAACCAGCGCAGTGGGCGGTTCCAAATGTCACCTCATTTATCCATTATGTGTACTCCTCTACACGTAATATATACATGTTGTGGATTACTAACGCATCTTTTATTATTAAAATCTATCGTGGTGTCAGTTGACATTTGGGGCCGCCCACTGCGCTGACAGTTAAATAACCAGGTTCTGACCACAGTTTTAAATGTTGTCAAAATATGGTCAGATTTTCCGACCACCTGGTCACCAGTATGCTTTTTGGTGGTTTTCCCCATATTGTTTCTGTTCACATTCCGTTTAACCCAACGCAGACCATATCAAAATTTATTATTTTAAATATCATTTTTTTAATTTTTTCAAAAAAATTAACAAAACCATATCATGTAGGCCTAACCCCTCAATTGGACGAGCTCGACGTTGAAATTGTTTAACCCTTTACCTAACATGAAAAGCAGACGACACTTGTAAAAATAATTCTTGAATAACTATTTTTTTTTCATTTTTTGTCTCAAAAACATAGGTTATGACCCCTCGTTGGAACGAGCTCGACGAGCTCGTTCCAACGAGGGGTCATAACCTATGTTTTTGAGACAAAAAATGAAAAAATTAATGAAAATTAATAGGCGATTTTTGAGAATAGCGCTGGCCGGTTTTGGCAGTTACGTTAGGGAAAGGGTTAAAAAATATTTTTTCAGCTGCTGAATTTGCATATTGTGCGAGTGGATGTGGCCGATTCGTTGGGTAAAGGGTAAAAAACAAAAATGGTGTTCTATCATATATCTCGATGCATTCACGAAAGGTTCTCGCGGATTCTCATATATTATGGTAATTTTGTATACCACTGTACCGACGTCAATCTGATTCTCTCCGCTCACTATTCTTGAATAAATGGCCAAAACTGTCCTCGTGTTTGTTGAGAACGAGGTTTATAGCGGTAGTTTAAGGTGATTCTAAACTGAAGATTGTTGTTTGAGTGGACAGGTCGAAAACATGATGTTTTTTTTCATTACTTTTCAATAGTAATGGTTATTTAATACACGAATGATTGCTTCCTTCCTAATAGATTACAAAAATGTGATAAAAAATTTAAAAAAAGAAATTACTCACCAAAAAAAAATGCTTTTAAAAATCCCTAACTCACGGTCAACTTCCTGCCACCAAAACTTAAAATATGAATCTCACATTGAAAAATATGTTTTCTATGTGCACTGGAGAACAACAGTTGAGTCATAACTTTTTAAAAAATAAATCCAATTGTATGTTTATTTAAATTTTTGAAGGACCACTGCATGCACTGGTCCAGCCATTTTCTTCACAGGGAACTATTTACAGTTCAAAAGTATGGCACACCACACTAATCAGTAATCTAGTTGACCTCCCCTGGAAATATTAGCCATACAAGTGTCTGTTCCTCCACAAGTAAAATTGTCTTGACATGAAATGACCCTGTTGAAAGTGTATCGTCAAATCCCAATAATAGAAAATAAAAGACTGCGCGGCTACCCCCCCCCCCCCCACCCCCCTCCCCCCACCACAAAAAAAAAAAAAATGAATTTTTCAAAATTGAAAAAGGGACATAACTCTGGCAAAAATTGTCGGATCAAACACTGATCTGACTTGACCTGCATTTTATGTTGATACACCTCTACACAACAAAATGTTATTTGATTCTGTCAATTACAGCTCAAGTTATTGGTTGGAAACTAAAAAAAGGAGTTTTCAAAGTTGAAAAAGTGTGTCACTGGAACCACCTACCAGGACAACATGCAGGCTCGAAGGGAAGTTATGGAATTGAATTCCGCCAATAAGTCGTATCGATTGACCAACACTTACAGTGCTCAAAGTATCAAATATTCGTCCATTTATTGAAAAAATCCGATAAGGTGCTTAATGTATAAAAGTATTTTTCATGTGCTAAATGCTATGTTTTGGATCATGAATAAACTCATGTTGTGTCAGAAACCTGCCTTGTATTATTTTTTTTGGTGGTGAGTTGACCCGTGACGACTTGACCCGTGACGACTTGACCCGGTGGCGAGTTGACCCGTTCTCAAAAATTTGATGCTCGATTGTGCCTTGTGTGTGTTGCCATACTTCACTTTCGTTGAGAATTTCTATGCAACGACTGATAAAATAAATTTCTAGAGAAAAATTTCATGTTCACACTTCTGTCTTATTTTATTTGTGATTATGAGGTCTAGTGGGGTGGATAGAATGAAAAAAATATTTTTCGCACTTTGAACAAGCGATTTACCAACGCATGTGACTTTCCGGTGACAACAACTTCGATCAAAAAATACTTGCAGGCATGAGTCTAATAGCCCACAGATTATTCAAAATTATCGATGATCTTTGTGGATTGCAAACAAATTTAATGAAATACATCATTTACAATGACTCGCAATGTAAATCACACCAGATCGCAAAATTGGGAGCATTATTTCTGGAACTCACCGAAACCAGACCGAAACGGGACCGAATGACAGTCCAATAAAGTTAACCATCAATATTACATGACGAACAATAGTTCCCCCGATTTGCGATTAAAAGAAGTGAAAAAGCAACCAGTTTACGAATATTTCAACAACGAAAGAATGCAACATGGTTTTCTAATTCCACTATATGTCACCGTTTTGTTAACTAAAGAAAATTGAAATTTCTGTTCTCTATTGGTAATTCTGGTGCATGAATACAAACTGATGGCAAGGTCGATCCATGTAAACAAATTTATTGCTTCAGTTGGTGAGGGAAGAATATTTACATTGAACAGACAATCAGTGCAATTTTCCTCTATTAGTCTGCTTCCCTTGAGATATATCGACAATCAGAATTTCAGCAGTGGCATTGTCAAGAGAATTTACGGGACATATGGCGAGATCTTTTGTCGCAATGTTGCCCACAACCTTCAGTGTTTTGAATTTCCCACCGCAAACACGGCGGACACTTTTGAGACTGAAACGACCCAGGTCGACAACGTGCTTAGTCCTATCTTCGATGTGTTCTATTAAAAATTAAGACTCAACTGCTGCAGTACATTATTGATAGTTCACGTTGGTTGCTCATTGGAAGGTGAGGCGTCTCGCTATTTTTTGAAATCCTGCCCACGCCATTTCCGACTTGTTGACAGTACACATTTTCTAATGTCTCCAAATGACTCGTAAATTTGTTAAATGCATATTTTGCGGGTCCCATCACGTTCTATGTGATATGGCCATTCCCCCCAACTCTGATATCTAAGGGCAAGGCTGTTTCGTTGCCAAGTTATTGTTCAATGAAATGTTCACATTTTTCTGTGTTTCTGGCTTCCATGTCGGCAGCCATGACTTTAGAATCACCTTAAAATGTTGAGATCGACCCTTTTTACCAGGATCTTGGAATCAATGACCCCGACCCCGGGGTCATTGACCCCGGAACCCAAATCCGTTAGGCCTCCGCTCCCCTACCCCCTCTCCACACTAGGCTTAGGCTATTTCTAGGCGCCTCCTCTCCCTTACCGTCCTGTGTGTACCCTATTTTTTAGCCTATCCCTCCCCAAAGCCCATGTCTGCCCAGCCTCAAAGCCTCTCCAAAGGGCCCAGGCTATGTATAGCCCATGTATTTAGGCTTTCCCCCCATTGTTCCGGCTCTCCCGGTATGTCAGCTCCCCCTCCCCAAAGCCCAGTCCCTCCTCACCAAAGCCCTTGTATGGGCTGTTCCTCCCCCTTCCCAAGGCTAGCCCAAAGCTGGGGACTTCCAAACTGAGGCGTCCAGTGAGTACTAACAAAGAGTCCCCCCCCCCCCCCCTTCCCCGCGTATATGTCGAGTTCTTTTGTGTATCTAAGGTAAATGTTGTCAAGGACATGTACATGTAAATACATACAAACAAAAAGATTAATTTGAAGGCTACCTGGAGTGACTAAAGTCTAAACAGTTATGTTGGAAGATTATGATAAAGCCCATACTGGAACATCTGATGTTATGAACATACAAAAGTCTTTGTTTATAAAAAGATATGATAGTGTCACGTTGTATAGTTATGCAAATAGATAAGGGACAACTGGTATTTTTGATTATGTCATAGATAAAGGTATTGTAACGGTTTGACAATTTTCTATGTTAAATATTGTGATATTTAGCCTGGGCTACTCTCCAGAGTTATTTTAGCAGTCAAGCCAAAATTGAATTGTTTGTATTAAATTGGATATTGGCTTAAATGTTATGCCATTGAAATGAGTTATTTGAGTGGCAGTGCATTCAAATCAGTAATTTATACTCGTAAAGTAAATATAATGTCCCAAAACTCATAATTTTATAAGGATAGGCTATGTGTAAGGCATTTTGTTTGGACTCAACTTTCACTGGCGAATGTAAATTACGACGAAATTAGGATGTTGGAGTTTGTTTTGTGGTAGGGACACGAAATGACTGTGTGATTTCAACCCTCGTTTTTTCGTGTTGGTTGTCACCTCATTTATCCATTATGTGTGTTCCTATACACGTAATATATACATGCTGCGGATTACTAACGCATGTTTTATTATTAAAATCCATCGTGGTGTCAGTTGACATTTGGGGCCGCCCACTGCGCTGACAGTTACATAACCAGGTTCTGGCCACAGTTTTAAATGTTGTCAAAATATGGTAAGATTTTGCAAACTAAATTAAAAATGGCAAATGAGTCGAGCAGGTAAAAATATACAAACAATACGTGTACATCTCATTTGAAACTGACACTCGTATTGCTGATTGCTGTTATTTAGTAGTTGTGCTAAAAATAGACTAAACATCCTGCTAATTGACTGTGCTGGAACCTTTTCTGGGTCACCACGGTGATATCTTAAATAAAAACAAATCAGATTTAAACTTACTTACAATCTTTTCTCTCTCTCTCTCTCTCTCTCTCTCTCTCTCTCTGGTAACAAATCATTCAACTGAATTGTTAGGTTGTAGGGCTATACAATGAAACTGATGATTGATTGAAGAGATTAATTAAAGTACATGTAGATTGAATTAACCACAACTTACACAAGGTGTGAAATAATATTTAGGTGGAGCGAACGAATGAATGAATTGTTTTAGAGCGCCGAAGGCGCGCAGGGACGATGTGGGATTTACAAATCCCTTGCGACCCGGTTAACCTTATTTTATTTAACTTGGATCACACAGGCCTAGCTTTCCTATTGCCTCGAATGGGGTCTGAGGGGGTATGCACGCGGTTAGAATTCCCGGCAGTTTACGTTGGAGTGATAGATTGTCAATAATCAATCCCTCAACGCCATTAAGACTATTAGAGAGTGGGCTCCATTCGGTTCCAGCTTGGCGATGGTAGAGGTTTGAGTGCCATCATGGTGGCGAGCCAGAATATAATGTTGTGCGATGGCAAATTTAAGGGAAGTAGAGAAAAGAAAACCAAACAGCAACGCCGTTTCAGTATCAGCCCCCCCCCCCAAAAAAAAAATAGGCGGAGCGACGAAGCAACAGAAGCTTTTAATAAATGTATCTTGGCCCGTGATAGAGGCTGGTACTTCTGCAGCTTTTCATACTTCGGTCCGGTTCTTTGGGTCCCTCAGTGGAGCAATATTTGAGCCTACCCCTCCCATGTATATGCTATGTACATGAAAGGGATGGGGGAGGGGTAAGTACCAAACTTTTGGTATTTTGGAGCACCAAAGGATAATTACTTTAGTTCAGTTCTCTGGAGAACCATAATAAAGTACCAAACTTTTGGTTTTCTAGAGAACCAAAACGAAGTACCAGACAGTTTTGGTTCCTCAAAATACCATTACAGTTTGGTTTCTTGGAGTACCAACAATGTTTTGGTTTCCTGGAATACCATAATTTTGGTATCCCACACGGGACAAGTTGAGTACCACTTTTGGTATCACAGAGTACCCAGAGCTTTTAGAGTGTACAGAATATGATGCGCAGCATCGTCTGATCGAGCCGCGTAGCAGCGAGATGCGGTCTAGCACGAGAGGTTGTGCCCCCCCCCCCCTCTCGTTGGACGGGACACATTGCCTTCCTATGGGGGAGTAATTTTCAGATTCAAGAAGAACAAAATTGTAAGCGCAATTTTTGACTCTGAATGAATGAATGAAAGGTTTTAGCGCGCTGAAGGCGCGCAGGGACCATGTTGGATTTACAAATCCCTTGCGGCCCGGCTAACCTTATTTTATTTCACTTGGATCACACAGGCCTAGCTTTCCTACTGCCTCGAATGGGGTCTGAGGGGGGTATGCACGCGGTTAGAATTCCCGGCAGTTTACGTTGGAGTGATAGATTGTCAATAAACAATCCCTCAACGCCATTAAAACTATTAGAGAGTGGGCTCTATTCGGTTCCAGATTGGCGATGGTAGAGGTTTGAGTCCCACCATGGTGGCGAGCCGGCATAGGTGTCTATAACGGGCCCCTTAACCCTTTACCTAACATGAAAAGCAGACGACACTTGCAAAAAAAATTCTTGAATAACTAGTTTTTTTCATTTTTTGTCTCAAAAACATAGGTTATAACCCCTCATTGGAACGAGCTCGACGAGCTCGTTCCAATGAGGGGTCATAACCTATGTTTTTGAGACAAAAAATGAAATAATAATGAAAATTCATTGGCGATTTTTAAGAATAGCGCTGGCCGGTTTTGGCCGTTACGTTGGGTAAAGGGTTAAGGGGAAAGTGCGATAACTTCCAGCATATTACGTATTATGATTTTTTTTTTATTCAGAACCATTAACGATAACACCCATGAATGAAAAATGACAGTTATGCCCAGTTGTTCGACTGTTCTTGAGAAGAAAAGAAACTTTGAAAACATGGTGTCAGTGGCCCGTTTTAGCCACTCACTTTGTCCAAAACGGACCCCCCTGGCCCAATTTACCCGCTTGTTTTATAACAAAGCAAACGTAGAAGAAAAGTTGAATAGTTTCACACATAGGCTTTCAAGTTTACTCGCCACATAACTCGCACGTAAAAACACCGCCTTCATAATTGGAACAGTCGCGATGTGCCCATTTTTTGCACGAGCAGCACTGGATCCACTCCTCGCCCCCAGTGTCGTCTCCAAAAACTCCACTACAGTAAATACAGGGCGTGTCATCCTTCTCGGTGGCAACAGGTTGTTTCCGTTTAACTCGTCCAATTTTCCGTAGCTTGGGACACTGAGTGGCACTTTTATTAGTTTTCCGTTTCTGCTTTTTAACACTAGGGCCACCACTATCTGTTGGCGAAACAGCTTGCCCCTCCAATGTACATTTGTATGGACTGCTGGTGATTATTAGTAGGTGGTAAATGAGAGTTCTAGACCATTTTTCCAAAAATGGTACATGTACACGCACATGTACGTGTACCGCCATAAGGATTCAGTGTTAAATCGTGTACAGAGTGCCCAAAGTGTCATTTTTTCATGGTGGTCTAGAACTCTCGGCTGTTTTTTGACCGTTCGGATCGCACTTTTAACCGTTCAAACAGCCGTTGGCGAATGAGTGAAACTCGTCACATCGCTCGGAAGTGAAAAAATGTATGAAATTTGAAGAAAATGTAAATTTTTAAATTTTTGTCGACGTTACCATCGCGGATCAGACCTTCGATCTATCATTGGTGGACGCACGCAAAAAACTCTTTGAGAGTTCTAGACCAGCATCAAAAATGCGTTTTGAGAGGTCTGGACCACCTACGTTTGCGATCACATTTCAGATGGTCGAGGGTGCGATCCGATTGGCGAAAAAAGATTGAGAGTTCTAGACCAGGAAAATCGATCTCAAAACCTTTTCTCGACGTTCGCCAACGGTGAAAAGTGAGTGTAAAGTGTAGTTAATCGTCGATGATTTTTAAAAAAAAAAAAAATTTCCAAACCGATTTGGGCTTCCGGTACATCAAAAAATTGAGAGTTCTGGACCGCCACCACGTTCGCGATCCCGTTTTGGACGGTCTAGGGTCCGATCTGATCGGTAAAACCGATTTGCCGATTCACCCTGCGAGTTTTGTGAGGTGAATCGTAATAGAATCGGTTTTGTTGAGAGGAAATAAAAAAGTGATTGATATATATAGGAGAGAAAAAAAATATATAAATAGTTATTTAAAAAAAATAAATATCGAATCGAAATAGATAATAAAATATACGTAAATCATGAACAATTCCCAGTTTTGAGAGCAAGGTTTCTTTTAAAAATGCTGATGAGAGCCTATGCATTCTACGTGGACGAACAACTAGGTTGCCTCTTGTTAGAATGATGCCTCGGGTGTCGGGATCATCTAGACTTCGATCAGGAGGATCATTCGTGTCTGACGATGGGAAGGGAAGATATGGTCCTCAAGTATTTCGAACCGGCATTCGAATGCGTTCAAATTGACGACGTGATCAAGTTTTGGAAGAGATTAGTCTTCTGTAGCGGGCGAGATAAGCCCACCAATTCGGAAGAAATGAAATTGGCACATAGAAGTCTGACTTTAGAAGACAAGGGATGCGTCATGAAATTATTGCTGGAGGAAGCATACGTCTAAGTTTTCTCGTTGATATAAATAAGGGAGAATAGAAAATAAAAATAAATACAGACATAAATTTTTTATCTAATATTAGAAAGAAAAAAACATAAAAAATCAGAACCAGAAATAAATTGTATCCGATGTTAGATGACGACGAGGATGAGAAGCCGAACAGTGTTTTGCCAACGGCACCATCGCCAGAAGAAAAAGAAAGAGGAGAGGTATCGTATCGATCAAATCAGTAGAACCCAATTGTATCTGACTCGAGAGAGAGACTCTCGTCATTCTCTCAAGAAGAAGTATTCATGCCTTGTGAAATTTGTCAACACGGTTGACACGACACTCATCACGATTTCCATGGGCTTACACGCGGCCGGCATCGGATTGTTGTCAACCGCGGCCGGCCTTCTGATCGTGTTGACCATAGAATGAGTGGCTCTCGTCGACAGATTGTTTAGCACGGTTGGGAACTTTTTGAGTAGGAAATTATATCTGCAGGCTAGGAAACATGAAAAGATTCACGTCTTGGCCGACTCCAAGATCGACACGATATCTGAAATGATCTCGATGGCATTGAAAGACGGTAGGATGTCGGATGGAGAATACTTCACGATATTGGGCGAGAAAATGAAATACGATGCCATGAAAGAAGCCGTGAGAATCAAGACTCGTCAGATCATCAAGGAAGAGATGAAGGATTCTCTCATGGAAAGGGGGAGGAAAGAGGCTAGGGAGGAATTCGGTAAGTTGATAGAACTCAAGAGCAGCGATTGAAAAAAAAAAATATATATATAATAAGAACGGAATTTTTAAAAAAGAAAATATTAAATTTATATATAAAATAAAAAATAAATACAAAATTAATTTAAATAACTCTCAAAAAATGTATTGCATAAAGTGTAAGAGAGTTACCGAGACGGGTAATTCTCGAGAAGTACGAACTAAAAAATGACAGACAGATGCTTTGCGGAATTTGCAACATGTGTGGCTCGATCAAGACTCGATTCATCAAAAAAAAAACAAAAACACGAGCAAAGGTAAAGGCATCATGAATAAAATGATCAATAATCTACCTTTCGAAATGCATCTGCCCGGTCACAGTTTCACGGGACCCAGAACAAAATTGAACAAGAGACTCAACGCCGATCTGACTCCTAAATCTTGGAGCAAACCCGTGAATAGGGTGGATGCGACTGCGTATGATCATGATCTGTGCTACGCCGGACATCCCGACACCAAGAATCACAATGATAGGTGTGATAAAAACATGTTGGTGAAATTGAGAGGTATATCGAATCTGACCAGCAGAGAGAAGATAGAACGTTCGCTGGTCGGCAATCTGATTGGTGTGTAACGACGATTTGGATGGGGCATTAAAAAAAAAGCGCATCGGAAAAGAAGAAGAAACGATTATTGACGAGCGAATTGGCCAAGGAGTTACACAAACCCATCGTGCGTAAATTTCGAAAGAGAAGGGTGTTCGTGAAGGGTTTGGATGACATTTGGTCTGCTGACTT
Source organism: Pictodentalium vernedei (assembly GCA_031216915.1). Classification (NCBI taxonomy): domain Eukaryota; kingdom Metazoa; phylum Mollusca; class Scaphopoda; order Dentaliida; family Dentaliidae; genus Pictodentalium; species Pictodentalium vernedei. The sequence goes on from CM062294.1 coordinate 90,444,322, forward strand.
GGTCGACATGAGATCGTTTTCAAGGTGGAACGAGGGTGTCAAATATCTATTGATGGTCATCGACATGTTTTCCAAATATGGTTGGATCAGAGCTTTGAAGAATAAATCGGGACCTTGCGTCGCCGAGGCTCTGAAGAGTGTGTTCGACTCGTCTTCTCGAAAACCGAATAAATTATGGGTGGACAAGGGAAAGGAATTCCACAACAAGCACGTTCATCGATTAGTCGACCTCTACTTGATCGAAAACGAAGAGAAAGCCAGCGTCGTGGAACATTGGAATCGAACAACGAAGGAAAAGATGTACAGATACTTGACAGCGAATTCGACCATGAAATACATATACGTTCTGGATGGTCTGGTCAAAGATTACAACAACACGCAACATAGATCGATCAAGATGACTCCCGCGGAAGCTAGCGATCCTCGAAATGAAAAAAAAACCCGGGTCTACGCGAATCTATATCCCGAGAGATCTAAGATCAGGAAGAAGTCTAGAACGCCGAAATTTGCATTCGGCAATCGAGTGAGAATCTACGCTTATAAGAAGCACTTCGAAAAGGGTTACACTCCTCGATGGACCTCAGAAATCTTCGTGATAATCAGAATATTTCACACCGATGCAGTGACTTATGAAATCGAATTTTTGGATGGTGAAGAGATCATCAGAAAGTTTTACGAACAACAATTGCAGAAGATGAAGTTTTAATAAAGAAAACAAATTTTTTTTTTATTTACTCTCTTTAACATTTTCTTGTTTACATATATATAAAGGAGAGAAAAAATAACAAATAATTAAAAATAATTAAAACTACTTTTAGATAAAAAAAAGCAAGCTAATTAATAAACAAAAAACAAAAAACCTTCAAAAATGGCAAATATACTAGATATCGCACAAAGCATAGTGAAAGATGAAAGTATTCAAGAATACGAGGTTCATGAATACGAACCGATAACCGGAACGAGTTTGAACAATGCGGGAGAGATAAGAATCAACGTCGAAACCCAAGATCTATTCGTTCATCCTAGCGAGAGTTACATAGTGGTGCAGGGACGTCTCACCAAGGAAGATGGGACAGACTACGCTGACAACGACACAGTTACTCTAGCCAATAATGGCATCATGCATCTATTCAGTAATATAAAATACTTGCTATCCGGACAAGAGATAGAATCTGTGTTTCATCCCGGTCAGGCCACCACGATGTTCGGACTCTTGACGTATCCAGATGATTTTTCGAAATCCAGAGGACTTAATCAGTTGTGGATGAAAGACACCGTCGGCCCTGCTAGTGCCGTCACCGCCGCGATATTCGACTACGCCGTCAAGACGTCCAGACCCAAAGGAACGTTTTCATTCAGGATACTTTCGAAACACATCTTCGGATTCGCGGACGATTACAACAAGATCATGTACGGATTCAAACACAATCTGACGTTAATTCGAAAGGGAAACGACAACGCAATAGTGAGACTCCCCGCGACCAATGCGGGTAAGTTAACTCTACACAAGATATCGTGGTTCGTTTCGCACATGCAGCCTTCGATCGTGGAAAAAACGTGCCTCTACAAGATCATAGAATCCAAGAGTAAATTACCCGTGGGATTTAGAATGAGACAGTGCAACACGGCTAGCATTCCACTCTTCACAAATCACTTCGATTGGAGATTGACCGTGAAATCCGCTTCCGAGAGACCGCGTTTCATCGTGGTCGCATTTCAGACCGATAAGGACGGGTCTCAGGAAAAGAATGCGTCGCTATTTGATCACTGCAATTTGAGAAACATGCAAGTGTTTCTGAACGCCACGAGATATCCAGCAATCGATTACAAACTGTCATTCGACAAGAACGATTTCTGCAGACTGTACGGTGACGCCGCGGATTTTAGAAAGAAGTATCACGGTCTAGACAAATTGATGAGCAACCCTAATATATCTCCAAGTGAATACAAGTTGATGTATACCATGTTCGTTTTCGATGTCAGTAAACAGAGCGAATGACTCAAGAGTAGCGTCTTAGACATTCAGATCAAGATGGAATTCGATAGGAACGTGCTGAGAAAAACCGAAGCCTTCGCCCTGGTCCTGTCGGCTAGAGAATTACAATTCGAATCGGATGAAAATAAGATGTCGATCATTCAATGAGAGACGTGTGTGAAAAAAAATAAGAAAAAAAATAAAAAGTAATGAGTAATTATTAAAAACAAAAAAAAAAAACAAAAAAAAAAAATAAAAAGTAATGAGATCTAGAGAGATTGAACATCTTTCTAAATCTCATTACGTTTTTTGTTTTTTTTAATAATCACTCAATATTTTTTAATTAATTATTTCCATGCGTTGACTGTTTGTTCAGAGGATTTAGTTCGATCAGTATGCTCACCACGGAAGTGGCAGCTTTGGGATTATTGGTTTTCGTAACAAAATTAATCCTGTCTCTGGTGTTCATTTTGAGAGGTGTGCCGAACGTACTAACATTCGAGTATTGATTCTCAGTCTTTTCGACGCTGTATCTCTTATCACTCTCTACTCCGTTCACCGCAAGATTGACGGCCGCTCTGTTATTCAAATCCGTGGACGTCAGACTCATTCGAATGATTTCACCTCCCAATGGCATGGGATATCCCACCTGACCATGTTGCGATCTGATACCTCTGTTTCTGAAAGACCACTTGGCCTTTCCCTCCTCTAACGCATTGCTCTCCTCAGCCCACACGGTCAGTGGCGTAGATAGCTTTTCACTGGCGGAGGGGCAAGCCCAAAATTTTCCGACAGACCGAAAATTTTCCGACAGTATAACAACAACAAAAACCCAAACAAACAGAAAGAATCTGTTGTTTACTGCAAATGTACTGAAAATTGGTCCTTTTTACCCAAAATGGCATGTTTTTATCCCCAAAGCCAGCATTTTAATGTTATTAGGCATAAATTCGCCTAAAAATGGTCCCAAAAAATGTCCGACAAAACTTCTGGTGGGGGGCCTCCGCCCCCGCCCCCGCCCCCACCCCCACCTTATCTACGCCACTGCACATGGTGATCAATTGCCTAGCGTATTTGATTTTCTCCACCACTGAAATCAGGGTGCAGGCGTCCGTCATGTTCACGGGGTCTGGTAGATTCGAACGTCAGTTCTCTTCCTGATGTTTTCCATCGATTTACCGTACACGCAGTTGTTCAAGAGTTTGAAGAAATCTTTTTTGAAATCGTTCTCAGCTCGAATTCTGAGATTCGTGTTGAGATCGATGTATTTTTTCATCCAAGGCTCTTCGTCGAATCGAATGATGCGATGTATGTCAACTAATTTCATCCTGTAATGGATGTATTGTTTCAAATTCTCGCTGTATACATCGTACTTACGTTTGTTAAATAAATTGGGAGTTTTTCGTCATCTCCTTCGATCGGTTCCATTCGTTTAGGAGCCAGCAGATAATCGTTGTGTAGATTGTGTAATTCTTCCGGAGAGTTCAAATCGACTTCTAAAATGCAAGGATAGTCCCTCCATTTTTGCATCTCTTCTGGTTCTGTCACCCATTTGAAATTTCCAATTGGTAAAGGATGACTCATGGCCCAACCGTACAGATTGTTAGCATCCCAATACTGTATGTATTTATTCGATCATTTCGAATCGAAACTTTCTTTCATGTAGGGATTGTCAGCTTCAGAATATCTGTGGGAGATCATCGTGACACCACCTCTAGCAGCCTTTTCGAACATGAGCAACATGTCCATGTCAGATAATAATTCCAGTTGGACTTCAGTGGTCTTCAACAGAGCGTCCCATGCCAGACCGGGTGCGGTGAAATACCAAGCCGGATCCAGATCGTAATTTCGACGACAGACGTCTCGAAAATTTTCGAACATGTCTGCCAAGAGCAGAACATGAGTCTTCAGATAGAGATTGTGATAATCTCTCATGGTTTTCATATCGAATGATTTCCACACGTTTTTGGAGTGTTCGTAATTCTCGTCAGAAATGTTGGATTCGTATAATTTCGAATAAAAATCATCTTTCGAAGCTAGTGCGGTGTCGTCAAATCTCTTTAGATCGTTCATGTAATTGTAAGGGTAGACTCCTTTCCTCAACATGACGTCTACTCGTTCTCCGAAATGTTCGCTCGTGATTTTAAATTTATCCTTGCTCATGTTATTGACTAATTTTTCCAGAGCGGTCGACATGAATTTAAAACTGTTCATGAAACTTATGCCTCTACGAATGGATTTTGTTTTTGCTTCCAACGTCTCTCTGTTGATTACTCTTTTCTTCTCCATGAGCTTCCATTTGCGATGCAATTTAATTCTTCGTGGGAGGTGCTGAGATTTTTCATGAACAGATGACTGTCGTAACCCAAGAGACTGTGAAATATCACCGGATAGAAAACGGTGTCTCGATATTTTAAATTACACTTGCTGTGAGCCGGACCACGATACAGACCCGTGTAATGATCGTGGTCTCTAACCTTCTTATTTTCCTTCGAATTCTCGTTGAACGATTATCTGCATATGTGACATTCGGTGGCTCTGTTATTTTCGTCCTGCTGCTCTTGTGTGATGATCATTTTCGCTGGAGTTTTGAATTTGTCATATAAAATTTGAATTTTCGATTCTAACTCTTCCATGAACCTTTGAGCCATGTCATCATCTTCACACCGTTTTGTGTAAGTGAAGCGACCCATGTCATGTTGTGAGTCGAAAGCACATTTCACGTAAATGCAATAGCCCGAAAGCGTGTTTTTGATATCTTTTGACATAACTTCGAAGAGCATCAGGTTGGCAGGAACTCATTTTCACGGTGAAGCATTCGAAATCGGCGTACACGACGAATGGTACTTTTAACCTTCTATTGCGATTTTCAAAGTTCACAATGGTGTTGGGTTTGGGCATTTCGATGGCGACACCTTGATTTTCGTTGCAATATTCCTGATGTTTCGCTAATGATTTTTCGCTGTGAAACGCGTTCATACAGTTGCAACATAAATATATCTCACCATTATGTTTACTTCTCTGGCTTGACAGTAATCGGCTCGGGTGTTTAACCCAACAATAATGACGATTGTCACCATTCGAAACCAATAATAAAATAATTGTCTGTTCTCTTTCGAGATACGAAGTCTGTCTGAGAGGATAGATCATTCATTTTTCATCGTCGTATCCCAAGACGTTCACCGTTACGGTGGGATTTTGAGCCTCAAAACGTTTGATGTGTTTTAACTGCATTGGAAAAGTCACTCCGGTCCAATCGAGATTTTAAGAAGTCTCCTCGTAACAAGAAACTCTATCGGAGTGCATTTTGACATGGTATAAAGTGGAGGTGACAGCCCATTTAAAACACTGATCATCTTTATTTCTCACGTTGAACACAGCTTTTTTTTTAGCTAAGAAATATGGTAATTCCATGTAGGAAGACGCTTTCAACGAATCGTTTTTAGTTATATGAATTTCGAGTTTCAACACCTCATTGAACATCCAATTACTACCTTCATGTTGATAATTCTCAAGAGATGTCAACATCTTCTCTTTCATCATTTCGAAAACGTCTGATAAATCTGAACCTCGAAATACGGCTTCGACATTAGATCTGAAATATGCATTTTTCACGATGCTGTCGCCGGAATTCACGTCGATTTTATTCATCACGCAATAGAGTATCATCTTAATTTTTTGTCCCACGTTCATGTGTTCACGAAACAAATCCAATACTTTTTTCTTCACCTGTTCCATGAACAATTTTGGATTGACTTTCTTGAACGAGGGAACCACGTCAAAAGTTTTAAAAATGCCTTTGATTGCACTCTTCCGTTCTACGGGATTCGATTGGAATGCTTCCACGATGACTCATGCTACATATATATTGAAGTTCTTCAACGGCTTTTCGTTTAGTCGTCTTCTTATTTTTCACAACCGAAACATTTTTTCCGATGTCGGCATTTCGATTCCTTTTACTATCTTTTTCTTCTCATTTTTCACAATCGAAGTGTTTTTTGACATCATTGCTATCAACATTTCGTTTGCCTTTTCATTGAGCAAACTACATATCTCCTCATGCATAATCTTTCTAATTTCATCACGCTCCACGTTTCGTTTTCTATCATCAGGCGTTACTGTCATCAGCTTATTTTTTTTTGCAATTTGAGTCTGTTTAAGTTTATCCACTTCCGATCTTTCGATTTTTTTCTTTCCATCATTTCGCAAACGATATTCCTGTATTCCTGTATAACTTCAATTTTTTTTATTTGGTTCTATGATTTCTGAAATGTGGAATGTTTAATTCTCTACACATCTTGTTTAAGTGAGGTACGGTTTTCTCATTTAAATTTTCCATTTTTTTTATTTGTTTGCTTCATTTGTAAGAATTTTTTTTTTTTGAATTTTGTATTTAAATAATAATTTGTTAAAAAGTTTTAAAATAGTTTTTATATATATGTTTTAATTCTTTCAAAAAATTTTTTTTTTTGATGAAATTAATCATTTTTTTTGTCCCTTAACGTGAAAAAATTGAATTAATACTAGAAAAAAAAGGACATTAAATTTAAACTTTTTATTTATATATAAAGAGAAAAAAACTTTTACAAACAAAAATTTTTTCACAATAAAGAAAATTAAAAATTAAAAACTTTTTTATATATATATAGAAAGTAAAAAAAAACAAAACTTTTTAACAAATTATTATTTAAATACAAAATTCAAAAATATATATTATTTGCAATAGTTCATAAAACAAAAAAGACAAATAATCGATCATGACAACAACACCTAAAAGATGTGAATTGAAATTGAAACGAGTCGAAACGTGTAAGAAATTCGGTTTTAAAATCTATAGATTACAGCGACATGATGCCATCGAATTGAACGAGGTCAAGACGAAGGGCTGAGAGCACAAACATGACAAATATAGCATGCCTTTGAAATTGGACGAAGCCACGCTCGATTTGTTTTATGAGTACCAAAGCGATCTACAGAAAATCGTAATCGCCAAAGATAGAGAATTTGACAAGGATGATTTGTCATTGCCCTACGGAAGTTACATATACCCAAAAATCTCTCTCGAACTCGTGAACAAATCGGGTGGTGACTGCGCGTTCACCGATGTAAAAAAACTCAAAAAAGTAAAGATAAACATTCAACACATTTTCAAAAAAGGAGAAGACACGACCGTCAACATGCTAATAACAGACTTGGAAATATAAACAATAGAGGGACTGATTTTTAGCGAACAAGAAGGACAAAAAGTAATGAGATCTAGAGAGGTTGATCATCTCTAGAACTCATTACTTTTTTTCGGTTTTTTTTGTTTCATTCTTCTTCTTCTTCACTATCACCCATATATATTATAATAACGTTTCCTTTTTTCTCAAATTTCGACTTCGATTCTTCTTTTCTTTTTTTGTGATATATTACATTTTTATAAGAACAAATTTGTTTATCTGTATCATAATTATGAACAGATGTGGTGCATCTCTTGGTAACACTCACATCATCACCATTCTCTTCAGAAGATAGTTCTTTCCTAAGATATCCATCATTAGCGTCTAATTGTTTTTCCACATCTTTTTCCCACACTATCCCACAATATTCATCATTAGCATCTAATCGTTTGTCCACATCTTTTTCGCACTCTATCTCACAATATTCATCATTATCGTCTAATTATTTTTCCACCTTTTTATCCATTTTATATTATTTTTTATACTTTCTATGATTTATATTTTTATATTTTATATAATTGTATAATTTTTTACATTATAATAACATACACAAAATCGGTATATTCTTAAACGGCGAATTCTCACCAAACAAAAACCCTTACCGAGTCGCTCAACGTTCTGTCCACTCTTCAGATAGAGACTGTTTCCACTCAAAGAGTTGCCACCTCTAACGGGTTCTAGATACAATCCTTCACCGTTGTCATCTCCGTGGATGTGACACACGGCTCCTCCCTTCTTCAAAAACAGTCTGCTGCCACCCATTAATTTCTCAACTGCCGAACTCGCAAGTCCCAAGAGATCTCCCATGCCGAGAGTCTTTCCCAGAAAGGGTAATGTTTTTGCAGCAAAGGGTAATGCTTTTGCGGCGATTCCTGCTAATAGCAGTAGGAAACCGCCTTCATTCTCAAATTGTATTTCAATTGAGCGGGACTCAATCTCACCGTCAACCCTCTTCCATCACGAATCACTTTCTCCATCCTTTTGATTTGACTTCTGGTCCAGGCGATCGAATCCTGACTGCCACTCTCCAGATCTTTGTGAGTGAATTTGAATCTCACCGCCTCGCCCCGAGTTGTTAACACTCTCTTAAGTTTCTTCCTCTGTCCTGCGGATATGATCACGTTTTTAACCACGTATTCTTTCATAATTCTTTTTTCTTTTTAAATATATTTTGTTCAATTGTGTTTTTGGTTGTTTTAATGATAATTGTATATATTAAATAATGTTTGTAAATTAATATTGCGTTTATTTTATTTTCTTATTTATATATATACGCAATTTTTTTTTTTTTGGCTTTTTTACATTTCTCTTATGTGAAATCGTATCGTCACCCTCTCTCTGCGAAAATCTAACAGTTCACCATTTTGATCCGTCGACGTGGTTTTGAGACTATACAACGTGTCTAAAATCACTGGTAGATAAACTAAATTTCGAGGTCGTTCCACGATCTTATAACCCGGCGACATGTTTGGAAAGAAGGAATAGATCATCGGTTGAGCGCTACCATTCACATAGCTTCCAGCAATCATGTCCACATTCACTAGAATGCTATTGACTGTGAGAACGTCAACCGTATTTTCAGATGCCGCGTGGCCTCGATACATCTTTCGATCGAATCCCAGCATCTTGCCTATAGAATCATCCATGTTGAAATCCACTCTAAAATTATCTTCCAAATCCAACATTGTCTGTAGGGTATTAGGGTTGGGAGAGAGTCTGATCTTGTTGCTTCCCTTTCCATCCGTCTTCATTCATGTCTGAATGTAATTGTTCAAATCATCTATGTCGTAACTTCCTTTGGGAATTCGAATCTCCAACAAATCCACTCCGTTGGAATACTTGAATGAGTTATTCTTTTCGGTGATGTTGGGAAAGGAATAATAAGTCTCCAGATTCACCAACACCATCTCGTATCTTTTCTCTCTATTCAATTCGATGGAAGGTTCGAATTTCATCGCGAATCGAGTCGAATCGCCATTCACCATGATTTTGAATGGATTGTTTTGTAGCTGTATTCTCGGCTATCCGTTCTAAGAATTCTCCTTGTTTGAACATTATATTTTTAATTTTTATTTTTCAAAACTAAATTATTTGATGATTTATTATTTTCTAATTTTTGTTTTTGCTCTCTGTCTTATTATCATCAGAAACATAAAACTTGTCAAATCCGCTCCGATATTTTTTGCGATTAAATTTGCTAGTCAAATCGATCACGATGAAATTGTAAAGTCCTCCATCCCAAACCCTCTTGCAGAATTTCCTAAATTCCGCCACGCTCATGTCATTTGTGATGTGATCACCATAGATGTGATTGAGATTCTTGAGATCCTGGCAAAAGAGACACGGTAAATTAGCGTTCTCCCTTATCGTCTGTCTGGGCAATCGAAAATAATTCTGCGACAGGTACAAACAGTCCACATTGTTGTGACGACCCCTAACGTAATACGATTTGCATCGTTTCTGTCTCTCCAAAAGCAGATCATCGAAAATCATGAGATTCTTATCTTCCGATTTCAATTCTCTAGGATCCGGAATGTCGCTAGCGTTCTCATAAAATCAACACTCGACGTTTGAAGATGCATTTCTCTTCATCAATCCCATCGCCGCACCGTCCAAAATGGTCAAAAGAGAAGCTTCACTTTTGTCGAATTCCTCCCTACTGTCAAAGATTCTGGCTATGACGTCCTTAGGCAATCTATGATCCATGCATTCTCGAAGCAATCTGTATTCAGGTTGAAACAAGCTCTTGCCAAACACAAACAATCTGTCGTAATCCAACCAGTCGGGTCGGGACAACAGATTCATCAACAGATTGGTCTTTTCACAATTCGATTTTCCCACTATCAAGCCTCTTATGCTTTTGGTAAAGAACTCATTACTCGACCTCTTGGTCACGGCGTCGTTCCAAGACATATCTTTAATGTTCATCTTTGTTTATTTTTTTGTTATTTTTACATTTTTTCAAACACAATTTTTATGTTTTTTCAAACTCAGTTTTTATAAATATTATTATTTATTTACATTACACCGTCGCGATTTCTCTTCAATCCAGATCCACTCATCATTTTGGCTAAATCTTGTATGGGTACCACAGCATTCTTAAAATCTTTCCAACTTTTTGGCGATCGCTCTAATGTAGCTTGCTTCGCTGGTGGACTGATCAACGCGTCGATCAACATGGCGGCTGACCTCTTACCTGCCACAGAAGCTATCCTATCACTAGCTTTGGAAGCGGCTTTCTTACCAGCATCCAAAGCCATCTTCTTACCGATCTCAAATGCGGTCGATGCGAGTCTTCTACCTGCATCACTCGTGAACGCTCGCATTATAGAATCGACGATGTCAGCACTGCCTTGAACGTAAGTTCTAACATATCCCCTGTTCTTTATCACCAACATATTTTTATTTTATAATATATTTTGTTTTTTTTCACTGGTAAATCGTTTGTTGTTTAAATACTTTTTATTATCTTCTAGTGTAAAATTTACTGTTTTTATTTTATATATTTTTTTGTTTGTTTGTTTGTTTGTTTGTTCTCTCTACTTATTATATATATATATCAATCCTTCAATTCGTTCATCAGCCTTTTATAATCGTGTTTATTCAAAACCTTCTGCCTCAACAATTTGTCACATATGCTCACTATCTCATTATCTAATCCAGTATTACCAGCACGTCTACTTGCCATCAACAATCTCAATCTCTGAGACAGAGCGTCAGAATCGCTCGGAAGAAAAGTGGTTCTCACTCCTTTACCAGTCACCGATTCGACAAATTTTTTATTCATATCCCATGTGGGTTTCACCACCTTCATCCACTTGTAACCTCTATTGGCTTTGGGTCTCGTTTCTCTGGCATCGTTATTTCTCTTCATGGCGTGGGTCTGAACCAGAATGTCACCATAATTGTCGAAATCCCGATTTGTGTAATCTCCAGGCTTGTCGAGAAGGAGCAATTTGCGCGGTCCAGGAGTTAATTCGTACCTATTCAAACCGACGATTAAATTATCATCATCCTCTTTCACTTCGGTGTCACCCACGAAAGTTCTTTCATCAGAATCCTTATAAATTCCATACAACAGATCTCTCTTACCACCATCCTCGGACGACTCGATGCTATCAGTGGTGATAGTCAAAGCAGCATCGTCGGTTTTGATCCTCATGGGTACGTAATACGGCGATGATCTTTGAAATGAAAACTCCCTCGTAAAACTACCTGGCAACGAACTCGTTCTCAAAGAACTTTCTTTTATGGGCTTCAATTCGTCAACGATCTCTTTCTTACTTCGTTCCTGAACCTCCGTCACGGGTTTAAATAATTTTGTGTTTTCGCATCTTAATTCCATTTCTCCAAGTCGCCTGCTTCTGTCAGAGGATTGGATGCTTTTCTTGAGTAGTTGATATTCGTTGAGAAGCTGATCTCTCTGCTTGGAATCTGTGATGTGTAAAAACATTTTTTCGTTTTCTAAAATTATTAATATTTTCTTTAGAGTATGCTAACGTGAGTTATTTTATTATTCTCAAAATTAAATGTATAATTATTTTATGTTTTATGTTTTAAGTAAATAAAAATCTTCTGTCTTTAATATATAATAACTAAAACCAGTTGAGGAAAAACATTTTACAAAATGAAACCTCGATAAATGCGTTTTTGCTCTCGAACGTGTTAAAGATCACATCATAGATTATTCACTCTGTGACGAACAAAAGGACTTTGAAAAAGTTTGAAAGTTTAGCGCATAAGAAACCGGTTTCTGATTTAACGCGTTTGAGAATAATTATATCCATTAAAAGGGTTCATTCATATTTCTGAAACATTATCACAAGTCGATTAAGATTCAATTTACCTCTTAAAACCTGACTGAGTGGAAACGCGATTTTATTGTTCATTATTAAAACGAAATACCTTCATTCACACCGGAACAAAGGTTGTCACTAAAAAGTGTACTCCGACCCCGACCCCGACTCCGAAATTACCGACTCCAAAACTATTTCTTTTTATAACTCTTTTATTAATGGATCAATTATACTGAAATTCAACATAAATGTACAGAATTATGTGTAGTCTACATAAAATCATATAAATGTTACAAAAAAATTATGATTTTCATTAAATTGACTTTTATTGAGTTTTGACTCACTAAAAAGTGTACTCGGCGATTTCAACGAAATTTCATTCTCTCATTCATATAATACATTCTTCCACCTAATTTATTGGAGTATTAAGAATATATTCGTATTTTACGATGTCTAATGCAAGATTTATAATTAATTTGGAAATTAATCGTGCTTAAAATGGAAATTTACTCGAAGATGAGAAATGCCAACACCAGCTTCATTTGCGGTTGTATGTAGTCGGTAATTTGGAGTCGGGGTCGGGGTCGGTAATTTCGGAGTCGGGGTCGGGGTCGGGGTCGGAGTACACTTTTTAGTGACAACCGGAACAAAACATGAAAAGGATTTTGCAAAGATTTCATAGTGTCAATTTATAATACAAGTTTTATCTCTTAAAACCCATCTAAGTGAAAAGCTTTATAGTTGAATTTTTATTTGAATGAAAAAACAATTTTATTTATGTCGATTGCAATATTTGAAAAAACTCTACAAAACTGTTTTATAACGATTTACCTTAAATCTCGCTATGACAAAACGTGAACGGACGATTTCCATCGGTTCTAATTTTCCAAACTCGAGTTTTTCAATGTCATCCATTGAACGAAAACCTTTCATTTATACAAGAATGAAAAATGAAAGGATTTTGCAAAGATTTCATAATGTTAGTTAAACACAAATTTTCTCGCTTAAAACCCATCTAAGTGGAACGCAATTTTATAGTCGACTCTATTGAATGAAAAAAAAAGCTATTTTATTTACAGTAAGTACAAAAATTGAAGACTCCTCAAAACCGATTCTATTACGATTCACCTCAAAACTCGTGAGGTGAATCGGCAAATCGGTTTTGCCGATTGAATAGCACCCTAGACCGTCCGGAACGCGATCGCGGTGGTGGTCCAGAACTCTCAAACCGCATTGTTTGATGTACTGGAAGCCCAAATCGGTTTGGAAATTTTTTTTTTAAAATCCTCGATGAGTAACTACACTTTACACTCACTTTTCACCGTTGGCGAACGTCGAGAAAAGGTTTTGAGATCGATTTTCCTGGCCTAGAACTCTCAATCGTTTTTCGCCGATCGGATCGCACCCTCGACCGTCTGAAACGTGATCGCAAATGTAGGTGGTCCAGACCTCTCAAAACGCATTTTTGATGCTGGTCTAGAACTCTCAAAGAATTTTTTGCCTGCGTTCACCAATGATAGATCGAAGGTCTGATCCGCGATGGGAACGTCAACAAAAATTTTAAAATTTACATTTTCTTCAAATTTCGTACATTTTTGCAGTTCCGAGCGATGTGTCGAGTTTCACTCGTTCGCCAACGGCTGTTTGAACAGTTAAAAGTGCGATCCGAACGGTCAAAAAACAGCCGAGAGTTCTAGACCACCATGAAAAAATGACACTTTGTGCACTCTGTACACGATTTAACACTGAACCCTTATGGCGGTACACGTACATGTGCGTGTACATGTACCATTTTTTGGAAAAATTATCTAGAACTCTCATTTACCACCAACTATTATTACAGTTTTTCCACATCACGCTGATGACTTACTTTTAAGTTTTGATTTTGGCAAGGGCGAAACTTCTTCTATCCCAACATGGGTTTTGCAACATGGGTTGGAAACCAGGTTTTTAGCGCACACATCCATGAACGAATCACTTTCATTTTGGAGCGTGTCGCTTACCTTCGCTATCATTTCTGAAAGAATGGTGCGGGCTTCATTACAAAATAGGTCTACAGCCCGATTGCTGGGTTATTACAGGTTTCATGTTCAGAAGAGGTGTCCTTTTGTTGCAACCCAATTGTAGAATCAGTTGGAGTTTGGGTGCTTTCAGCAGCTGGTGTTTGTGCTGGTTGAGCTGTAGGGCATGAAATCTCTGGTGCAGATAGGGGGGGGGGGGGGGGTCTTCCAAAAAATTCCGGACACAAGGCCTAAAATATTTTTTTCCACCTTTTGACCATCACCCACCCACCCACGTGCAAAAAACATATTTTTTTCCTCTGACCACTTGGACACCCACCCCACCACCTATATTTTTAGCTCAACTTTGGCGAAGCCAAATTTGAGCTTTTGTCATGGCCCGTCGTCCGTCTGTCCCTACGACAACAATTGGATACGGCTCGGGCTAGATGCCGTATTCATGAACCGATCTTTACGAAACTTCTTGGGTACCTTTGTTATGACCGTGGGACGAGAACGAGTGTTTTTGGGTGCGGTCCGAAATTCAAGATGGCTGCCAGCCGCCATTTTGTACCGATGATGCAGAAATCTGTTTTTTGTACAGAACTTCCATATGAAAGCTCTGATTTGAATAATTTTTTGTATGAATGTTTAGTACCATGGGATACATCACATATAATACAGGTTTTTCCTCGTACGTAAATTGTGCAAATTAGACTAATTTTGATGTTTTTTGGTGTTACTTTCAGCACTGTAAGTGCAAATGCCAATACGACTCGGGCTAGAGGCCGAATTTATGAACCGATCTTTACGAAACTTCTTGGGTACCTTTGGTATCACCGTGGGACGAGAACGAGTGGTTTTGGGTCCGGTCCGAAATTCAAAATGGCCGATGGCAGCCATTTTGTACAAAATTAGGTGCAATCAGATTTTTGCACAGAACTTCCATATGAAAGCGCTGATTTGAATAATTTTTTGTGTGAATGTTTAGTACCATGGGATACATCACATATAATACGGGTTTTTTTTTCTCGTGCAGAAATTATGCAGATTAGATGAACTTTGATTTTTTCAGTGATTTTTTCAGTGCTACTTACACACAGTAAGTACACATGTCAATACGGCTCAGACTAGAGTCTGTATTTATGAACTGATCTTCACGAAATGTCTTGGGTACCTTTGTTATCACCTTGGGACGAGAACGAGTGTTTCTGGGTGCGGTCTAAAATTCAAGATGGCTGCCAGTGGCAATTTTGTACCGAAATTAGGTCTAATCAGTTTTTTGTACACAACTTCTATACAGCTCAGACTAGAGGCCATATTTATGAACCAATCTTAACGAAACTTCTTGGGTACCTTTGTTATCACCGTGGGATGAGAGCGAGTGTTTTTGGGTGTGGTCCGAAATTCAATATGGCCACCAGCAGCCATTTTGTACCAAAATTAGTGCAATCAGTCTTTTGTACAGAACTTCTGTATGAAAGTTCTGATTTGAATAAATTTTTGTATGAATGTTTAGTAACATGGAATACATCACATATTGTAAAGGGTTTTTTTCGTGCAGAAATTATGCAAATTAGATGAACTTTGATTTATTTAGTGCTACTTTCACAATGTAAGCACACATGTCAACGGCTCAGGGTAGAGGCTGTATTTATGAACCGATCTTCACAAAACTTCTTGGGTACCTTTGTTATCACCTTGGGACGAGAATGAGTGTTTCTGGGTACGGTCCAAAATTCAAGATGGCTGCCAGTGGCCATTTTGTACCAAAATTAGGTCCAATCAGTTTTTTGTCACACGTTCTATACAGCTCGTATTTATGAACTGATCTTCACAAAACTTCTTGGGTACCTTTGTTTTCACCTTGGGACAGGAACGAGTGTGTTTTGGGGTGCCATTGTTATCACTGTGATATGAGAACAAATATTTTGGGGTTCAGTCAGACCCACTCTGGGACTCAAAGTTTTCTTTTCTAGTTTAGCATCTGACTGTCACCCACCTTTACAATACTTTACCTATACATTTGTTACAGGCAACGGTCAGTATTTATGTACAGACCGTTACAATACTTTATATGTACCTTTGTTATCAGGTCATTACCTAGATGTTTGTCATTGCTGTGTCACATACTATACATGTACATGTCTTTGTCTTGACAAGTTGAGCTACAGTGTCATTGACACTTTCATTTCAGTGTATCACCACAGTGGGTAATGAAAAATTATTGCATTGAGCTTCCAGTTGTCAATCCTTGCCTTAATTTGAATCCTAATCTACTGTCTAAACTAATTATGTACACATCAACCAGCATCAACAGAAGCATATAGATTTCACTAAAGAAAATTGTTATTAACTCCTTCGTTATCAAGCACACATTTATTTTTACTGGGAATAATTTCATTGTTATTTTTTGTTGTGAGACAACTTTCGAGGAACTGATTGATTCTTGAGTTGGAATTGGTGCTGAACCTAATATTACCCAGGATTGTTTCATCCTGATAACTGTTTTTTTTTTCACATCTTTATGTTTTAGTGATTCTAATACCTGATGACAGAACTTTCAGTTGAGCATTTGTAATTCATGCATTTCAATAATATGCCTAATACACTATGGCATAGTGTATACTTGCATGTTATTGAAATGCATGAATTACAAATGCTGAACTGAAAGTTCTGGCCTCAATGCTCTCATAATAATTATCATTCATGTGTTAAGTTCCGAGACTGAAGAAACAGTTTAAATTTAGTGAAGAAGTTCTAATTTTAATGACCTGACTGCAGGCTAAGTGTCTAGGCTTGAGGTTTCAGCCAATTGTCATTACTCAAAAGATAGTAGATAGCGTAGGAAAGCTGAAAATCTGTCACCTAACACTATTGTAAATCTCACTGTCCGTCCTGGTCCGTCTCCGAAAAAATGTCAGCATTGATTTCTGCATATAACTGCATATAATGTAAGAATTAGACTATTTTGTGAACATCAAATAGAGGATTAAAATAATCTTCTTTTGCTGCATAGTATTATTCTCAACTACTCATCTATATACTCTGGCTCAGTCAGGGTCAGTTTTCAATTCAAATATTAACTGTAACTTTTGTTTCATGTTTTCACGAGATAGCCAGACAAACCCTCTGTGAAAACCCTGGTACTATCACTATGAGCTTGAATTAAGTAAGTGGGGGTTTATATCAAAGATGCACAGTGAGAATTTTCATTAGTTTCAGGTTACAAGAGCTCTTCTCAGAGAAACTGGGCATTTAGATTATTTTCCGTAAATTTTTTACATTATTTTAGATGTTCTGCTAAACACATTGCTACTCATTGTAAAATCCAAATTGTGCCGCGATGATTCAGCTATGAAAATTATGTTAACCATTCCCAAATTAAAATTCATAAATTTCCACTGATTGTTTTTAGTCAACCTGGAGTACACAATTCTTTAATGCATCTAATTTAATTTACAAAAAAGAGAACAAATCCCCTAATCA
Organism: Pictodentalium vernedei; assembly: GCA_031216915.1. Taxonomy (NCBI): domain Eukaryota; kingdom Metazoa; phylum Mollusca; class Scaphopoda; order Dentaliida; family Dentaliidae; genus Pictodentalium; species Pictodentalium vernedei. The sequence continues at coordinate 90,461,804 of CM062294.1, forward strand.
GCCTAGTGGGGCCTTATTCACTAACCCTACCTGACAAACAGGTGCCTGTTAGACTACTAAACAACAATATAGCCTTGTTATGTGAAAATAATTTGGAAAAAAACCACCAGGAAAAAAATTGCAACTCCAGGAAAAAAGGTAAAAAGGTGTTATGGCCCCCATCCGACCACCCACCCACCCGGCCTTGTGTCCGGAATTTTTTGGAAGACCCCCCCCCCCCCCCCCGGTGCAGAGCTGTTATTTCGAGGCACCCTGTCTGTCGTTTCGCTTGCAGCAAATCCGTAGTCAGGGAAGATATTCCTATTGGTTGGCCAAATTCCCGTCGCTTCAAATCCATTGATTGCAGTTTCCATCGTTGCTGCGCGAACATAGGCATCACGAAAAATCCCTGCAATGTTAAACATGGTGACAATTCGACCAGGATGATTGCGAAGCCATTTTGCTACTTCTTGACTGTAAAATGCAGATAGAGGCTTCATGAATGTTACGTCCAGAGGTTGCAGTCTATGGCTACAGTGTGGCGGCAAGCAGAGAACCACAACTGAATGCGCGCGTCATTTGAATAAATGGGAGGTTTTGAGTGTGGGTCTTATATCCGTCAAGCACTAACAGAACGGGTTTTTTGGCTGTTGGTTTTACATGAGCAAGAAAGTGTTCAAACCATTTTAGGAAGATATCAGACTGCATCCAGCCCGATGGGTGTGGCACTGCGATTGCGCCTGGTGGGGACATTGTCCATAAGTTCAGGTTTCATGCGAACGCGCGGGTGTATGAACAGCGGAGGGATGTAATGACCCACGACACTCATGCAAATTGTCGATGTTACAAGCTGACCCCTTTCGGCAGAGGATAGTGTACCCACTTGTTTTTTGCCTCGGGTTGCAACAATTTTCGATTGTTTTTTGGGTACACATGTAACGCCCGTCTCATCTACATTATAGATTCGGCCCGGTGTCAACTTTTTCGAATCTTTGATCTTTTCAAGAAGATCGAAGAATTTTCCAACATTGGTTTTATTGAATCCATGAGTGCGTGCGGCCGAGGTTGCCTCGGGTGATCTAATTGATAAGCTCTTGTGTCTTTTCATGAAACCCTTGAACCAATCGATACCAGCTTCCCTTTTCTCCGAATTGAATCTTTCATGCACATTATCTGCTTCAGCAAATTGATAGGCAACCTTCCTCAACTGGTCTGTGGTAAATCCATATAGCATGGACTCCATGGTTTTAATACGCTGAACTAACTCAAGTTCCATTTCGTGTGTGAAGACAGTTTTTCGCGAACTGAGGCCCTTTTGTGTACATTCTTCACAGTTTCCAATCTTTCTAAGTCGTCGCTGAAGTGTGGACCGTGGAACATTGTAGAGTTTCGATGCTTTTTTCAAGCCAATCAGCCCATGCCGCACGTCCTTTATCGCATTGCTCATACTCTCACAGTCCCAGTTTTGTCGGCCCTTCGCTTGTATCTTCCCATAACCAATCACCTACAACGACAAAAAATGATAATAAAGGCTGGGTTTTGCATTTTATAAGATCAACCCTTTACCTAATACAGTCGTTAAATACGTCCAGGATATTAACCATTATAAGCCTTCCAAAGCCCAAAGAATCTTTTTAATTTACTGCTTCAAAAAACCCAATACAAACATGGATATCATTAGAATCAGCTCGGTGAGCCGGTTCTAATGATATGTTTTATTGTTTTATTGAAAAATACTCAGAATTATAGGTTAAAAAATTGTAAATTTTTTTTTTCCAAAAGCTGTGTTGGGGAAAGGGTTAACGTGTATATATAGAGGATCTGTAATGAGTTTCTCTTTGATATAAGATTTATGAAACGAGTGTAGACGATTTTATTTTAGCGAGCCTCTGGCGAGCTAAAATTAAATTGTCGAATCGAGTTTCATAAATCTTATGTCAAAGAGAAACGAATTTCAGATTCTTTTTATCACATGACACACACAAACGAACTTGAACCGATTTATTTTTAACGAGTCTGTGTTCCCGTACATGGAAAAAGAAAATTAACCTACTTTCTCCATGTTGACTGAATGCGTTCAATACTTCCGCTTTACAAAATAGTTCTCAAAACAAACGGTCTTGTTGACATTTAATAAACAGACTGCAACAAAACCCTCATTAGTAATTCAATTGTCAACAATAAGAGAAGCAAATCCAAAGAAGGGATTTGCAATTTCTATATTTTATAAACTTTAATCCGAGTCGCTGTCGGACACAATGACGCGCCTACGTTTCTGAGCGGGTTGGGCTGATGGTGTTTCTGGGTTATGAATGTGTATTTCAAAGTGCCCACCATAAATGTTGCCTGCGAACATATTCTGTAATCTACCCGCAAATTGTGTGTTTCGATCAATGGAATTTGTGTTAGAAATTGACTGGTTTTGATAAACTACATCTGTGTCCATGGATTTAGGATATTGAGGCCTATTTTCAGTTTGAAGACTGGAGTTCGATAACACACGAGAAATTTGTTTGTGTTGTTCACTGATATGGCTGTAATTGTTAATTGACTGGATATTCTTGTGTCCTGTGATTTGCATAATCTGGTGAGCAGGGATGTTATTTTCACTAAGTTTCTGAACAAGATGTTTGCGAGCACTGTGATTTATTTGCAAGTTTCTTTTCTGGTGACAGACCAGCTGCTTTTGCCATGCACTTCATGATGGAGGTAAGTTTATTTATTCCAATCGGCTGTCTTTTAAACCACTGATCACCGACATTCATAATATCTTGCTTAGTATGTGTTGCAATATAAAAAGGGTCACTTTCGTCACTGTAACCAGAGGGTCTTAAAAGAGAGTACTTTTTATAAATATTCACAGGACACCATTCTGGTAAATCAAAGTTACACCACATTCTGGGTGGCACACTTCGAACATCTCTCACATTGTCAGTGTCACCAGGGCGAGTTTTTATCTGTCTTTCTATAAACTGTAAATATTCTGGCCATTTGGGTCCTTGTACAAACTAACATCCCCCAACACATTTTACGGTGCTCATATTAGCCCCGTAAACCAAAGTGAATAGTGTTTAAAATTAAAAACCACAAGGAGTTTATTGTAGATTCGGGTGTCGAAAAACCCAGTTGACCGCTTTGCCACAAAATGTCAATTTCATTGTCACTTATTGGCTCCGCTTTCATTTCCCGATTGCCCAAGCCACTTCGTTTCAGTAAATTCAGTTGTCGTTCTTTGGCCTTCAGTATGTCTCACTTTCACAAATTCTACACTGCTAACTATTGTGTGGCCTTAATTAAAACGTTTTAAATTTCTGTCAATACTGGAAATAAATCCACGCAACGAGCTTGGTTCATATTCAGAGCCGTCAGATTTTCTGACTGACATGATAAATTTGCATAAAATAACACACAGTTCACTGGGCGGTATGTTGTGAATTTCACGATGCTCATTTATAACATTGCTTTGAAGAAAATTTCTTACTAACTTCACATCATAAAAGGTCTTGCTTAAATTGTTTTTATTTGTTTCTTTTTCAACAAATCCATCTATATCTGCACCGCTGACATTAACAAAATGACGCTGTTGAGTAGCGTCCGTTTGCTTAGCAACGCCAACAATTTCTTACCATGTCTAAAATGGGCCACCACCATAGCCCTTTTTAGACATATCATATTTGCAATACTAATTTCAATCTATATTTTCAACGGCTGTCGTTCTGGTTGGAAAACAGAAAAAAACATCGATGGAAATGAAATTATGGGGAAATGTATGCAAATTTGAAAGTTGTCTAAAATGGGCCCCTCGATGGCCCATCTCAGACAAAAGACAATACTTGCAACACAGGGCGCCATGTTTGTTTTGGGTGATTCCATTTGACAGTAACAGAATTATTCAAAACCTTTACACTCAGAACTTACATATCAAAGCAGAAAATAAAATAACACATGGGAGATAGATGGCGCTTGTACTGAAGGAAGACACAATGTAAATCTCTGCTCCTAAAAGCTAGTTTTTTGAGTTGGAGCGGTGATGTTATGGTAGAACTGAAATGTGTATATTGTAGGTGATATAGTAGAATATCGGAATGAAATGGAAAATGTTGTTATTGCTTTGTGGATGTTGACTTTTAAGTGCGTTTTTGTGAACGAAGTCCTAAATTTCCCCAACTTCGACGTACCGTTGCCTTGGCGATAGATAAACACTCACACAAACATTCACTTCCAGCCTTGTTTACATGATCAACGGTGGTGTGGTTTTGTCAGTCTATAATCAGAATTTATTTAACTCTATTTGAGTCTGAGGTATCGTCTAATTTTATGAAGTAATGCCCAAAGCTGTTACGAAAGGGAAAAGAAAACGATCAAGCCCACAAAAGTACATTCGTGCCAAAGCTGTTCGTAGGTTGACCGACGTGATTGAAGAATCGGAGTGGGCCACCGACAACGACAACGAGGGGGATAGACCAGGCTTGGCAATTTCAGGAGAGCGATTTTTTAGCTCTCCTTACTGCCCTCCTGAAAAAATTAAGGAGAGCGAAAAATTGCCCTCCTAAATATTTTGGTCTGGGATGATTGAGATTACATGTATTATGCTCACATTAAATTTTTGTTGTAAAGCAAATATGTAATTTAACTTCGAAGTCACATAACATCACGTAATTTCATTTTGAAAGTGGTTTAGTGGTGAAAGGTAATGGCTGCAACCATACCCAAACACAGTTGCAATCATTTGAAGCAAAATGGGTCACAGCAATATTTTTTTTTCTGTCAGTTTCAAGTTCAACAACTGACATCACAGTTTGAGGGGTAATTATTCAAGGAATATTGACACTATAATATACTACCATTACTACTATCCTGTCACTTGAAGCACTTGCACCAGGATGTGACTGTAGATTCAAGCAGACCTGTTGTCCAAGAAAGTCATACGCCTACCACTACCACCTTCAACCCCCTTGGGGGTTGAAGGTGGTAGTGGTAGGCGTATGACTTTCTTGGACAACAGGTCTGGGTACACACACAGGTCTTGTCAAGTGTGTGTTCGGTTGTTGAGTGAGACATCTAGATGTCTAAGAGATTTCGCTTTACCTTAGTAAAGTTAATAAAATCACTGATGTAGTCTGTTGGTTTCAGTTTCAATGAGTTCGTTCAATTGGATACTTAAAATGCTGTGTAAAGCTAATTGCTCTCCTGATCTGATTGAGGAGCGCGATTTTTTGCCCTCCTGCATTTTTCAGAATGCCAGGCTGATAGTCCGGAGGATAAAATGGAAACAGGGGCAAATCCACATGGTCCTGCAATATCGGGCAGCTCTGTTGATGTAGTGGCTCTGGCAGATCAACTCAAGAAGATACTCTACGCTGATTTCAAGTCTCTTATTGGCACGGCCGTGATGGAAGCAACGAAAGATTTAAGAGAGGATATAGTAATGTTAAAAGCCGAAAATTCAAAATTTAATGCGCGGAATAACGATCTCGAAATGAGGGTGGATGAGTTGGAACAATATACTCGAAAGTATAGTTTAAGAGTCAGTGGAGCGAAAGAAACAGAACATGAAAACACAAACGAAATAATCTCAACACTTGCTGATAAACTACAGACAGAGTTAAGTATAAGTGACATTGATAGATCACACCGGGTCGGGCTAAAACGGGAAGGTAGCATACGACAAATTATTGTCCGTTTTACTAACTATAGAGCTAGGAGGAAGTTATTTAGAGACAAAAGCAAGTTAAAAAACAAAATTTCCGGATTCGAGAGGTGTTTCATCAACGAAGATCTGACTAACTTTAAGTTGGGCCTCTTCAAGGAGGCACTGTCAATGAAAAAATCTAAAAAGGTAGACAATTGTTGGACAATTGACGGAAAACTGTGTATAAAATTAAATGGAGGCCAGATTGTACCTATTAGGTCAAGGTTGGACATAGAGAAGATCTAATGAATGCGTGAACTTGATCTAGTTTGCTCACTGCAGGGCTTATATTTAGTCTAAATTTGTGAGAATCCATTTGGATTCTCGTGAAAATGGTTGCGAGAATCCATACCTGCTATGAGTATCCCAGAATCCCATGATGCCACCAAGGTTGAACCACTGTTGTATACTGATAACACATCTTAACCTTTTACCCAACACACTTTTTTAATTTTTAAAACTAAGTTTGATAATTTTTAAATAATAAATAAATGATAAAATAATTAAATGAACAATATTTACCAATAAAATCTTACAAATATGGCTCTCATTGGAACCGGCTCAATGAGCCGGTTCCAATGACAGCCATATTTGCAAGGTTTTATTGACAAAGTGTCAGGATATTTCAGGTCATGTTAGCCTTCTATTGGTTAATTTGTTGCCGCTGTGTTAGTTAAAGGGTTAAACTGACTCAATTTTTTTTTTCACTTGAATCCTAGCAGAGGTGCAGCGAGAATCTACATGGATTCTCGCCGGTTTTATTGCGCGAATCTTTGTGTGAATCGATTCTCGGATTCTCGTCGAAATATAAGCCCTGCACTGACATCCTAATAAGCATGTGCTTGTACAAGTGCATATGCATGTGTGTGCCACTCCCTCCATTAAATACTCCATTAAATACCACGCTTTTATACCACACTATTATTGGTATTACCACATGAATGCCAGTAATAGGCCAAAATACTGCCAAAATACTGTACCCTTCCCCCAATTTACAATTTACGAAAATAATGTAATTTAAATGCCAACCATAGCCTAACTGAAGTAATTTATGTTAAATTCCCTTATGTCGGATTGTAGATTTCAAATCCCCAAACTGCTAGTTGCAAGTTGTACTCCCACCTCCCCTCCATCCCACCATTTACAAAAGAAATGCTATTAAACGCGAAAATCCACCCCTCCCCCTCCCCCATCGCAGAATAAATGAGATGCTATTTTAAATGACAATAATAGCCCAAATTGGGCACTTAATGTTGAATTACTGAATGAAGACCCCTATTTTGTGTCTCCCCCCACCCCACCATTTACAAAAGAAATGCTATTAAATGCGAAAATCCTCCCCGTTCATCGCCGAATAAATGAGATGCTATTTTAAATGACACTAATTGCCCAAACTGGGCACTTAATGTGGAATTACTGAATGAAGACCCCTATTTCGTGCCCCCCCCCACCATTTACAAAAGAAATGCTATTAAATGCGCCACCCCCCCCCCCGCCCCCATCGCCGAATAAATGAGATGCTATTTTAAATGACAATAATAGCCCAAATTGGACACTTAATGTGGAATTACTGAATGAAGACCCCCCCCCCCCCCCACCATTTACAAAAGAAATGCTATTAAATGCGTAACACCCCCCCCCCCCCCCCCCCCCCATCGCCGAATAAATGAGATGCTATTTTAAATGACAATAATAGCCCAAATTGGGCACTTAATGTGGAATTACTGAATGAAGACCCCTATTTTGTGTATTTTGTGATTTTGTGTACTCCCCCCCCCCCCACCACCACCATTTACAAAATAAATGCTATTAAATGCGAAAATCCCCATTGTATAGGTACGTGTGTGTGTGTGTGGGGGGGGGGGGGGGGGTATGTATGTCTATATATATATATATAGCCATGCATGTTGATGCCCGGAAAGTAAAGGTAATATATGTATATATAATTATGTGTACACTCATGCATATTGGTCTTGCTGAAATCCCATATTGACAGAGCTGCTATGTATGAATATTATTCCTAATTATATTATAACGGAGTGTGGTAATGGAAATGTTGATATGCCCACACCCCGTGTGGGATTCCCGGAAATCTAAGATAATATGGATTATTAGGTGATAGCAGATATGTTGACATACCCCCCCCCCCCCCCCCCCCCCCCATCTGCCTATTTGGTGCAATGAATATATAATGGATCAATACTTCTTTTGTCAATTCATGACAAATGTACCGGAATGTAAACGTAATATATGTATATATGATTATGTGTACACTCATGCATATTGGTCTTGCTGAAATCCCATATTGACAGAGCTGCTATGTATGAATATTATTCCTACTTATATTATAACGGAGTGTGGTAATGGAAATGTTGATATGCCCCCACCCCCTGTGGAATTCCCGGAAATCTAAGATAATATGGATTATTAGGTGATAACAGATATGTTGACATACCACCCCCCCCCCCCCCACACCCCCTGCCTATCTGGTGCATGAATATATAATGGATCAATACTTCTTTTGTCAATTCATGACAAATGTACCAGTAAATTCAATGTGTATTTGGGCTAATATGCATGAATGTTTTAAATTCTCAAGTCGTTGCTAGCACGTGATAATGTGAATCAAATCATGATTAATATATGGTTATACATATATATATGTGTATCGAAGTGTATATATATGATAAGAACTAGGGAGTAAAAAACTAATAGCTGGCAGGAGAGAAAAAAATAGATATCCCCCCCCCCCACCCTATCCTTTCATGAAATGTAAAGAAAACTAATAGCTGGCAGGAGAGATATAGATATGCCCCCCCCCCCCCATCCTATCCTTTCGTGAAATGTAAAGAAACTGAAGATAATAATTTGACTTATTATGTGGTAATTAGTTGCTAATGTTAATCAACTTATTTGTTGACCACAGGCGCGTTGAACTATTGGTGGTAGTAAGAGTTGATTTCTCCAGCCAACTCATGCTAACAGACTGAAGATTTTAGTTGTGGTAAAGCGTCAATACATGGTAAATGATATATGGATGTGTCAATCTTGTTATTACTGCCACTGATGGTTTAACATACCTGTGGTCAACTTATTGGTTGACCACGGGTATGTTAAGCCATTAGTGGTAGTAAGTTTCTCCAGCCAAGTCATGCTAATAGACTGAAGATGTTAGTTGTGGCAAAGCGTCAATACATGGAAAATGATATATGGATGTGCCAATCCTGTTATTGAACAGTAAGGCCGAAATGAATTGACATCTAATAACTCGTATTCATACATTTAGGGCTAATATGTATGAATGGCATAAATTCTCAAATCGTTGCTAGCACGTGGTAATGTGAATCAAATCATGATTAATATATTCGACCTTGAGAACTGGGCAGCAACATGGGGCATGCGCTTTAATGCCAATAAATGTTACATCCTCAGCCTTAAAAAGAAAAGCAACAACTTCTATTCACTTAATGGCCATATTCTCCAAAAGGTTTCGTCAAACCCTTATCTTGGCCTCCAAATATCTGAAGACCTCAAATGGAAAGAACACATCAATAAGGTTACAAGCAAAGCAAATTCTACACTAGGATTCTTGAGGCGGAATCTACAACTCTGCCCCCAAGAATGCCGAAAATCGGCCTACATAGCATTAGTAAGATCAATAATGGAATATGGAGCCATTATCTGGGACCCCTACATAACAACTGACATCAACAAACTCGAAAGCATCCAGAGAAGAGGGGCACGTTTCATCACAAAGAATTATAGCTCCAGAGAAGAAGGGTGTTTAACTAAGATGCTAAAAGACCTCGATCTCCCGCTATTGAACATTCGACGACAACACAAACGGCTCGCATTCTTCTACAAAGTGGTTGAGGGGCAGATCCCAGCAATCAATCCCTCTGATTACATCAAATACCACAAACCAAAAAGACAGATTCGGGCAATACAGTTTGATAGTTGTGTCACCAAAAACATCATCTCCAACCAGGAAAGAAAAAACAGTCGTTCGGTTATTATTCCACCTGCCAGAACTGAACAGCTCAAAAACTCTTTGTTCATCAGAATCGCCATAGAGTGGAACCAACTAAGCGACCAAATAGTTCAGAGAGCTTAGTGTAGAGAGCTTCAAATCAGCACTCAGCTCACAGCAAAACTAATGCGCCCTCCCTCCGTCACATCATAGCCCTGCAGGGAATCTGTGACGTACAGAATACAGATACAGATATGTTCATACATATATATATTATATCTCACGTGACTTCCTTGCATTCTGATTGGCTGAAAGATGATACCCTATTTCGTGTAGTTTGTATCCACAGAACTGACCAGGCACTACACCCAGGCACTACACGTTTTCTATTTTTAGCACACTACTATATCAGTTTTCTTTTCATACTGGGCGAATAAAACTGATCAGCTGGGCTAAATTTAAAAATCGATTCACAGAGGCACAACATCCACAAAACGACCCGGAAAGAAATCTTTGTGGAAAAATGTATCGCTTTTCCATTGTTGAAGTCACATTTTTCGAGGCGTTCATTTTATTCCTTGAGAAGATGATCCCTATCTCGTTTCGAACAGAATGATCCATACCTGGGTCCAACTTTCATGAGAACGCGTCCGGATATGAAAAATCGTTGGTTTCGCTGCTCATATTATTTCGCTATTTAATTGTATGTATAGGGCAGTAAACGAATAAATAATGGAATTCAATTGAATCTTCGGAGTTTGTATCCCGGGCTGACCCATTTGATAATGTATATGTGTGACAAATGTGTGGAAATTATCAAACTGCGTTGTCAAATTTCGAAAATTTTAGTTTTCATTCGCGAATTGCGCGATTCTAGAATACACAGTTCCGATTGGGGGAAATGTTTTGTTCACCCTTGCCGACCGATTCAAAATCTGTCCTTTGCTCATATCAATAATCCAAGTTAGCCGTGTTTTGGGAGAAGAAAATGTTTTTTAAAAACTACATGGTATTTTTTTCTATATAACGCTGGTTGGTAGAGCTGTTACCTTGGTAATAGATTAACAAATCGGACAGATGTTTTTCTTGATGGGTGTTCGATATAATATAAGGATTAGTGCATGTCTTGTCGTTGACTACGCCCCTATAGTGCCCAGTGAGGTGGTGTAGTTCCCTCCGCTTCGCGGAGTCAACTCCAAGCTATGCACCATTCCTTAAATATTATGTCTCACGTGACTTCCTTGCATTCTGATTGGCTGAAAGATGATACCCTATTTTGTGTAGTTTGCATCCACAGAACTGACCAGGCACTACACCCAGGCGCTACACGTTTTCTATTTTTAGCACACTACTATATCAGTTTTCGTTTCATACTGGGCGAATAAAACTGATCAGGCTAAATTTAAAAATCGATTCACAGAGGCACAACATCCACAAAACGACCCAGAAAGAAATCTTTGTGGAAAACTGTATCGCTTTTCCATTATTGAAGTCACATTTTTCGAGGCGTTCATTTTATTCCTTGAGAAGATGATCCAAGTAGGTGATAATTGCCGATTCCAGACCACTTTGTACATGTACCGTACACGTACACGTATATGGTGCGATTACCATCGTAGGATTCAGTGTTAAATCGCGTGCTTGTTCACAAAAAATGTCGTTTTTTATGGTAGTCCAGAATCGGCTATTATTCTGAGGCTCACAGATCGCCCTTTTAACGCTCAAATACCCGTTGGCGAACGTGTCGAATGTACACGTCGCTCAAAAAGTGAAAAATGTACAAAATTGTACATAAAAATTTTCTTAAACATTTTTGTTGACGTTCCCATCGTGGATTAGACCTTCAATCTATCATTGGTGAACGCGAGCAAAAACGCTTTGCCGATTCCAGACCAGCATCAAAAAAACGGTTTGCCGATTCTGGACCAGTGGTCCAGAATCGGCTATTGCTTTTGAGGCTCGATTTTTAACGCGTTCAGAGGCAAACGCATTTATAGAGGTTTTATCATGTAAAATGTTTTTCCTCAACTGGTTTTTAGTTATTATATTAAAGACAGAAGATTTTTATTTACTTAAAACATAAAAATAATTATACATTTAATTTTGGAAATAATAAATAACTCACATTAGCATACTCAAAGGAAATATTGATAATTTAAAAACGAAAAAATGTTTTTACAGATGGATGCTAAACGTCGAGATCAGCTTTTAAACGAATATGAACGTGCCAAGAAGAGCATTCAATCGGCTGACAGAAGCAGACGTCTTGGAGAGATGGAACTCAGATGCAAAGCCACAAAAATATTTAAACCCGTGGTGGAGGTCCAAGAGTGAAGCAAGAAGGAGATAGTTGAAGAATTGAGACCCATAAAAGAGAGTTCTTTGAGAATGGGTTCGTTGCCCGGTAGTTTTACAAAACAGTATTCCTTTCAATCTACACCGGATTACATTCCCATGAGAATCGAAACCGACGTGAGTGAGAGCGACGATACAGCTTCGACTATCACCACTGATAGCGTCGCATCGTCTGAGGATGGTGGTAAGAGAGATCTGTTGTATGGAATTTATAAGGATTCGGACAGTAGAACTTTTGTGGGCGACACAGAAGTGGAAATGGATGGTGATAATTTAATCGTCGGTTCGAATAAGTATAAAATAACTGATGGACTGCGCAAATTGCTCCTTTTCAACAATCCTAGTGATTACACGGAACAGGATTTCGACAATTACGGCAACATTCTGGTTCAGACCCACGCCATGAAGAGAAATAACGATGCCAGAGAGACGAGACCCAAAGCCAACAGAGGTTACAAGTGGACGAAAGTGGTGAAACCCATATGGGATATGAATAAGAAGTTCGTCGAATCGGTGACTGGCAAAGGGGTGAAAACCACTTTTCTTCCGAGCGATTCTGACGCTCTGTCTCAGAGATTGAGTTTGTTGATGGCAAGTAGATGTGCTGGTAACACAGGATTAGATAATGGAATAGTTACTATATGTGACGAATTGTTAAGACAGAAGGTTTTGAATAAAAACCATTATAAAAGGTTGATGAACGAATTGAAGGATTGATGTATATAATAAGTAGAGAGAAACAAACAAACAAAATACATAAAATAAAATAGTAAATTTTACACTAGAATAATAAAAGTATTTAAAAAACAAACGATTTACCAGTGAAAACAAAATGTATATTATAAAATAAAAAATATGTTGGTGATAAAGAACAGGGGATACGTTAGAACTTACGTTCAAGGCAGTTCTGGCATCGTCGATTCTATAATGTGAGCGTTCACGAGTGATGCAGGTAGAAAATTCGCATCGACCGTGTTTGAGGTTGGTAAGAAGATGGCTTTGGATGCTGGTAAGAAAGCCGCTTCCGAAGCCAGTGGTAAGATAGCTTCTGTGGCTGGCAAGAGGGCGTTGATCGACAAGTTGATCAGTCCACTGGCGAAGCGAGCTACGTTAGAGCGAACACCGAAAAGTTGAAAAGATTTTAAGGATGCTGTGGTACCCATACAAGATTTAGCCAAAATGACGAGTGGATCTGGATTGAAGAGAACTCGCGACGGTGTAATATAAATAAATAATAATATTAAAATCTGAGTTTGATAAAACATAAAATTGTGTTTGAAAAAATCTAAAATAACAACAACAAAAAAAATAAACAAAGATGAACATTAAAGATATGTCTTGGAACGACGCCGTGACTAAGAGGTCGAATAATGAGTTCTTTCCCAAAAGCATAAGAGGCTTGATAGTGGGAAAATCGAATTGTGAAAAGACCAATCTGTTGATGAATCTGTTGTCCCGACCCGACTGGTTGGATTACGACAGATTGTTTGTGTTTGGCAAGAGCTTGTTTCAACCTGACTACAGATTGCTTCGAGAATGCATTGATCATAGATTGCCTAAGGACGTCATAGCCAGAATCTTTGACAGTAGGGAGGAATTCGACAAAAGTGAAGCTTCCCTTTCAACCATTTTGAACGGTGCGGCGATGGAATTGATGAAGAGAAATGCATCTTCGAACATCGAGTGTCGATTTTATGAGAACGCTAGCAACATTGCGGATCCTAGAGAATTGAAATCGGAAGATAAGAATCTCATGATTTTAGACGATCTGCTTCTGGAGAGACAGAACCGATGCGAATCGTATTACGTTAGGGGCCGTCACAGCAACGTGGACTGTTTCTACCTGTTGCAGAATTATTTTCGATTGCCCAGACAGACGATAAGGGAGAACGCTAATTTTCTATGTCTCTTTCGCCAAGATCTCAAGAATCTCAATCACATCTACAGCGATCACGTCGCAAACGACATGAGCGCGGCAGAATTCAGGAGATTCTGTAAGAGGGTTTGGGATGGAGGACTTTACAATTTCATTGTGATCAATTTGACTAGCGAATTTAATCGCAGAAAATATCGGTGCGGATTCGACAAGTTTTATGTTTCTGATGATAATAAGATAGAGCGTGAAAATAAAAATTAGAAAATAATAAATCTTCAAATAATTAGTTTTGAAAAAATAAAAATAAAATTAAATATAATGTTCGAACAAGGAGAATTGTTAGAACAGATAGCCGAGAATACAGCTGCAAAACAATCCATTCAAATCATGGTGAGTGGCGATTCGACTCGATTTGTGACGAAATTCGAACCTTCCATCGAATTGAATAGAGAGATAAGATACGAGATGGCATTGGTGAATCTGGAGACTTATTATTCCTTTCCCAACATCACCGAAAAGAATAACTCATTTAAGTATTCCGACGGAGTGGATTGGTTGGAGATTTGAATTCCCAAAGGAAGTTACGACATAAACGATTTGAACAATTACATTCAGACGCGAATGAAGACGGATGGAAAGGGAAGCAACAAGATCAGACTCGCTCCCAATCCTAATACCTTACAGACGATGTTGGATTTGGAAGATAATTTTTGAGTGGATTTCAACACGGATGATTCTATAGGCAAGATGCTGGGATTCGATCGAAAGATGTATCGAGGCCACGCAGCATCTGAAAATATGGTTGACATTCTCGCAGTCAATAGCATTCTGGTGAATGTGGATGTGATAGCTGGAAGCTACGTGAATGGTAGCAATCAATCGACGATCTATTCCTTCTTTCCAAACGTGTCGCCGGGTTATAAGATCGTGGAACGACCTCAAAATTTAGTTTATCTACCAGTGATTTTAGACACATTGTATAGTCTCAAAACCCCGTTGACGGATCAAAATGGTGAACTGTTAGATCTTCGTGGAGAGAGGGTGACGATACGATTTCACATAAGAGAAATATAACAGCCAAAAAAAAAATATATTGTGTGTACATATATAAATAAGAAAATAAAATAACGCAATATTAATTTACAAAAATTATTTAATATATATAATTATCATTAAAACAAAAAAAACAATTGAACAAAATATATTTTAAAAAAAAGAATTATGACACAATACGTGGTTAAAAATGTGAACATATCCGCAGGACAGAGCAAGAAACTTAAGAGAGCGTTAACAACTCGAGGTGAGGCTGTGAGATTCAAATTCACTCACGAAGATCTGACAAGTGGCGGTCAGGATTCGATTGCCTGGACCAGAAGTCAAATCAAAAGGATGGAGAAAGCGATTCGTGATGGAAGAGGGTTGACGGTGAGATTGAGTCCCGCTCAATTGAGATACAATTTGAGAATGAAAGGCAGTTTCCTACCGCTATTGGCAGGAATCGCCGCAAAAGCATTATCCTTTCTCGGAAAGACTCTCAGTGTGGGAGCTCTCTCGGGACTCGTGAGTTCGGCAGTTGAGAAATTAATGGGTGGCCACGGACTGTTTTTGAAGAAGGGAGGAGCCGTGTGTCACATTCACGTAGATGACAATGGTGAAGGATTGTATCTAGAACCCATTAGAGGTGGCAACTCTTTGAGTGGAAACGGTCTCTATCTGAAGAGTGGACAGAATGTTGAGCGACTCGGTAAGGTTTTTTGTTTGGTGAGAATTCGCCGTTTAAGAATATACAGATTTTGAGTATGTTATTATAATGTAAAAATTATATAATTATATAAAATATAAATCATAGAAAGTATAAAATAATATAAATGGATAAAAAGGTGGAAAAACAGTTAGATGATAATGATGAATATCGTGAGATAGAGTGCGAAAAAGATGTGGAAAAACGATTAGACTCTAATGATGGATATCTTAGGAAAGAACTGATAAAAGAGTTAAATAAAGATCGGGATAGATGGTTGAAATTTAAAAGAATGAAACGTTTTCCACCGTCACCACTACCTTCTGAAGAGAATGGTAATGGTGCGAGTGTTACCGAGAGATGCACAACATTCGTTCATAATTATGATTCGGATAAACAAATGTGTTCTTATAAAAAAAACGTAACATATCACAAAAAAAAGAAAAGAAGAATCGACTCTGAAATTTGAGAAAAAAGGAAACGTTATTATAATATATGGGCGATAGTGAAGAAGGAAAATAAAAACAAAAAAAACAAAACAAAAAAAAAGTAATGAGATCTAGAGATGATCAACCTCTCTAGATATCATTACTTTTTTTTCCTTCTTTTTCGCTAAAAAATCAATCTCTCTATTGTTTATATTTCCAAGTCTGTTATTAGCATGTTGACACTCGTGTATTCTCCTTTTTTGAAAATGTGTTGAATGTTTATCTTTACTTTTTTGAGTTTTTTACATCGGTGAACGCGCGCTCACCACCCGATTTGTCCATGAGTTTGAGTGAGATTTTTGGATATATGTAACTTCCATAGGACAACGACAAATCGTCCTTGTCGAATTCTCTATCTTTGGCGAAGACGATTTTCTGTAGATCGCTTTGGTAGTCGTAAAACAAATCGAGCATGGCTTCGTCCATTTTCAAAGGCATGTTATATTTGTCGTATTTGCGCTCTAAGCCCTTCGTCTCGACCTCGTTCAATTCGATGGAGTCGTGTCATTGTAATCTATAGATTTTAAAACTGAATTTCTTACACGTTTCGACTCATTTCAATTTCACTTCGCATCTTTTAGGTGTTGTTGTCATGATCGATTATTTGGTTTTTTGTTGTATGAATTCTTGCAAATAATGTATATTTTAAATTTTGTATTTTAATAATTTGTTAAAAAAGTTTTTGTTTTTTTTACTCTTTATATATATATAAAAAAAGTTTTTTTTTAGTTTTTGATTTTCTTTAATGTGAAATTTTTTTTTGTAAAAGTGTTTTTTCTCTTTATATATATAAATAAAAGTTAAATTTTAACATCCTCAAATTATTATTAAATACAAAATTCAAAAAAAATATTCTTACAAATGGAGCAAACAAATAAAAAAATGGAAAATTTAAATAAAAAAAACGTACCTCAGTTAAACGAGATTTGTAAAATATTAAAAATTCCACATTTCAGAAATCATAGAACCAAATAAAAAAAAATTGAAGTCATACAGGAATATTATTTGCAAAACGATGAAAAGAAAAAAAATCGAAAGATTGGAAGTGGATAAACTTAAACAGACTCGAATTGCGGAAAAATAAGCCGATGACAGTAACGCCTGACGATAGAAAAGGAAACATGGAGTGTGATGAAATTAGAAAGATTATGCGCGAGGAGATACGTAGTTTGCTCAATGAAAAGGCAAACGAAATGTTGATAGCAATGACGTCAAAAAACACTTCGGTTGTCAAAAATGAGAAGAAGAAAAAGATAGTAAAAGGAATCGAAATGCCAGCGTCGAAAAAAAAAGTTTCGGTTGTGAAAAATAAGAAGACGACTAAACGAAAAGCCGTTGAAGAACTTCAAGTTTCAAAAGAAAAAAAACTAAAATGAAAACGAGTGATGCAGTTCAAAATCTAGACAAACGAGATATATTGAACGAAATTCGACGAGCAATCGACGAAGGGAAAGGAGAAGAATATGTAGCATGAGTCATCGTGGAAGCATTCCAATCGAATCCCATAGAACGGAAGAGTGCAATCAAAGGCGTTTTTAAAACTTTCGACGTGGTTCCCTCGTTCAAGAAAATCGATCCGAAATTGTTCATGGAACAGCTGAAGAAAAAAGTATTGGATTTGTTTCGCGAACACATGAACGTGGGACAAAAAATTAAGATGATACTCCATTGAGTGATGAATAAAATCAACGTGAAGTCTGGTGAGAGCATCATGACAAATGCATTTTTCAGATCTAACGTCGAACCCGTTTTTCGAGGTTCAGATTTATCGGACGTTTTCGAAAAGATGAAAGACAAGATGTTGACATCTCTCGCGAATTATCAACATGAAGGTAGTAATTGGACGTTCGATGAGTTGTTGAAACTCGAAATTCATATAACTAAAAACGATTCATTGAAAGGTGTCTTCCTACATGGAATTACCGTATTTCTTAGCTAAAAAAAATGCTGTGATCAACGTGAGAAATAAAGATGATCAGTGTTTTAAATGGGCAGTCACCTCCGCTTTATACCCTGTCAAAATGCACTCTGATAGAGTTTCTCGTTGCGAGGAGACTTCTAAAAATCTCGATTGGACTGGAGTGACTTTTCCAACGCAGTTAAAACACATCGAACGTTTTGAGGCTCAAAATCCCACTGTAGCGGTGAACGTCTTGGGATACGATGATGAAAAACGAACGATCTATCCTCTCAGACAGACTTGGTATCTCGAAAGAGAAAAGACGATTATTTTATTATTGATTTCGAATGGTGACAATCGTCATTATTGTTGGGTTAAAAATCCGAGCCGATTACTGTCGAGACAAAATAATAAACATGAACATAAGATATGTTTATGTTGCAACTGCATGAACGCGTTTCGCAGCAAAAAATCTTTAGTGAAACATCAGGAATATTGCAACGAAAATCAAGGTGTCGCCATCGAAATGCCCAAACCCAACACCATCGTGAACTTTGAAAATCGCAATAGAAGGTTAAAAGTACCA
The DNA here is from genome assembly GCA_031216915.1 of Pictodentalium vernedei. Taxonomy (NCBI): domain Eukaryota; kingdom Metazoa; phylum Mollusca; class Scaphopoda; order Dentaliida; family Dentaliidae; genus Pictodentalium; species Pictodentalium vernedei. Next base: position 90,480,391 of record CM062294.1, read on the forward strand.
TTCGTCGTGTACGCCGATTTCGAATGCTTCACCGTGAGAATGAGTTCCTGCCAACCTGACGGTCTTCGAAGTTATGTCGAAAGATATCAAAAACACACGCCTTCGGGTTATTGCAGTTACGTGAAATGCGCTTTCGACTTGCAACAAGACATGGGTCCATTCACCTACACGAAACAGTGCGAAGACGACGACATGGCTCAAAGGTTCGTGGAAGAGTTAGAATCGAAAATTCAAATGTTATACGATAAATTCAAAACTCCGGCGAAAATGATCATCACGCGAGAGCAGCAGGACGAAAATAACAGAGCCATCGAATGTCACATATGCAGACAATGGTTCGACGAGAATTCGGAGGAAAATAAGAAGGTCAGAGACCATGATCATTACACGGGTCTGTATCATGGTCCGGCTCACAGCAAGTGTAATTTAAAATATCGAGATGCCATTTTCTATCCAGTGATATTTCACAATCTCTAGGGTTATGCCAGTCATCTGTTCATGAAAAATCTCGGCACTTCCCACGAAGAATTAAATTGCATTGCGAACAGCGAAGAAAGATACATTTCCTTCATGAAATGGAAGCTCATCTAGAAGAAAAGAGTAATCGATGGAGAGAGGTTGAAAGAAAAAAAGAAATTCATTCGTAGAGGCATACGTTTCATCGACAGTTTTAAATTCATGTCAACCGCTCTGGAAAAATCAGTCGATAACATGAGCAAGGATAAATTTAAAATCACGAGCGAACATTTCGGAGAATGAGTAGACGTTATGTTGAGGAAAGGAGTCTATCCTTACGATTACATGAACAATCTAAAGAGATTCGACGACACCGCACTACCTTCGAAAGATGATTTTTATTCAAAATTATACGAATCTGACATTTCTGACAAGGATTACGAACACGCTAAAAACGTGTGGAAATCATTCAATATGAAAACCATGAGAGATTATCACGATCTTTATCTGAAGACTGATGTTCTGCTCTTGGCAGACGTGTTAAAAAATTTTCTAGATGTCTGTCGTCGAAATTACGATCTGGATCCGGCTTGGTATTTCACCGCACCCAGTCTGGCGTGGGACGCTCTGTTGAAGACCACCGAAGTCCAATTGGAATTATTATCCGACGTGGACCTGTTGCTCATGTTCGAAAGAACTACGAGAGGTGGCGTCTCGATGATCTCCCACAGATATTCTGAAGCTAACAATCCCTACATGAAAGAAGGTTTCGATTCGAAACGGTCGAATAACTACATACAGTATTGGGGTGCTAATAATCTGTACGGTTGGGCTATGAGTCATCCCTTACCGATTGGAAATTTCGAATGGGTAACGGAACCGGAAGTGATGCAAAAATGGAGAGACTATCCTTGCATTTTAGAAGTCAATTTGAACTATCCGGAAGAATTACACGATCTACACAACAATTATCCGCTGGCTCCCGAACGAATTGAACTGAACGAAGGAGATGAGGAAAAACTCATTCCCAATTTATTTAACAAACGTAACTACGTTGTCTACAGTGAGAATTTGAAACAATACGTCGATTACGGGATGAAATTAGTCAACATACATTGCATCATTCGATTCAACGAAGAGCCTTGGATGAAAAAATACATCAATCTCAACACGAATCTCAGAATTCGAGCCGAGAACGATTTCAAAAAAGATTTCTTCAAACTCATGAACAACTGCGTGTACGGTAAATCGATGGAAAACATCAGGAAGAGAACCGACGTTCGACTCGTCACGTCTGAGAAAAAAGCTAAAAAATTAGTGGCAAAACCCAATTACAAACACCAAACCATATTCAACGAAAATCTAGTGGCCATTCACATGCAAAAGACGCATCTGAAGTTCGACAAAACGTATTATCTCGGACCGATCATCTTAGATATCAGCAAGCGATTGATGTACAAGTTTCACTACGATTACATCAAACAAAAATTTGGTGATAAAGCCAAACTACTGTTCACCGACACAGACAGATAAGTTTACGAGATAGAGACGAAAGATGTCTACCAAGATATATCTCTAGACGTGGCTGCGTGGTTCGACACAAGCAATTATCCCGTCGATCACCTGTCCAACATTCAATCGAATGACAACAAGAAGGTGTTAGGTAAATTTAAGGACGAGAGCGGTGGTAAACAAATCCTCAAATTCGTGGGCTTGAGACCTAAACTGTATGCTTATCGTCTAGAAGATGAAGAGATCAAGAAGTGCAAAGGGGTTAAAGCGTGCGTGGTGAAGAAAAACATCTCTTTCCAAGAGTATAAAGATTGTCTGTTAGGAAGTGGTCCGGTGTATAAGACTATGAAATCAATTCGAAGCGAAAATCACGACTTGTATACCAAAATAGTCAACAAGATTTCGCTGAAGGCTGATGACGATAAGAGATTCGTGTTAGACAATAAAATAAGCACTTTAGCACTCGGACATTGGACTTTGGATCTAATTTTAGACGATAGGATTTCAGATATGATTGTGGATAATAAGATTCCAGATATGATTAAGGATGATAGGATTCCAGAAAATCAAGAGGAATTAAACGGATTCAAGATTATGGAAGTCGAGGAATTAGACGGATTCAAGATTATGGAAGTCGATAGAGTTAGTTTAAAAAGAAAAAGAAAAAAATAACATCATTTTAGTGAATTATAATAAATAAATAAATTTAAAAAAAAAATATACGCATTTATGAATAAGAAAATAGAGATATCCGTAGAAGGTGTCGTCTTACCTAACGAACCCCTATCCAACATCGATCTGTTGAATGCGGCGAAGGATTTGAAAATCAAAGATTTTCTATGGGTGTTTTTCAGAGATGCCTTGCCGAAGAGAAGACCTCGACAATCGGAATGCGGAATTTTAAATCTAGACGATTTATCAGGTGAAGGCACTCACTGGGTGGCGTGGTTCAAGAACAGGAAGAAGAAGAAGAATTATTTCGACAGCTACGGAATCTCACCGCCGAAAGAAATAAAGAACTATTTCAGCAAATCGATGGTTTGTTACAATACGGACCGAGTGCAATCGCCAGATCAAGTGTTTTGGGGTCACCTATGTCTCTACGTTCTCAAGAGATGGTCTGAAGGAGATCGGTTTCAAGACATTCTCAATGATTTACATTAAAGAGAGATTTTTTTTATAGTATATATAAAGGTAAAAAAATTATATAAAAAATTTTAATCGAATAAAAACGAAAAATAAAAATGAAAGTGTCAATGACACTGTAGCTTAACTTGTGTGTTGTGTTTGATGAAAAGGATAATGTTCAATGTTTATGAAAGGATTATGAAATAAGACAAGAATTGTGATAATTGGGAATATGTTCATTTATGTTCCCTGTGTGCTATGTTTATGATGAAAATAATATGAGGTGTACACTGTACTAAAGAGCTGAGGGGTGGGTTAATATGATCTCACAGTTAATGTATGTAGCCTTCACAGTTAACGTATATCAAGAAAAGTTACCAAGTTACAGTGAAATTATTCCAAAACGAGTCATCCTATCAAGTTACATTAAAATCCTCTCATAAATATGGCCTGTAGACTGTGCTAAAGGTTTTCGGGCCCCTGTAGCCGTCAGTTTTCCAATTGCGTCCAAAGGGGACGTTCTCATCTAGACATTATATGAAGTCAATCTACCAAGTTACAATGAAATCCCTTAATAAATATGACCTGTAGACTGTGCTAAAGGTTTTTGGGCTTTGGGCTCTGGCAGCCATCATGGTTGAATGATCGCAACCAAAAGGGGACATTCTCATCTGGACACCATTTGGTGTCATCCTACCAAGCTACAATGAAATCCCTTCATAATTGTGACCTGTAGACTGTTCTAAAGGTTTTCGGGCTTTGGGCCCCTGAAGCCGTCACAGTTGCCCAATCGTATCCAAAAGGGAACGTTCTCATCTGGACATTATATGAAGTCAACCTACCAAGTTACAATGAAATCCCTTCATAAATATGACCTGTAGACTGTGCTAAAGGTTTTCGGGCTCGGGCAGCCATCATGGTTGAATGATCGCAACCAATGGGGACAATCTCATCTGGGCTTCATCTGGAGTGATCCTGCGAAGTTACAATGAAATCCCTTCATAAATATGACCTGTAGACTGTACTCAAGGTTTTCGGGCTTCGGGCACCTGTAGCCATCACAGTTGACCAATCATGACCAAAAGGGGATGTCATCATCTAGGCATTATATGGAGTCAACCTAACAGGTTACAATGAAATCCTTCTATAAATATAACCTTTTGCCTATGCTAAAGGTTTTTGGGCTCAGGCACCCATCAAGGCTGAATGATAACGGCCAAAATGGGACGTTCTCATCTAGAGATTATTTGGAGTCATCCTACCAAGTTACAATGAAATTTCCTTCATTAATATGACCTGTAGACAGTGCAAAAGGTTTTCGGGCTTTGGGCATCTTTAGCCGTCAAAGTTGCCCAATCATGTCTAAAAGGGGACGTTCTCATTTAGACATTATATGAAGTCAACCTACCAAGTTACAATGAAATCCCTTCATAAATATGACCTGTAGACTCTGCTTAAGGGTTTTGGGCTTCGGGCTCGGGCAGCCATCATGGTTGAATGATTACAACCAAAGGGGACAATCTCATCTGGGCATCATCTGGAGTGATCCTACAAAGTTACAATGAAATCCCTTCATAAATATGACCTGTAGACTGTGCTCAAGGTTTTTGGGCTTCGGGCACTTGTAGCCATCACAGCTGACCAAACACGACCAAAAGGGGATGTCATCATCTAGGCATTATATGGAGTCAACCGAAAAGGTTACAATGAAATCCTTCCATAAATATGACCTTTTACCTATACTAAAGGTTTTTGGGCTTGGGTACCCATCAAGGCTGAATGATCACGATCAAAATGGGAGTTCTCATCTAGACATTATTTGGAGTCATCCTACCAAGTTACAATGAAATCCCCTCATAAATATGACCTGTAGACTGTGCTAAAGGTTTTCGGGCTTCGGGCACCTTTAGCTGTCACAGTAGCCCAATCATGTCCAAAAGGGGACGTTCTCATCTAGACATTATATGAAGTTAACCTAACAAGTTACAATGAAATCCCTTCATAAATATGACCTGTAGACTGTGCTAAAGGTTTTCGGGCTCGGGCAGCCATAATGGTTGAATGATTGCAACCAAAGGGGACAATCTCATCTGGGCATCCTCTGGAGTGATCCTGCGAAGTTACAATGAAATCCCTTCATAAATATGACCTTTAGACTGTGCTCAAGGTTTTCGGGCTTTGGGCACCTGTAGCCATCACAGTTGACCAATCATGACCAAAAGGGGATGTCATCATCTAGGCATTATATGGAGTCAACCTAACAGGTTACAATGAAATTCTTCTATAAATATAACCTTTTGCCTATGCTAAAGGTTTTTGGGCTCAGGCACCCATCAAGGCTGAATGATCACGGCCAAAATGGGATGTTCTCATCTAGACATTATTTGGAGTCATCCTACCAAGTTACAATGAAATCCCTTCATAAATATGATCTGTAGACAGTGCAAAAGGTCTTCGGGCTTTGGGCACCTTTAGCCATCAAAGTTGCCCAATCATGTCCAAAAGGGGACGTTCTCATCTAGACATTATATGAAGTTAACCTACCAAGTTACAATGAAATCCCTTCATAAATATGACCTATAGACTGTGCTTAAGGTTTTCGGGCTTCGGGCTTGGGCAGCCATAATGGTTGAATGATAGCAACCAAAGGGGACAATCTCATCTGGGCATCATCTGGAGTGATCCTAAGAAGTTACAATGAAATCCCTTCATAAATATGACCTGTAGACTGTGCTCAAGGTTTCCGGGCTTTGGGCACTAGTAGCCATCACAACTGACCAATCACGACCAAAAGGGGATGTCATCATCTAGGCATTACATGGAGTCAACCTAACAGGTTACAATGAAATCCTTCCATAAATATGACCTTTTGCCTATGCTAAAGGTTTTTGGGCTCGGGCACCCATCAAGGGTGCATGATCGCGATCAATATGGGACGTTCTCATCTAGACATTATTTGGAGTCATCCTAACAATTTACTATGAAATCCCTTCATAAATATGACCTCTAGACTGTGCTAAAGGTTTTTGGGCTTTGGGCCCCTGGGGCCGTCACATTTGCCCAATCACGCCCAAAAGGTGACTTTCTCATCTAGACATTCTATGAAGTCAACTCACCAAGTTACAGTGAAATTCCTCAATAAATATGACCTGTAGACTGTGGTAAAGGTTTTCGGGTTTTGGGCTCGGGCAGTCGTCACGGTTGGCAGATCATGCCCAAATGGGCAAATTCTCATCTAGACATCATAAGGAGTCATCCTACCAAGTTGCAATGAAATCCCTCCAAATTAAACATGACCTGCAGACTGTGCTAAAAGTTTTTGGGTTTCGGGCTTGGGCAGCCATCACAGTTGATAGATCATGCCCAAAAGGGGACGTTCTCATCTAGGCATTATACAGAGGCATCCTACCAAGTTACAATGAAATCCCTTTATAAATACGACCTGTAGACTGTGCTAATGGTTTGTTTTTGGGCTCGGGCAGCCATACCGGTTGCCCGATCGCGACCAAAAGGGGACGTTCTCATCTAGACATGACCCCAAACCTGCATATGAAATTTCGTGACGATTCAGACAAGAACTGCGGGGTGTAGCCCGTGCTAACGGAAAATGTGAACAGACGTCACAGACTCACAGACTAACAGACTCACAGACTAACAGACTTCCGCACACGTGGTGGCAAAAGCTTATCTTGACTATGTCAAGTTAAGCTAATAAGTAAAATAATTCATTTTTAATAAACTGCGTTTGAAATATATTTTTAAAACAAAATCTCAAAAACAACATGGCAGTCGATAAATTTGGTAGAAGTGATGACGACAGTCAACCTAAAAAGAAGAGGAAGACGCTCGATGTCGGTGATGGTTACGACGTTGCCAACTTGGATGAATGTTACGTTCGGAGATACGAACCTCAAGAGGAACCTTTGAACATGAACGATAAGAAGCTCTACAATCTTCCTGAGCCGATAGATCTCGCAGATGCTGCGACTAAAAAATATGTCGACAGGGGGAACGCGGATTTTGAACGAATCATGCTAGATAATTATGTGGATAAAGCCATGACCGACGATCTCGATCTGAAATCTAAACATTTGGTGAACGTCGCGAATCCTATAGATCCCACCGATGCCACGATACGCGGACGACTCTCACGCGAGATTCAGCGAACACCTGAGAAATAGATATGTTCAGAAAACGATGCACTCGGAATTGAACGCCAATTCTAACAAGATAACGAACGTGGCCACTCCTACGAATCCCAAGGACATGGCGACCAAACACTACGTAGATCTGGAACAGAGAAAGTCTGACAGACGAGAAGTGTAATCGGATCTGAATGCGGGATTCAACAAGATATTGAATCTGTCGAAGGTTGACGACACAGATGCGGACTCAACCGCAGTCAACAAGGGCTACGTAGATTCTGCCGTGATACAATCACAAGAATATGTAGAATCACAAGTGGACAATCTCTAGCTGAACAAACAATCTGGCGGAACCATGGAGGGCGGTATCAACATGAATGGTGAGAATTTATTTGGACCCAATCACGATCCCGAATTCGATTTCAGCGCAGTCAGCAGGAAGTACGTAGATGACAACTCGGTCTGGAGAAAGGGCGACATCATGGAAGGTAAACTAGACATGGGCAGACACGCGCTCACGAATCTACCAGATCCTGTGAACATGACGGATGCCTGCACCCTGATTTCGGTGGTGGAGAAAGTCAAATATGCTAGACAATTGATCACCATGTGGGCTGAGGACGGCACGTTAGAGGAGGGAAAAACCGAGTGGTCTTTCAGAAACGGAGGTAGCGGATCGAAACATGGTCAGGTGGGATATCCCATGCCGTTAGGCTTCCTCGGATTTGAATAACAGAGTGGTCGTCAATCTCGTGTTGAATGGAGTAGAGAGCGATAAGAAATACAGCATCGAAAAGACTGAGAATCAACATGCGAATGTTAGCACGTTCGGCACGCCTCTCAAAGTGAACACCGGAGACAGGATTAATTTCGTTACGAAAACCAATAATCCCGAACCCGTCACTTCCGTGGTGAATCTACTGATCGAACTGGATCCTTTGAACAAACAGTGAACGCGTGGAAATAATTAATTAAAAAAAATGTGTGATTATTAAAAACAAAAAAAAACAGTAATGAGATTTAGAAAGATGTTCAATCTCTAGATCCAGGCCTGGCATTCTGAAAAATGCAGGAGGGCAAAAAATCGCTCTCCTCGATCAGCTTAGGAGAGCAATTCGCTGTACACAGCATTTTAAGTATCCAGTTGAACAAACTCATTGAAACTGAAACCAACAGACAACATCAGTGATTTTATTAACTTTACTAAGGTAAAGCGAAATCTCTTAGACATCTAGATGTCTCACTCAACAACCGAACACACACTTGACAAGACCTGTGTGTGTACCCAGACCTGTTGTCCTAGAAAGTCATACGCCTACCACTACAACCTTCAACCCCCCAAGGTGGTAGTGGTAGGCGTATGACTTTCTTGGACAACAGGTCTGCTTGAATCTACAGCCACATCCTGGTGCAAGTGCTTCAAGTGACAGGATGGTAGTAATGGTAGTATATTATAGTGTCAATATTCCTTGAATAATTACTCCTCAAACTGTGATGTCAGTTGTTGAACTTGAAACTGACAGAAAAAAAAATAATGCTGTGACCCATTTTGCTTCAAATGATTGCAACTGTGTTTGGGTATGGTTGCAGCCATTACCTTTTACCACTAAACCACTTTCGAAATGAAATTATGTGATGTTATGTGACTTCGAAGTTAAATTACATTTTTGCTTTACAACAAAAATTTAATGTGACCATAATACATGTAATCTCAATCATCCCAGACCAAAATATTTAGGAGGGCAATTTTTCGCTCTCCTTAATTCTTTCAGGAGGGCAGTAAGGAGAGCTAAAAAATCGCTCTCCTGAAATTGCCAAGCCTGTAGATCTCATTACTTTATTTATTTTTTGTTTTTTTGTTTTTTTTTTGTTTTTAATAATTACTCATTACTTTTTTTATTTTGTTTTTTATTTTTTTTCACACACGTCTCTCATAGAATGATTGACATCTTATTTCCATCTGATTCGAATTGTAATTCTCTGTCCGACAGAACCAGAGCGAAGGCTTCGGTTTTTCTCGGCACGTTCCTATCGAATTGCATCTTGATCTGAATGTCAAAGACGCTACTCTTGAGTCATTCACTCTGTTTACTGACGTCGAATACGAACATGGGATACATCGACTTGTATTCGCCGAGAGATATATTAGGGTTGCTCATCAATTTGTCTAGACCGTGATACTTCTTTCTAAAATCAGCGGCGTCGCCGTACAGTCTGCAGAAATCGTTCTTGTCAAACGACACATTGTAATCGATTGCTGGATATCTTGTGGCATTCAGAAACACTTGCATGTTTCTCAAATGGCAGTGATCGAACAGTGATGCATTCTTTTCCTGAGACCCGTCCCTATCAGTCTGAAATGCAACCACAATGAAACGCGGTCTCTCGGAAGCGGATTTCACCATCAATCTCCAGTCGAATTGATTCGTGGAGAGTGGAATGCTAGCCATGTTGCACTGTCTCATTCTAAATCCCACAGGTAATTTACTCTTGGATTCTATGATCTTGTAGAGATGCGCTTTTTCTATGATCGAAGGCTCCACTGCAGAACGAACCACGATATCTTGTGTAGAGTTATCTTACCCGCATCGGTCGCGGGGAGTCTTACTATCCCGTCATCATTTCCCTTTCGAATCAACGTCAGATTGTGTTTGAATCCGTACATGATCTTGTTGTAATCGTCCGCGAATCCGAAGATGTGTTTCAAAGGTATCCTGAATGAAAACGTTCCTTTAGGTCTGGACGTCTTTACGACATAGTCGAATATTGCGGCGGCGCCAGCGTTAGCAGGGCCGACGGTGTCTTTCACCCACAACTGATTAAGTCCTCTGGATTTCGAAAAATCATCCGGATACGTCAAGAGTCCGAACATCGTGGTGGCCTGACCAGGATGAAACACAGATTCTATCTCTTGTCCGGATAGCATGTATTTTATATTACTGAATAGATGCATGATTCCATTATTGGCTAGAGTAACCATGTCGTCGTCGGCGTAGTCGCTCCCATCTTCCTTGGTGAGACGTCCCTGCACCACTATGTAACTCTCGCTAGGATGGACGAATAGATCTTGAGTTCCGATGTTGATTCTTATCTCTCCCACATTGTTCAAACTCGTTCCGGTTACCGGTTCATAATGGTGAACCTCATATTCTTGAATACTTTCATCTTTCACTATGCTTTGTGCTATATCTAGTATATGTGCCATTTTTTAAAGGGTTTTTGTTTTTTGTTTATTAATTAGCTTGCTTTTTTTATCTAAAAATAGTTTTAATTATTTTTTATTATTATTTTTCTCTCGTATATATATATGTGTAAACAAGAAAATGTTAAAGAGAGTAAAATAAAAAAAAAATTGTTTTCTTTATCAAAACTTCGTCTTCTGCAATTGTTGTTCGTAAAACTTTCTGATGATCTCTTCTCCATCCAAAGCTTCGATTTCATAAGTCACTGCATCGGTGTGAAATATTTTGATTATCACAAAGATTTCCGAGGTCCATCGAGGAGTATAACCCTTTTCGAAATGCTTCTTATAAGCATAGATTCTCACTCGATCACCGATCGCAAATTCTTCTTCCTGATCTTAGATCTCTCAGGATATAGATTCGCGTAGACCCGTTTTTCGTTTCGAGGATCGCTAGCTTCCACGGGAGTCATCTTGATCGATCTGTGTCGCGTGTTGTTGTAATCTTTGACCAGACTGTATTTCTTGGTCGAATTCGCCGTGAAGTATCTATGCATCTTTTCCTTCATTGTTCGATTCCAACGTTCCACCACGCTGGCTTTCTCTTCATTTTCGATCGAGTAGAGGTCGACTAATCGATGAACATGCTTGTTGTAGAATTCCTTCCCCTTATCCACCCACAATTTATTCGGTTTTCGAGAAGACGAGTCGAACACGCTCTTCAGAGCCTCGGCGATGCAAGGTCCCAATTTATTCTTCAAAGCTCTGATCCAACCGTATTTGGAAAACACGTCGATGACCGTCAATAGATATTTGACACCCTCGTTCCACCTCGAAAACGATCTCATGTCGATCAAGTCAACAGACCAAATATCATCCAAATCCTTCACGAACACCCTTCTCTTTCGAAATTTATGCATGATGGGTTTGTGTAACTCCTCGGCCAATTCGCTCGTCACTAATCGTTTCTTCTTCTTTTCAGATGCGCTTTTTTTTGAATGTCCCATCTGAATCGACGTTTCGCACCGATCAAATTGCCGACCAGCAAACGTTCTATCTTCTCTCTCCTGGTCAGATTCGATATACCTCTCAATTTCGCCAACATGTTTTTATCGCAGACATCATTGCGAGTCTTGGTGTCGGGATGTCCGGCATAGCATAGATTGTGATCATACGCGGCCGTGTCCACCCTATTCACAGGTTTGCTCCAAGATTTAGGAGTCAGATCGGCGTTGAGTCTCTTGTTCAATTTCGTTCCAGGTCCCATTATACTGTGACCAGGCAGATGCATTTCGAAAGGTAGATTATTGATGATTTTATTCACGATGCCTTTACCTTTGCTCGTATTCTTTTTTTTTGACGAATCGAGTCTTGATAGGACCACACACGTCGCAAATTCCGCGAAGCATCTGTCTGTCATTTTTAGTTCGTACTTCTTGAGAATTACTTGTCTTGGTAACTCTCTTACACTTTACACAATACATTTTTTCAGAGTTATTTAAATTAAGTTCATTTTTATTTTATATATAAATTTAATATTTCTTTTTTTAAAAATTCTGTTCTTATTGTATATATATTTTTTTTTTAATCGCTGTTCTTGAGTTCTATCATCTTACTGAATTCCTCCCTGGTCTCTTTCCTCCCCTTTTCCACGAGAGAATCCTTCATCTCTTCCTTGATGATCTGACGAGTCTTGATTCTCACAGCTTCTTTCATGGCTTCATATTTCGTTTTCTCACCCAATATCATGAGGTATTCTCCGTCCGATATCCTACCGTCTTTCAACGCCATCGAGATCATTTCGGATATCGTGTCGATCTTGGAGTCGGCCAAGACGCGAATCTTGTCATGTTTCCTCGCCTTCAGATATAATTTCCTACTCAAAAAGTTTCCAAGCCTGTGAAACAATCCAGCGGCAAGAGTCGCTCCTTCTACAGTTAACACGATCGGAATACCGACCGTAGTCGCCAACAATCCGATGCTGGCCATGTGTAAACCCATGGAAATCGTGATGAGTGTCGTGTCAATGGCGTTGACGAATTCCATGAAACGCAAATACTTCTTCTTGAGAGAACGACGAGAATCTCTCTCTTGAGTTAGATACGCTTGGATTCTACTGATTTGATCGATGCGATACCTCTCTCCTCTTTCTTTTTCTTCTAGCGACGGTGCCGTCGGCAAAACACCATTTGGCTTCTCATCCTCGTCGTCATCTAACGTCGGATACAATTTATTTCTGGTTCTCATTTTTGTGTTTTTTCTTTCTAAAATTAGATAAAAAAATTATGTGTGTATTATTTTTATTTTCTATTCTCCCTTATTTTATATCAACGAGAAAACTTAGACGTATGCTTCATTGAACAATAATTTCATGATGCATCCCTTGTCTTCTAAAGTCAGACTTCTACGTGCCAATTTCAGTTGTTCCGAAACTTTGGGCTTGTCTCGATCCTTACAGAAGAGTAATCTCTTCCAAAACGCGATCACTTCGTCGATTTGAACGCGCTCGAACGCCGGTTCGAAATACTGGACGACCATATCTTCCCTTTCCATCGTCAGACACGAATGATTCTCATGATCGAAGTCTAGGTGATCCCGACATCCGACGCATCGTTCTAACAAGAGGCGGCCTAGTTGTTCGTTCACACAGAATGCGTAGGCTCTCATTAGCATTTTTAAAAGAAACCTTGCTCTAATATATCTGGGAAGCGTTCATGATTTATGTATTTTTTATTATCTATTCGATTTGATATATTTATTTTTTTTAATAACTATTTATTTATATTTTTTTCTCTCCTGTATACATCAATCACTTTTTTATTTCCTTACTATTTTTTTTATTTGAATGAAACAAATTCTACAAAGTGTTTTTATTAAGATTTATTTCACAAAATTCGCAGTGACAAAACGTAAACAAACGATTTTCCCATCGATTTTCTAATTTTCTAAAACTCAATTTTTTGAAGAGCCTCAAAAACAATAGCCGATTCTGGACCACTGGTCCAGAATCGGCAAACCGTTATTTTTTATGCTGGTCTGGAATCGGCAAAGCGTTTTTTGCTCGCGTCCACCAACGATAGATTGAAGCTCTAATCCACGATGGGAACGTCAACAAAAATTTTTAAGAAAATTTTTATGTACAATTTCGTACATTTTTCACTTTTTTGAGCGACGTGTACATTCGACACGTTCGCCAACGGGTATTTGGATGTTAAAAGTGCGATCTGTGAGCCTCAAAATAATAGCCTATTCTGGACCACCATAAAAACGACATTTTTTTGTGAACAATCACGCGATTTAACACTGAATCCTACGATGGTAAACGCATCATGTACGTGTACGTGTACGGTATATGTACAAAGTGGTCTGGAATCGGCAATTATCACCTACTGATCCATATCTCGTTTCGAAGAGAATGATCTATACCTGGGTCCAACTTATGAGAACGCGCCCGGATATGAAAAATCGTTTGTTTCGCTGCTCATATTATTTCGCTATTTAATTGCATGTTTTGGGCAGTAAACGAATAAATAATGGAATTCACTTGAATCTTCGGAGTTTGTATCCCGTGCTGACCCATTCGGTAATGTATATGTGTGACAAATGTGTGGAAATTATCAAACTGCGTTGTCAAATTTCGAAAATTTTAGCTTTCATTCGCGAGTTGCGCGATTCTAGAATACACAGTCCCGTTTGGGGGAAATGTTTTGTTTACTCTTGCCGACCGATTCAAAATCTGTCCTCTGCTCATATCAATAATCCAAGTTAGCTGTGTTTTGGAAGAAGAAAATGTTTTTTAAAAACTACATGGTATTTTTTTTCTATATAACGCTGGTTGGTAGGGCTGCTTACCTTAGTAATAGATTAACAAATCAGACAGATGTTTTTCTTGATGGGTGTTCGATATAATATAAGGATTAGTGCATGTCTTGTCGTTGACTACGCCCATATAGTGCCCAGTGAGGTGGTGTAGTTCCCTCCGCTTCGCGGCGGGAACTACACCACCTCACTGGGCACTATATGGGCGTAGTCAACTCCAAGCCATGCACTATTCCTTAAATAATTTAGACTTTTTTAAAAATCTATTTGCACGTTATTTATACTTCATAAAATTGCAAGGAAAATTTTCCATTCGTCAACGATAAGTTGTGGTAAAGGTTCGGTTTTGAACTGCGAATTATCCTCTCAATTTTATAAAGAGTAAATTACGTGGAGATGGAAATTATGACAAGGAATATACAAGAATTTTTCTAGAGATGTTTTAACTTTTGGGGCCAGTATCAGAATTTATATAAAAATCTCTTGTTTCGAGCATCTTTTTTTTCAACTATGTCGGCAATATCTGTTTTGTAAACTGCGCTTTTAGTGTCACAAATGAGTTTTCATTAAAACAGCTGACTGAAAGTTTGTACAGTGGAGCCCACTTAATTGGATATCTCTTAATTGTATATCCCTGTTAATTGAATATAATTTTCAAACACAAAAACCATTTACCATACCTTTAGTACAAATTTGATCTGTTAATTGCATATGGGTTGTAGAGTAAACTCCTGTTAATTGTATATAAATTTTTGTAATATGTCGGAAAAATTACTGTGACACGCACCAAATTCCCCTTATTTATCAACCTTTTTGGTCTCACTACATCCAATACAGGCATTTATTCTATTTTATCTTGTTTGACAGAGCTCTATGAGCTCTGTCAAACAAGATATGATAGAATAAATGCTCAGTTTACCTCCAGAACACAGGAAACTGACCAAATCCCTGGTAATTGTATACTCCTGTTAATTGAATAATTTTCACTGGCAAAATGGATATTCAATTAAGAGGATTCTACTGTACTGCATTTAGTGAACAAAAAGTATTGAAAAAATAAGTTATTTATTGGTGTTTAAGGTCACATATTTCTGCTCAATGGCTAATCATGACCATGACAGTTTACGGGCGGAGGAAGTCGGAGTACCGGTACAGAACCACCGAGCAAAGGAGAGCAACTGTCAGCTCCTCAAGATACTAACTCCAAAACAAGCATGGTTAGCATTGGTTGAAGACAAGTGCACCATCGAACATGCCACCGTGCCCCCACGTGGGTAATGGGGGAGAAGTGTCTTGCCCAATGATACAACGCGGTTGCCTGACAAAGTAAAACTTAAGGATATAAAACTGAACTCACTACGGAAGTACACTCTTCCTCAAGTCAGACAGTGAATGTGGGCGATCAAGAGATGAAAAATAACAAGAGCGCACGTATCGCTGAAGCAATACAATGTCCCCTACCGGACTAATGAGCATTAATAATTATACAAATGTTATAACCTAGATGTGATCAGCATGAATTCCGTTGAAGCGTTTCCAAAAATAGTCCTTAAAACTGATATTTTGGAGCTTTTCCATATTTGCAAGGGCCATAACTTTCACAAGAATAATGCAATCAGCATGAAACTCAAACTTGATCTGTAAGTCATCGTTCTGTAGTAGGTTACCAAGAATGGCTGAAGTATTTCCAAAAATGTCCGGAAAACTAAAGTATGACTGACAGACTGACGGATGGACAGAGTGCAAATGAAACTTGATCTGTAAGTCATCGTTACCAAAAATGAAATCATTCCGTTGAAGCTTTTCCAAAAAAGTCCCGAAAACTGATATTTTGGCGCTTTTCCATATTTCCAAAGGGCCATAACTCACACAAGAATAAGGCGATCAGCATGAAACTCAAACTTGATCTGTTAGTCATCGTTCTATAGTAGGTTACCAAAAATGAAATCATTCCATTGAAGCGTTTCCAAAAAAGTCCGGAAAACTGACATTTTGGCGCTTTTCCATATTTCCAAGGGCCATAACCCACACAAGAATAAGGCAATCAGCATGAAACTCAAACTTGATCTGTAAGTTATCGCTCTATAGTAGGTTACCAAAAATGAAATCATTCTGTTGAAGCGTTTCCAAAAAAAGTCTGGAAAACTGATTTTTTGGCGCTTTTCCATATTTACAAGGGCCATAACTCACACAAGAATAATGCAATCAGCATGAAACTCAAACTTGATCTGTCAGTCATCGTTCTATAGTAGTTTACCAAAAATGAAATCATTCCGTTGAAGCGTTTCCAACCCCCCCCCCCCCCCCCCCCAGGAAAACTGATATTTTGGTGCTTTTCCATATTTCCAAGGGTCGTAACTCACGCAAGAATAATGCAATCAGCATGAAAGTCAAACTTGATCTGTAAGTCATCGTTCTATAGTAGTTTACCAAAAATGAAATCATTCCGTTGAAGCGTTTCCAAAAAAACTCCGGAAAACTAAAGTGTGACTGACAGGCTGACAGACTGACGGACTGACAGACTGACGGACTGACAGACTGGCAGACGGACAGACTGACAGACTGACGGATGGACAGAGTGCAAACCTATAGTCCCCTCCGTCGATGCTGGTAGGGGACTAAAAATGTTAATAATAACTGCTCAGCAACTACTGAAGCATGTGAAATAACCACCCAAACGAGCCTAATTATACACTTTATAAATCTCTTTTTATGAATTTACCCTATAGTTAATGAAAAAAGAAGTTTTCGTCCTGTCGGGATTCGTCTTGTTGGAATGACACCTCTCATGCATCTTACAAGTATAAATAGTGAACATAAAGTTTCTTGCCTGATGTTCCCCATATGGGTTAACATGGGGCGGAGAGGAATTTGTTTTCTTGGGGGGGGGGGGGGAGGGGTGGGGGTGCATGTGGTACGCTACCAATCCATACACATGATCACCGTAACAATCCCCCAGAAAAAAAGCATAGTAGGCCTAATGCAAGCACTACCGTGGGAATAATTAAAAGCAATATTCCCATGCGGTTGGGGCTTCTTAACTTTTAACATGTTTCCTTTTTACAATGTGTATTTGTTGTGAAACTATCTCTTCCTTTAAACCCACTTCTACTGTATACCCATCTACACGTGGATCCATCCATGGTGTATATCATACTGTGAACAATGTCAAGTACGCGGCAATTGAAAGCCCTAAAACATGCCTGGATGGCTTCACACCAAGTTCACCGACATTTTACAGAGTGAGGCTCGTGGGCAAGGGTGGCACTACAGGAGATGGTCGACCCTCGTAAAACAGGCTTTTATCCCACTTTCTTACCTCACCAACCTGTTTCCTAGAGTGTGCCCATTCAAATAAAAAATAAATCTACCCCCCCCCCCCCCGGTCCACACACACACACGCATGCGTGAATTGTTTTTTTATTTCAATTGCAAATCGGAGGAGGGGTATGGCTAGCATACATCAACTATCAGTCAATCAACATGGGACGAAAACAATAAAGAAGAAAAGAAAACCTTTTTCGGAATAGTTCGGGCCTTAGTTTCATTGGTCGGCATAAAGTGGAAGAAATGTATTTATCCGCTCTCTTAAATGCTAGCTTGATGGGCAATTTCTTGAAAGAAAAATACAAATGAACGTAGTAACGTCATCGTAATGGAATAATATTGTGTTTTCGAACCGCTCCAACTCATACTGAGGAAGAAATATCACAGTTCCATATGTCAGTATAATTATTCCCCGATGAGAGGTTTACGGGTTAATAATACAGGAGGCTTGAGTATTGTATTTTCTGTGTGACCAAAGAGGGGTGTGTCAGGCCGATATAGTTTATTAATTATTGTGGAGGATTAATACTCCTCGATCGTGACATGGCACTGGGAAATTGGGCTAGCGTCACATTTATATAAGTGGGGAGTTTCTGTCTGGGGAATTCCATAGTTTAGACCCCCTCCACGTCACATAATTTGGTGGCAGACGGGTGGGATACGATAAGCCAGTGATTAACCCAGATTTCAAGACGTACACAGACGGGAGAAATTGTCTTCGAGATCAGTTATTGACGATCGATGAGCGGACTGCGACAAGTTCGGGTTTAGATTTTGGAGTTGTCTCCCTCTAACCGCAATTGACAACAAAATGCCAAGATCGCGAAATTCTGCTGCTGCAAGCGCTGCTGAAACGCTATTGCAGAATGACAAGTGAGCCGACGAGGAATGTGCGTCTGTTATGGTCAGACAAGAGGCACCGGCTTATGACAAACCAGACATCCACGACTCATTGCTAAACATAAACAATAGTGAATATTTCTATGTTCAACAAAATAACGAAGGCCACAAGAGAGTAGATTTAGGGCCTACAATCACATTCTCTGCAAGTTAATGCAGCCGAAGAGAACAACTTTTTGAATTAGAAAATAAAGTTCGTAACCTTGAGACAGATTTGAGAGAGATTAAAAATGATTTTATTATGCCTCAAGTTTGTAACATCAGCCGTGATTGGTTAATTTGACACCTTCTAAAAGTCATAGTACTGGAGTTTGGGGGCAAAACACGGGTACTATCGGAACGTTTTTCCCTGGAGACAAGAGAACGAAGAAAATGTAAGCGCCACTTCCATTGATCAGCGTCGATTGGAATTTATCAACACCAAACGCTGGCTCCGTGTCCGTTTAACTTTTTTCAACACCGGTAGACACAAACTTACCAACAAATATATCATCTTCACTGGGTGTGTTTTCAGTTTTAACTGCATACAATGAATTCAAAAGAATCAGAAATATTAAAAACTCACGTCTTGTTCACCAACTCAGTGAATCCTGAATATGAGTTATGACCTCAATCAATTATATTTCCACAAGTTTAGTAATCCACTTCCTCACTGAACCTCCGCCTCAAGTTCAAAATAAATTGTTTCACTCCGCTTAATTCTATCGACTGCCGTCGTCCGAGAAACATGAATTTATATTCCATTAATTTATACCACTTATTACACAAGCATTAACAATGAATTATAACATGAACAGCTGTAAACACTGGCATTTGTTGATATAGAAACTCCCAAAGCGACGGCACTTGTGACAAGTCATTTTCGAAGAGACGTCATTCGTTCGAAATGACGTCATGTTTTTGGATTCGACTACATTGTTGTTACAAGACTGATGGCATGCTGCAGTTAACGCTTAACATTATAACAATGAACGTACTTTTGTTCGGCATAACGAAATAATTAGAACGTTTCTTTTCATGTTCTATCGGTCGATAGTACCTGAGTTTGTGTGATTTCTGAAATAAAACCTGAAGCAGCTTCGCTGCTTCAGGTTTTATTTCAGAAATGACACAAACTCAGGTACTATCGACCGATAGAACATGAAAAGAAACGTTCTAATATTATATGAGTGGTTTGAATAATACATTGACACAAATTATGAGGCAGAATGAGATTATAATGAATCAAAATAGGAATGTCAGTAATAGGCATTCAAATATGGTTAACACTTCAAGTGATCACACTTTTAATGACACTGGTAGTATACCTGGTCAGACTGGTCTCCTATTGGATGACAATGAAATGCAACATGCTGCTACATTAAATATTTCTGGGCAAAACTATAACACACTTTGAAATGGTCAGCAGACTAAATAAATGGTCCAATCAAACTAAAGCAATGAAACTGATGGTGAGCATGCGTGGTGCCGCAATAAATGTTTTAACTGATGTAAAACCTGAACAATTAGGAAATTACTATGAAATGATATCAGTTCTTGCATCTCGTTTTGAGCCGAAGAACCAATGCGAAATGCATAGGGCACAATTAAATGCGAGATCCAGAAAATGTGATGAAACCTTACCTGAATTAGTTCAAGACATAAAACGTCTAGTTCGCATGGCTTTTCCAACTTCACCAAGTGATGTAAAAGATTGCCTTGCATATAAGTAGGTCTGCAACGATACGTCTCACTCACGATACAATATGTATCGGGATTTTTTTTCATGATACGATTTTTTCACGATACATTACATGCAGTACATTGCGAGTGAATTATCAGTAATAAAAGTCCCACAAACTGCACAGAGTCCAGCTTTCATTTGGCCAGTAACATCCAATTTCTTTTTTAGAGCTTGAGAAAGACAAGCAAGTTTCAGCCAATGGACCTCTGGGAGTCTGGGTTCAACTCAGAGGTGAGAGGTCTGTTGCCTCAAACTATGCTTATAATTTAGACAGAGTTGATATTTTACTTAAATACAAATAAACAAGTGGAATCACAGGAGTCTGAAATTCTATCCGTACAGCTATAATTCACTTTCAACGTGATATTTACGTTCCCAACGTAATCCCCTTCTGAAGGGGATTACGTTGGGAACGTAAATATCACGTTGAATGTGAATTATAGCTGTACGGATAGAATTTCAGACTCCTGTGGTGGAATTGTAAGTTGGAAAAACACAAAATAGACTTGTTGGTCCTGAAAATGCAATTTCTGACTACATCATGCCAACCTTCTGGAAGTGTATCGTTTGTATCGTGATACACATGAAAGATACGATATGCGTATCGTGTACAAATGTATCGCGATGCATTGAAATCGCGATGAATCGTTGCAGCCCTAGGCATTCAGAGACTCCCTAAATGATCAAGAGTTAGAATGGGGTATTTGCCAGAGCAATACTGAACATATTGATGATGCTCTGAATTTAGCTTTGAAATATGAGGCTTTTAACATAAGTCGCCAAAGAAGAGATCAATCTAAATATAGTATCCGAAGACAGACCGAAGTATATCCTACTTCAGGTATGGACTCAGATTCTGAGGACAATGCTGCTGATGATACTATGAATTTACTTGTCAGAAAAATTTCTAATATGGAGGCTGATAGAAAAAAGCACAACACAAATTCAAAATTACGTTATTATTGTGATAAAACTGGTCACATTTCAAAGGATTGTTATAAGCGTCAAAACGACATGAATAAAAAGAAGATAGGACATAAAAAAGTTGGAACGTGCAGAAAATAAACCTTCATGCAGTGTTCAAATTCAGACTCGGCAGGAAAACTAATAATACCTCTTTCTGGGGGTCGAGATTCAGCACTTGGAATGATAGGACCCAATGCATTTTTTGAAATTAATGGACTTCAAAATGATGGCTTATGTATTCAAGTTGAAATTAGCAATAAAATGATTAACTGCCTTATTGAATCTGGAGCAACAGTATCTGTTTTACATACCAAAATTTATGACACTTTACCAGATATCATTTAAGAATTGAATGTAATTTTTATCATCTTTATTGGAGTATGAACGTGTGGGAATGGGTACAAATTATGTATGAATCCCAAAGGGATTCATACAATTTGTACCCATTCCCACACGTTCATACTCCAATAAAGATAAAAATTGCATTCAATTCTTATAATTACGTTCCGTAACTGTTTAAACTAATTTTTACCAAACAACAAAGCAGAAAGACGAAATAAAACATGTACGAACGAACGAGGCGAAAAACCACCCTCACACAAAATAGAAAGCGCACAACTCTGATTTTTAATTTTCGCAACTTTAGAAATGGAAACGAGTATTTTAGTAACGGGCTTTATATGCCACAGTTGGGAAATGTCACCAAAGAAAGAACAGCGGAGTTGATCACTGCAAGAGCCGCTAAAAGTTAAAAACCCACCCAAACACCGCCCGAATTACATTCTGTCAACTGTCAACTGCGCTGTACCGTACATGCGGGTCAAAGTTCGACCAAATGTATTCATTGGAAAATGAATTACATTTGGTCATGACGTTTTCACCCAGCTGACCAATGGGAATTGAGTATTTGGACCCAAAACGTATAACTACATTAACAATGTAATTATTAAAACAAAACTGAATAAAGATTGTGGTAAACTGAAAATGACTGATGGTGAAATGGTTAAACCACTTGGATTAATAAAACTACCAATTAATATAAAGGGTAAAATATATGAATGCAAAATGATTGTGGCAGATGTAGAATTGCCTGTAATTATTGGCTATGACTTTCTGCACAAATATGATTGTGAAATTAATTTTAAGAATAACACACTAACCTTGAGTGGTAGGAAGCTAAAATGTAAACTAGAAAGCTAAGTAACATCGCTCTTCCGAGTAAAACTAACAGAGAATATTGTAGTTCCACCATTATGTGAAATGGTGATACCCACTGAGGTTACAGGTGATAAACCATTTGGACACGGCGCAATAGTTAATACCACCTGTGACTCACTAACAAAACGGGGTATGCTGGTGGCTAGATGCTTATTTGATCCCAGGGAAAATATTATTCCAATGAGGATCATAAACTTTGAAAATGAACCAAAAACGCTTTATAAAGATACAAATACAGCTATTTGTGAAGTTATTGATTGAATGAATGTGCACCAAAATACCATAAATTATTAATGAAGGGTATTGTTGATGAAAATGAAAACCTACATGCAAATAATATATTTAGTATAAACACGGTAAATAGCTGTAATAGTGATGATTTACCTGAACATCTTCAAAGTTTGATAAATACTTGTGGTGATTAGGGCTGAAACGGTTGGCTCATTTTCACAACCGACTAACCGAGAGCTATAACTGGTTAATATCCAGTTATCCGTAGCCATTATTTCACCGAGTCTGGGATCAAAACTATAGGAATTGGAAAGCAGTATTCTCAGAAACTATTCCGTAGTATGTAAACAAACGAACGTTGTCGAGTACTCGACAACGTTCATTTGTATACATACTACGGAATAGTTTCTGTGGTTACTCAGTACTCACGGAAATTGCCGATCATTGACGAAGTCTTGAAGCCAAAGTCGACTATGTCTCAATATATACAACGCGGCTTTGAGGTATAATCTATCGGAAAGGAGAAGCGGCAGATTTTCTATGTTTTAGCCGTGGAATGACGATCACTATCGATATTTCGGATAACCGGTTGACGTTTTTTCAAATCGGTTAGGTAGGTAACCGGTTTCAAACCAGTTATCCGGTTAACAATTTCAGTACTAGTAGTGATCAATTAACTGAGAATGAGAGGGCAAAGGTGACTGAATTATTGAAATCATATGCAAATGTATTTGCCAAATCAAAAGAGGACTTGGGGTAAAACCAATTTAATATATCACAAAATTGATACTGGAAATGCCCGTCCCATAATACAACAACCTCGTAGAATACCGCTCGCTCAGAAAGAACAGGCTGAGACATGCAGAAATACAAAGAATGCTTTTGACTGGGGTAATAGCGCCATCCAAGTCACCCTGGGCATCACCTATTTCCCTAGTTAAGAAACGTGATAACACAATTCATTTCTACGTGGACTATCGAAAATTGAACACTGTGACTATAAAGGATTTATATCCCCTTCCCAGGATCGATGAATCTTTAGGTGTTTTGAGAGGGTCTAGCCCTTTACCCAATGCAGACGATATCAAAATTTATTATTTTAAATATCATTTTTTAAAATTTTTCAAAAAATTTCAACAAAACCATATCATGTGACCCCAACGAGCTCGTTCCAACGGGGGGTCACATGATATGGTTTTGGTGAAATTGTTTGAAAAATAAATTTTTTCAACTGCTGAATTTGCACATTACGCGGGCGGATGCGGGCGATTCGTTAGATAAAGGGTTAAACTGTTCTCTACTTTAGATCTTCAAAGCGGATATTGGCAGTTAGAAGTGGCACCTGAAGACCGCGAGAAAACTGCATTTGTCACAACAAATGGACTGTTTGAATTTAAGTCCATGGCATTCGGATTATGCAATGGAGCTTCATCCTTCGAGCGACTAATGGAGCATATACTTGCCGGACTACAATGGCAAAGATGTGTTCTATATTTTGATGACATAATAATATTTTCAAAAAACGTTGATCAGCATTTAGAAAGACTTGAAACAGTTTTAGATGGAATTCACAATGCTGGTATGAAAATAGCTCCTAAGAAACGTCACTTATTCCAAACCAAAGTTGCCTTTTTAGGTCATGTCATATCTGAAAGGGTAATTGAGGCAGACCCAATAAAAATAGGCTCAGTTAAAGATTGGAGTCAACCTAAATTTGTCAAAGATGTATGCAGCTATTTGGGTACTCATGAGTTCCTAATAATCATACACGTATGATTATTCTTTTTCGAACAAAATTCCTGCCTGTATGATCCTTATTTGGCCCTGTATGATTATTAATTTTCAGCAATTGAATGTGCAGAGCAGCCGCTTAATCTCAAAAAGTTCACCAAAACAAACTAGTAAGGTACATGTACAAGCAAACACAGGATGCAATTGAAATGTCAGCTGGTAGAGATCTGGAAGCATATATTAGGGCTTTATTCTGAACAACTGTTACCATAACTTTAAGACCAAGTACTCAATGGATGTGCTTTATACCATTGCTGAAACAGAATTAATTAGTCTATAAGGTTTTGCCTTGGTGCAATTTATGGGAGAGTGCCTGTTGGCGGCTGGATCACATCTTGGAATTTTCCACCCTATACTATTATTCAACCCTATACTATTACTAATTTTCAGAAATTTTCCACCCTGTACTATTATTTTGCCCTGTACTATTATTAGGCACTCGAGAGTACTTGTTCATACTATCGCCGTTTTATAAACAGCTTCTCTAAAATAGCTAAACCCCTTCACAAGTTGACAGAAAAAGACACCAAATTCATTTGGAATAATGAATGTGAGGAGGCATT
Source organism: Pictodentalium vernedei (assembly GCA_031216915.1). Classification (NCBI taxonomy): domain Eukaryota; kingdom Metazoa; phylum Mollusca; class Scaphopoda; order Dentaliida; family Dentaliidae; genus Pictodentalium; species Pictodentalium vernedei. The sequence goes on from CM062294.1 coordinate 90,505,351, forward strand.
CCAAAAACTTTAATCGGCTTTGATATTAGCACCAATATTAAGGTGCCCTGACATGACAAAAACATTCATTCTTGATACCAATGCCAGTGGTCATGGGTTAAGGGCTGTATTAGCCCAAGAATACCCTTACGGAGAGCATGTTGTTGCTTACTTTAGCAAAACGCTGTCAAAACAGAACGGCACTACTGCATAACTAGAAAAGATTTATTGGCTCTTGTAGCAGCCATAAAACATTTCCATCCGTACTTATATGGCATAAAATTTCTAGTTAGGACCGACCACGGGGCATTAAACTAGCTTCGTAATTTCAAGAACCCAGAGGGCAGTAAGCTCGCTGGCTCGAGGTCCTAGAAACATATGCATTTACCATTCAGCATCGAGCGGGTAGACTACATCAGAACGCTGATGGCTTTTCTAGAAGGCCATGCACAGATTGTGATCACTGCCAAAGAAAAGATAATCAGCAAAATGTAGATGTAGATATTACTCCAGGGAGTTCAGTGCAATCGGCCAAGAAGGCAACTTCCGGGTTCTTGAACAAAATTGATTGGCAAGAATCTTTAGATGGACATGAAACCAATCAATGGATGCTGGATAAGTCTCATGAGGAGATAAGGGATGCCCAGCAACGAGACCCAGCACTACTACATATAGTAAAGTGGAAGGAATCTGGAACACGACGACCTAGTTGATGAAACATCTCAAGGATGTCTAGTGTTATAAAAACTTATTGGGCACAATGGGATAGACTGAGCTTATGTAATGATATTCTGTAATCTGTATAGAAAATATTTTGATGATATAGACAAAGTGAATTGGCAATTAGTACTTCCAATATGTTGGAGAAATGAAGTTCTCCATATGTTACATGGTGACCTTACGGGAGGTCATTTAGGAATCACCAGAATGGTGGTTAGAGTTAGAAGCCGTTTTTATTGGACTGGGTACAACAGTTCAACAAGTCTATTTATTGGGAAGTGCGGAGAGTGCCAGTTGAGGAGGAAACCTGTGCCAATAAGTAAAGGAGCTATGTAGCAATCCTTTGTAGGGCTACCTTTAGAGAGGGTAGCCATTGATTTCTTGTGACCGTTGACTGAGTCTCACATGGGAAATAAATATATTTTGGCTGTATCCATGGGCGCAGATCTCTTCCAAAAAGTGGGGGGGGGGGGGGGACGGGCAGATGCCGAAGGCATCTGCAGCGAGTGCCGCAGGCACGAGCCGGCAGAGGGGGGTTTGGGGGGGGGGGGTTCTCCCCCCAAGAAAATTTTTAAATTGCGCTTTCAAATGGTGCATTCTGGTGGCCTCTGGGGTATAATTTCTCTTAATTATTTAGTAGAAAAAAATATGTTTTTCAACAGCCTGTTGTAATTTTGTCAAAATGCTTAACCATAATTGTTCCCACTTTACCGAGCGTTCCCTATTAGATTAACACAATTCAACTGTGCGGTGGATTAGCATAAGGGCCCAACAGATGGAGCGACGACGTATGTGTCGGGCCCGTTAATGGATTAACAGATCCAATAACAGCCCGACACATACGTCATCAACAAGTCGCGTGAATTGAATGAATTCGATCGATAAATTTCGTTTTCAAAATGTAAACAAAGCAGACGATACTGTCTTGCACATTTTCACGAGCTCAGTACCGGCCTATTACTCTCTCTGCATCAGAATTCTGTCTGCAACATTGATATTCCGATATCAAATAGTTATGCTGCTTATGCATTCGTGCAACCCACAGCTGTGTCTGGCTGAGTAACAACTTATTTGAAGGCGCAGTGTTGAACAACTGTTCGTTGAACGTTACGTCAGTCCAAACATGGACCCACAGACATAGTCCGTAATATAATTTTTGTGGTTGATACGGCTACAGTACAGGCCGTACCAACCCCAAAATTATATTACGAACTGTGGGTCCAAGTTGGACTAGTTGAACGTGTATCAGAAGTGAATCTCGCATTACAATTGATGAGAGGGTGCAGCAGTGGGGGAGCATAGTGGGGGACATGTCATACCATGTCCCCCCAGTGGTGGGGGGACATGGCATACCATGTCCCCCCCTTGATGAGATCTGGGGGGGGACACGTCCCCCCCCCCCCCCCCCCCCATGATCTGCGCCCATGGCTGTATCAGATTATTTCACTCGTTGGGCTGAAGCATACCCAACACGGAATATGGAAGCAGTCACTACAGCTGTCAAGCTAATTGATGAATTTATTTGTCGCTACGGGGTACCCCGACAGATACATACTGACAGAGGTACACAGTTTGACAGTGAATTATTTAAACAGTTATGCAACCGACTGAGAATTAACAAAACACGTACATCAGCATATCATCCACAAAGTGACGGACTAGTTGAGCGATTGAATCGAACTATGTTGGATATGTTGAGCAAATATATTTCTAAAGGTCAAAAAGATACCCATCTCCCGTTGATTATGTTGGCATATCGATCATTCGTTCAAGAAAATATTGGGAAAACCCCCCGCACTGATGATGTTAGGACGTGAAGTGGAACTACCTATTGACTTGATATTTGGTAAACCCCCACCAGAACTAGGAACTGAGAGTAATTCGAATCATTGTGAATATATTGAACAAATGCAGAATAGAATGTGGAAAGTACATGAGATTGCTAGAAAAAATATGGTTAAAGCTAGTGATAGACAGAAACGTCATTACGATATAAATACCAAGTTTTGTAATTTGAAGGTAAGAGATGCTGTGCTATTACTAGGGTCCTGCGAATATTCGAGATTCGATTCCTTATCGATACCATGCGTATGCTTCGAGATCGATCCCGAATCAGTCTCAGGATTCGATTTTTCGAATCTCTCGTACTAACTTCAATTTGTTACATTTCCAACAAAAATAGGATAAAACTGTCATTAGAAAATTCATTCATGTAGGCTCAATTCCTATTTATTTGAGTAATTGACAATGTTTAATTGTTAGGTAAGGTGTGAATTTGGCCCAGAACATTATGCATAGTTTGGGTTTTTGAAGGCCTAACTTGTTACTATTCACGTTCTTAAGAACGTGAATAGTAACAAGTTAGGCCTTCAAAAACTAAAACTATGGACAATAGGCCTAGCTGTTTCAGCGACTGTGCTACAGAGAATATTTAAACGGTGTTTAAGGTGTTCACTCCGTCGCGTAAGGGTCATCACAGTGTTTCGTAACTTCCGTTTGATGCAATATGAAATAACTTGTCTTTTAAGATTCGATTCGATGTCGATATCGATTCGATTCGAGATTCGATTCGAAAAGAAATTTGTGATTCGCAGATCCCTAGCTATTACACAATTTTAGAAAATTTAGGGGTATATCTCCAAAACTGCAGAACAGATATGATGGACTGTATATCATTGTCGGGAAATTGTCTGATTTGATATATAAAATTCAAAAGGGTTCACATTCTAAGCCGCAAACAGTTCACTACAACAGATTAAAGATATATAAAGGCCATGTAAAGCGATGGTTCGTAGAAGAAAAAAGAGTCGTTACAACCCCCCCCCACCCCCCCACCCCCCCCCCCCCCCCCCCAAAAAAAAAAAAACCCAAACACTCATCTGTTGGAGAACCAAACTTGAAAGCTAGTTAAATAGAGAGAATACATTGTTAATATAGTTATACGTTTTGGGTCCAAATACTCAATTCCCATTGGTCAGCTGTATGAAAACGTCATGTCCGAATGTAATTCATTTTCCAGTGAATACATTTGGTCGAACTTTGACCCGCATTTACGGTAGAGCGCAGTTGACAGAATGTAATTCGGGCGGTGTTTGGGCGGGTTTTTAACTTTTAGCGCCTCTCGCAGTGATCAACTCCGCTGCTGTTTTTTTGCTGACATTTCCCAACTGTGGCATAAAGCCCGTTACTAAAATACTCGTTTCCATTTCTAAAGTTGTGAAAATTAAAGCTTATTTGCCTTTGAGATATCATTTAGACGGAACAAAGGCCTGCGCTAGTTCTTGATTCCAAGGACTGAAAGTCGTATGATTTTCAACAACGGCGAATGAAGATTCGTGGGGGAAAAATAGTTTAAACAGTTACGGAATGTAATTATAAGAATTGAATGCAATTTTTATAATCTTTATTGGAGTATGAACGTGTGGGAATGGGTACAAATTGTATGAATCCCTTCGGGATTCATACATAATTTGTACCCATTCCCACACGTTCATACTCCGATAAAGATTATAAAAATTGCATTCAATTCTTAAATGTATCTCATTTTTATATATAGATGATCCAGTAAAGACAGAGATGGAAATAGCAGCAAATGTTATGACTGCGGAAAGATGTTTGGAAGTAGAGAAAAGCGTAAAAGGCACCTACGGGAGAGACATGGTGATGTGGTCAAGTGCTCAAAATGCAACTACGTAGTCAGCAAATCAAGATCATACATGATGCTTGAACATAAACAGAGGCGTCATGGGTATAAAAAAAACCCAGCAGCAATAAGTCGTGATCCAGAGAAAGAACCGAAAGCAATTGAAGAGTCCAAAGAGGATAATCAATCAACAAGGAAAAGATCAACAACAACTGTGAGTGATAGAGCAGCTACCAGTACGAATGATGTGAGTAGTGAGTAGTATAGCATGTACCCGAACGTGCCTCATTGGCAGGATCTCATTGCAGGATCTCATGTGACGTCATAGTCACGTGACCTGGTGACGTCATGTTGTGTTGTCATGGTAACCCGCGTGAGCGGCCATCTTGTGACGTCATCTCCATAGTGATACGTGGTGTGAGTGCGCATGCGCAGCGCGTGTTAGGGTGACACGTGTTTCCGTCGGCCATTTTTGTATACTGGAGGCCGCCATCTTTGTTTCTATGGTAGCACGTGATTGCTATGTTACCAATGGCTTCTAACAAGACAGGGGTATGTTCGGGGGTGTGTTCCTTTGTAGAAGAGTAAATCTGATTACCACAAACAACCCGACAATCCCTCCAAATCACCAAAATCCACCCAAAATCACCGAAATTGACTTTATTTCCCCAATTGATCGGCTTAGCACGTATTGCTATAGTACCGAGAGGGTATCGGGGGTGCATTCGACTGAAGTGGAGTAATGTTCTGGCTTAGAATTCTCCCAGAATCCCTATCCCATGACGTTTTTCCCTATTAAGAATAGCACGTAGTGCTATAGGACAAATGTACCCAGAATTCTCTACTTCTATCTATATATGCAATAGTTTACGTCTATCTGGCCATGTTCCTTTGTTCTAGAGTATACTCCAGTAGCGTAGAAAAGCCTATTATTTGGAACAGTTTATCTTATTATTACTATATTTAGCAATTTCGGGTCTATTCTTGTTAGTTCTGACCCTATTCCATGTACTCTTGTTGTTTCATTTATCTAGATAATAACTAACCAATCAGATTGCTTGATTTCCCATAACCTGTATGCAGAGTTATCTCCCCTTATTACAACGAAGTTGTATCAGATTCTCATCACATCTATATCCAATGGCAATATCCCCGGGCACCCCAATTTAAGCACCCCTTTTTTGAAAACACCTGTGGCTATGGAATCCCTTTTTTGTCATATGTGCTTATGTGAAAAAGCACAATGTGACACAATGTGCCCTAGCACAAAGGCACATGCTTTATGTGCCGATATGTGCTTATGTGAAAAGGCACAATGTGACACAATGTGCCCTAGCACATAGGCACATACGGGTATTTGAGGATACCTATTGCCTGGTATTGTATTATTCGAGGATATCTACTAGAGAATCCCTTTTTTGTCATATGTGCTTATGTGAAAAAGCAAAATGTGACACAATGTGCCCTAGCACAAAGGCACATGCTTTATGTGCTTATATGTGCTTATGTGAAAAGGCACAATGTGACACAATATGCCCTATCACATAGGCACATACGGGTATTTGAGGATACCTATAGCCTAGTATTGTATTATTTGAGGATACCTATCTAGGATACCTTCTGGAGAATCCCTTTTTGTCATATGTGCTTATGTGAAAAAGCACAATGTGACACAATGTGACCTAGCACATAAGCACATGCTTTATGTGCCGATATGTGCTTATGTGAAAAGGCACAATGTGACACAATGTGCCCTATCACATAGGCACATACGACCAAAATGGGATTCCATAGCCACAGGCGTTTTCGAAAAAGGGATTCCACAAATGGGATTCCAAAAAGGGGATTCCACAAATGGGATTCCGTTTCCATCTTGTCTCCAAAGCTCCAAGGCCACTACAGGTCTATGGTCTATCTGTCCTATCATTAGCTTCAACAACAGTCTTGTTCCATTGCGGCCTTGTACCAGTACTATTGGCTAAACTACCATCAATTACTTTCTAGCTATACCTTCGCTGAAGCTTTCAAAATGTTCCATCTGATTCCCCCTGTATACATATGAGGCATTCCGTTATTGAGATTCCTAGCCCAGTCCGTAAAATTTGGATTCCGTGTTTTTACATCGACACTCGAGGGTATGGAAAGGGTTTGATAACACCCAATTCAACAATGACTACAAGACTCTGAACAGAGACAACCAACCACTACAAAACAATAAAGGTACAGATCCAACATAACCAAGATCGAAGTAAACATAACAAAGTGAAAGAATGTCAAACTAGTTGGATTGATCGAACTAGTTTGACAGACTGAACAGCTCTGGTCAAATACAACTACGATTGAACTGTTGAAGTCGCAGTGAACAAAGATCCAACACAACTAAGATTGAAGTGATCAAAACAAAGTGACGAAAATCGAACTGATCTGATCGAATATAACCAAACTCTAAGTTAATTGACCATAACAAATTGAACAAAGTTCTGAACTATAACCCTAAATATAACCCAATGTGAATGTATAAAAAATTAACCCTCTTGAACTGTTTGAATGAACTATAACCCTAATGAATGTATATATAATTAACACCCTTTGAACTGAATGAACTCTATTTTTTAACTATATCCCAATGTTAACACCTTTGAAATGAACGACATTTAACTGAATAAATTTTAAACTTAATGAACTACAACCCATTGAACTGAATTCTTCCAATAGGGAATGGGAATACCCTCGAGTGTCGATGTAAAAACACGGAATCCAAATTTTACGGACTGGGCTAGGAATCTCAATAACGGAATGCCTCATATGTATACAGGGGGAATCAGATGGAACATTTTGAAAGCTTCAGCGAAGGTGTAGCTAGGAAGTAATTGATGGTAGTTTAGCCAATAGTACTGGTACAAGGCCGCAATGGAACAAGACTGTTGTTGAAGCTAATGATCGGACAGATAGACCATAGACCTGTAGTGGCCTTGGAGCTTTGGAGACAAGGTGGAAACGGAATCCCATTTGTGGAATCCCTTTTTTGGAATCCCATTTGTGGAATCCCTTTTTCGAAAACGCCTGTGGCTATGGAATCCCATTTTGGTCGTATGTGCCTATGTGATAGGGCACATTGTGTCACATCGTGCCTTTTCACATAAGCACATATCGGCACATAAAGCATGTGCTTATGTGCTAGGTCACATTGTGTCACATTGTGCTTTTTCACATAAGCACATATGACAAAAAGGGATTCTCCAGAAGGTATCCTAGATAGGTATCCTCAAATAATACAATACTAGGCTATAGGTATCCTCAAATACCCGTATGTGCCTATGTGATAGGGCATATTGTGTCACATTGTGCCTTTTCACATAAGCACATATAAGCACATAAAGCATGTGCCTTTGTGCTAGGGCACATTGTGTCACATTGTGCTTTTTCACATAAGCACATATGACAAAAAAGGGATTCTCTAGTAGATATCCTCGAATAATACAATACCAGGCAATAGGTATCCTCAAATACCTGTATGTGCCTCTGTGCTAGGGCACATTGTGTCACATTGTGCCTTTTCACATAAGCACATATCGGCACATAAAGCATGTGCCTTTGTGCTAGGGCACATTGTGTCACATTGTGCTTTTTCACATAAGCACATATGACAAAAAAGGGATTCCATAGCCACAGGTGTTTTCAAAAAAGGGGTGCCTAAATTGGGATGCCCGGGGATATTGCCATTGGATATAGATGTGATGAGAATCTGATACAACTTCGTTGTAATAAGGGGAGATAACTCTGCATACAGGTTATGGGAAATCAAGTAATCTGATTGGTTAGTTATTATCTAGATAAATGAAACAACAAGAGTACACGGAATAGGGTCAGAACTAACAAGAATAGACCCGAAATTGCTAAATATAGTAATAATAAGATAAACTGTTCCAAATAATAGGCTCTTCTACGCTACTGGAGTATACTCTAGAACAAAGGAACATGGCCAGATAGACGTAAACTATTGCATATATAGATAGAAGCAGAGAATTCTGGGTAAATTTGTCCTATAGCACTACGTGCTATTCTTAATAGGGAAAAACGTCATGGGATAGGGATTCTGGGAGAATTCTAAGCCAGAACATTACTCCACTTCAGTCGAATGCACCCCCGATACCCTCTCGGTACTATAGCACTACGTGCTAAGTCGATCAATTGGGGAAATAAAGTCAATTTCGGTGATTTTGGGTGGATTTTGGTGATTTGGAGGGATTGTCGGGTTGTTTGTGGTAATCAGATTTACTCTTCTACAAAGGAACACACCCCCGAACATACCCCTGTCTTGTTAGAAGCCATTGGTAACATAGCAATCACGTGCTACCATAGAAACAAAGATGGCGGCCTCCAGTATACAAAATGGCCGACGGAAACACGTGTCACCCTAACAACACGCGCTGCGCATGCGCACTCACACCACGTATCACTATGGAGATGACGTCACAAGATGGCCGCTCACGCGGGTTACCATGACAACACAACATGACGTCACCAGGTCACGTGACTATGACGTCACATGAGATCCTGCAGTGAGATCCTGCCAATGAGGCACGTTCGGGTACATGCTATACTACTGTAGTGGCATTTTTAATGCACCCGAGAGAACTTTTAGTATTGATTTATCCAAACCTGCATACGAGTGGGATCTATCAGATTTTCCGATAATCATGCCTGAGCCTGAACCTGTTAGTAATACGACAGGACAGGACACTAGGAATGTTGAATGCAGTTACAAATATGAAATAAATGAGGAAATGCAAAACCAAACAAATTTATTGATTGAGGCTCTAAAGGAGGTTGACCTTCCATATACTCCTGTTGGAAATTCATCAAGTACATGGTTAGTGCAAACGAATATACCTTCCATAAATCATATGTCTGGAATTTCGGCAAGTATAGGGATAACCCAGCCAAATAACCCTATCAAAAAGTCTAAAAGTGCAGTGGAACCAGTTAGTACTGGGGTACCTCTTGATAACAGTGTTGCTTCTGTGTCATCAAAGGGACCAGTGTGACAGGAGCTGATAATATTGTGGTAGCAGTCGAAGAATATGTCTCCCAATCTGTGACAGTTTATGCAAACCGTACAAATGCGGAAGAGTTCAAATTACCGGAGCCATTTGGCTCTTATGAGCAACTTTCAGCTGACCCAAGGTTTTTGTTTATCGGTGCGCCGAGTAGCTTCATGCAGGGCCACACCGCACAATTACTGGCCACTGTTCGTTCAAGCAAAGCGAGCCATCATCGAAACTACACCAGGATATGTATTCCCTATGGGTATATTGGACTAAAAAAAGTTGAAACACTAACATATGAAAATGAAAATAAAACGTACTCACTTAACCCTTTACCTAACATGAAAAGCAGACGACACTTGCAAACAAAATTCTCGAATAACTAATATTCTTCATTTTTGTCTCAAAAACATAGGTTATGACCCCTCTTTGGAACGAGCTCGACGAGCTCGTTCCAAAGAGGGGTCATAACCTATGTTTTTGAGACACAAAATGAAAAAAAAATGCCGCTCAGGATCACCGATCCAATGTCGAGTTGTGACAACAGTTCCTCGCACCAAGGCCAACACACCTATGAAGTTTCATGACTCTAGGCTGAACTACTATCAAGTTCTCATCCGGAAACCAATTGTTGCGATATACTATGTTCAAGGTCACTGTGACCTTGACCTTTGACCTGGTGAGTCCAACATCAATAGGGTTCTTCCTCGCACCAAGGCCAACACGCCTGTAAAGTTTCATGACTCTAGGTTGAACCACTATCAAGTTATCATCCGGAAACCAATTGTTGCGATATACTATGTTCAAGGTCACTGTGACCTTGACCTTTGACCTGGTGAGTCCAAGATCAATAGGGTTCTTCCTCGCACCAAGGCCAACACACCTACGAAGTTTCATGACTCTAGGTTGAACCACTATCAAGTTATCATCCGGAAACCAATTGTTGCGATATACTATGTTAAAGGTCACTGTGACCTTGACCTTTGATCTCGTGAGTCCAAGATCAATAGAGTTCTTCCTCGCACCAAGGCCAACCCACCTATGAAGTTTCATGAATGTAGGTTGAACTACTATCAAGTTATCATCCGGAAAGGAATTGTTGCGATTTACTATGTTCAAAGTCACGTTGACCTTGACCTTTGACGTAGCGAGTCCAAAATCAATAGGGTTCTTCCCCTCACCAAGGCCAATCTACCTATGAAGTTTCATGAATGTGAGTTGAACCATTATCAAGTTATCATCCGGAAACCAATTGTTTAAGATTTACTACGTTCAAGGTCACTGTGACCTTGACCTTCGACGTAGCATGTCCAAAATCAATAGGGTTCTTCCTCCCACCAAGACCAACCTACGTATGAAGTTTAATGAATGTGAGTTGAACCACTATCAAGTTATCATCCGCAAACCAATTGTTTACGCCCGCCCGCCCGCCCGCCCGCCCGCCCGCCATTCACCAAACTATAAGTCGAGTTTGACTTCGTCACAACTCGACTAATAATGAAAATTAATTGGCGAGTTTTGTGAATAGCGCTGGCCGGTTTTGGCCGATACGTTGGGTAAAGGATTCAAAAAGATTAATGGATGGTGCAACCCAGACGGATATTGAATACAGGGCTACACCAGTAGAGAAATTAAAGAGAACAGCCGTTGGACCTATCAGTGCATGACGCTTCGAAAAGAAGAATAAACAGTGAACAGAATTTTATGATGTGTTAAAATTAATTTAAATATTATCTAATGTTAATGCAATGGAATTTAATTTTGAAAGCTAAATTATTTGTTTTGAGGTAATTCCAGTTCGAGACGAACTCTTTAACAACAAAGGGGGTATTGTAATGGTTTTACAATTTTCTATGTTCTAAGCTTGGCTTGAAATATATTATTTATTTGCCACTTTGAAATTATACAGACGACAGTTAATATAATGTAATTTCGCTGTTGATTAATACATAGCAATCTAGTATGCGACATTTTCCACATCCTTTGGCTAGATCGTGGTTCTGTCGAAACACACAGTCGTTCCATCGAGATAGGCAGTAGGGAGAGGCGTTATTCGAATCGAATCTGTATTATTTTACCTATCGGAAGATTTCATTATTAGTAAAGATTTAAACGTATACAACTCTTGTGATGCCTTAATCAAGTTGCCTGATAACTTTCTATTATTACTATTAACGCGGCATAAATAGAGACTGTTCGTTCATTTATTTACTCTATTTTATACCAGCAATCTGGTCGGAATAAATAAATAAACTTGCACTGTGGTCCCGATCCTAATGCTTAAATAGAAGACAGAAGTAGTAAATTCAACGAAGAATATTTTGGTTACACTGAGTGTTGTCCATGAGAGCAAGCGAACCTTTTTAGATGCTTTGTTTGTGATGCAGCTAGATTATAATATCGCTTGACCGCTCGAACTAATACTGAAGAAGAAATATCACAGTTCCATATGTCACTATAATTATTCCCCGTGAGAGTTTTACGGGTTAATAATACAGGAGGCTTGAGTATTGTATTTTCTGTGTGACCAACGAATGGAATGGTTTAACGCGCCGATCGCGCGCAGGGACGGAATGGGGAACAAGCCCCTTTCGACCCTCAATGACTGTAAATGGCTAATTTCCACATGTCTACTCGTGTTGAAGGAGGAACAGGGTCAGGTACTCTGTTCCTCCTTCAACACGAGTAGACATGTGGAAATTGGTGTGTGGCAGGGTTACCTGCATATAGCCTTGGTTGCTGAGGGTGTAATTAATCCCTTAAAAATTACAGCAACAGGGTTAAATTGTACAGCAGGTAATAATAGGTTTTATTCAGCTTTTACTGTTTATAGCAGGATTTTAAATTTTATTGTAAAGTGTGTGTGAAATTCCAGTTCTGAATATTTCTTGATGAAGAGAAATATTTCACACACAATGGTTTCAATAGGACAGAGAACAGAACACTGAACAATTAGTACCATTTCTTTTTGATCACAGCTTTCCTATTTCAGCTCACTGTTTCTTTAATTCATAACCCTGCATGCTCTTTTAACTGAGTACTAACACTGGCCATTGATTGGCTCAGTTTTAACTGTTTAAACTAAAGTGGGAAAATCTCTCATTCAAAGTTTGCTCTTGCTGGTGGTCAGATCTGTGCTGTTTAGTTATTAGAAAAGTGATCTTATTTGTGAAAAGTATATTTTGTGTAAATAAATAAATATGTGAATATCTGTGAATAAAAGCCTACATTATTTCCATCAAATAATTCTTGGAGGATTTCTCAGGATTCTGTCAGGCACAACAACTCTGGATACTTCAGGTACAGTGGCATCTTAGCTTATTTCATATCCTTTCCATCATATATGTATTGGCATTTGTGATCAGTCAGCCGGTGCAGTGCAGCATTATTATGGTGCACTGCTCTGGTTGCCTGGACCACTTTTTGAGCTCCATCATTTTGTGAGTGCAAAATTTAATTCGATTCCATTTCGATTATTTGCGTGTAATCGCGTTCGAGTTTATCTTATATTTGCGCAGTTTTGAGTGAACCTGTTTTTGATTCACTTACCGGTGGAAATTAACTGTTTTGGATCATCATTATCCAAATAGGTGGTGGATCAGTCCTGCACTACACTTGTAGCGCATGACTGCTCCCCCACCCCTCTGGATAAATTATAAGCAGCAGCTTCAGCTGCATCCATTGTAGTCATTCCCTGTATTTCTAAGGTTTCATTTTATTTTATACAGGTTGAAGATGCCTTAGTTTAATTGTTGTTGTGCCCACCTGTAGGCTACCTGAACCTCGTCACACTGAGGGTAGGCATTATTTATTTTATAAGCTCTTTGCTCCACAAGCTAATATACTTAGCTAGATATTTATCTTACGCAAGTCAGCAGTTTCTCTGGGTTCTTAGTATTGTGTTGGAAAAGTTACCTTGTCCTGTTTGGAAAGTGGGCTAGTGCTGGTCTACAAATGTAGACAAGTTTATTATAGCGGCATAGTATTTATTATTAAGTGCTAGCATGCATGACTATTGCCAAACAACAACACAGATATTAACGATAAGTTAATCCTGACTTAATGGTTGTGTTGTTGTGAGGCTATGGCCTTGCATGCATTAGTGTCATTAAACCCTAACGGGTACTTTGTCTGTGGTAGCTTTTATTGCAGTCTCGGTGTATCCTGTGGAAGTTATTCTTTGTGAATCTTGCATTGATTTGTTGCAGTTTGTTGGAGAGTGATTCTGGTCACTTTCCAATAAATTGTAGCAGGGCAATGTACAGATTGTGTTTTGCAAGATACTTATAGTCATCCAACACAATGCTTTCTTGTCCAATTACATGTACAAGATTATAAAAGCATACTGAATCATTTGTGTAGCATACTATCTATTTGATGTAATAAAAATATTCTTTTACTGGAACAATTTTGTACACACTATAGAGTACTTGTTTATGTGGGTTATGGCAACAGTCCTTGGTATACTGGACAGCTTATTGGAAATGCATAGTCATTTTCAGAACACTGTTGCTGTGCACTGGTGGAAAGAGCCTGACATACTCGTTCCACTTTTGCAGACCAACATGTTCATGTATGTAGTAGTTGTTTACATTCTGTAAACAAGTTTATTTGGGTAATTCTATATGGTAAACATGGCTGTTGCGCCTTGCTGGAGAGAGCTCCCAGAGCAGTTTCCAGCAGTGCATAACAGCTGTGTTTTCATTCTAAAATATTTAACGTCGAGTCCAGTGGGGGAAGTTTTTGGTTGCCTGAATACTTTGTGCTTTCATGTACTTAGAATTTTTTATTGTTTTATTCTTACAGGAGTTAATTTATCTTTAACATTAAATGGTTGTCTGTGAAGTAATGTGTTGTGATGATATGAATATGAACCCACATTGAGACTCTTATATCGCTTCACTCACCCATCTGGAGGGACTGCGGTTACAAATGGCGCCCAACAAGGATTTCATCGATCATTCTTCACATTGATTGGACTTGGTGGATTTTGCAGTGGAGACATGTGAGCTCACCATCGACAACTTCATTGACTGGCTACAACTACTTGTGTTACAGACATTTACATGGCTGACTGGTAACACTTAGAATAGTGACTCTGATCATTCATCTTTATTCAAATGACTTGAACAACTCAGTTATTTTTTACATTTTTGAGTTAACTTCAGATAACATTTAGCTTTGATAGGGATGTACATGTATGCACATATGTGTGGGGGATCATTAATATGTTCATTATGAAAGTCACAAGGGAATCAAGGGAGATAATTTTCTTGTAACTTCTTTTTTTGTTTATTATGAAAGTCACAAGGGAATCAAGGGAGATAATTTTCTTGTAACTTCACTTGAAAATTATTTCAGATAAATTTTGGGGTAATTTGCTTTTGTAATTTTGGTTGAAAAAATCTTTTCAGGTTTATATATATTAAGAGTCATGACTAGTCACTGCAGTGAATTGAGTAATAGGATTTTCTCTTATACTATTTTTGTTTACTAACACAGGGTTATTACTAATTAGCATTGTTATCCGACAGTGCACTTGACATAATATAATATTGTGAATATACTTCAACAGATGACTTGCATGTTATAGGTCACTGAGTAATTCATATCTATGAATAGTTGAAAACAAAATGAAATATTTCTGGTTTGTTTATTGACAAAATGACTTAAACAATTTTCACACCTACTAATTATTCTTTCAGTGACTGATATATTTGAAATGTTACTTTGTTTTCAGCCTATATGAGTTCAATATGATATTTTCAGTTTGTGCTTTTTGCATTGCGCTGCGCCGTGGGGTACTGCGCTGCTGTTTGTAAAAAAATTAGCGCAGCTTAAAATAAGCGCAGCATAATAACATTGTATATTTAGCCCTTGTGTAAAATAGGTGACCTTCAACACTACTAATATAGTACATAACAATGTATTCTTAGCCACCGTGCACATGTGTAACCTTAAACAAAAATAAGTATTGTGCACAAATGTTACCTTAAACATGAATGAATATTGTGCACGAAGGGTGACCATCAACACAAATAAATAAAAAATATTGTGAACTAATATTTGTGTGAGTTAAATAGGGAAACATGGAAGAACCTATTAATTCTGATGAACTTGAAAAACTTTCTGAGTGTTTTAAAACACTTGGTGTAAAGCCTAAAACTGACTCTCCTGCTGAATTACGACAATGGATGATTGATATGGTTACTTCTGGTAAATTAGATCCAGACGAGAAAACTGATTTGTCCAAATTTAACCCTCATGTACCATATTATCATAGTCCACCCAAAATAGTTATATTTTCTGGAGAAAAAGGCTCGAAAGAAGCCGATTTTGACCTCTGGAAATATGAGGTGACATGTTTATTAAATGACCACACTTACAATCAGAGCGAAATACTTTTAGCTATTCGGCGGTCACTAAAAGGCAGTGCAGCCCGCATACTTATGCACATGGGTCACAATGTAACAATTAAACAAATTCTTGATAAATTTGACTCCGTGTTTGGATCAGTTGATATTCACCAATCGTTATTATCTGCATTTTATAGTGCAAAGCAAAAAGATGATGAAGATGTTTCGACATTTGCTAGTCGACTTGAAAATTTACTTGCTAAGGTGATTGAAGCAGGTTTAATTAACCCTGATGATTCCAATACTATGCTATGTTCAGCACTCTATGCAGGCTTAAACAGCCAGTTGAAATCATTATCTGGATATAAGTTTGACAAGTTTTCAAACTTTGACAAACTGCGTGTTGAACTTAGGAGACTCGAATCAGAATTTAACCCTTTAGTCCACTGTAAATCAACTAAGGCTGTTGATGATAACCCTATTACAGTGTTAACAGGGGTAGTGAATCAACTTCGCACAGAAGTTAAAGATTTAAAAGCACAGGTTGAGAAAAATCGAAACCAACCTCAACAAAACCAACAAACGTGGAGAAATACAAAATCTGCTGGTAACTTTAACCCTGGCCAGCAATCACAGAAATGGCACCAACACCCAGATGTTGGTTATAATCAGGACAATTTTGCTTTCCAGTCTAGGGCACAGGATCGTCAGTCTGATGTCACCTGCTACAGGTGTGGACAGAAGGGCCATATTCAGCTCGGTTGTCGAGTGCGCCTGGATCATCAGAGGAAAAATTATGGAAAGTCTTTAAACGACAAGGGGCCTATGACGATGGGCAATTCATAGGCCAGCAGGCTACAAATGATTTAGGCCCAGTCAAAAATCATAGTTTAATTGGTGAAAGTAGCGAAGCACATGTGTGTATAAATGGTATTGGTACATCAGCTTTACTTGATACAGGGTCAACTGTATCGACTATTTCTCGCCAATTTTATGACGACCATTTAACATCCACACCAATTAAGCCAATAAATACTTTATTAAATATTGAATGTGCTGATGGACAGCAGCTCCCATATGACGGTTATGTTGAGATCAACGTGGACTTTTATGGCATTCCTGGCAATGTTAGCCAGTCATGTTTAGCACTTGTTGTACCTAATAGCAGATACAATGCCAGAGTACCTTTACTTGTGGGTACAAATATTTTAAATCCAGTTATGGACTATTGTAAAATGGTGTTTGGAGAAAGATTTTTACAGTGTAAAAACCTTTCTAGTCCATGGATGATTTCCTTACGATGTATGGTTCAGCGTGACAAATGTCTCAAACATCATAATAATGTACTGGGGGAAGTAAAATACTGTGATAATAAAAGCATCACTATTTTACCAAATACATCAGTGACAGTTCCTGGTTGTTTTTCAAGTACTATGGACTACACACCAACCAATGTAATGCTACAGACATGCTCAAATGCAATTTTTATGCGAGACTTGGATTTATGTCCTTCCATGTTTCCATACCATGGGAAAGGGAAGTGTCATGTTGATGTGTCCATATCAAACTGTTCAACAAAAACAGTTACGATTCCGCCCAATGCGATTTTATGTGAAGTCCAGCCAGTTGTCACCGAGAATGGAAAATCGCATGACAGAAAAGAATATGGAACTGAAATGGATAACTTGTTAAAAGTTATACCCAGCATTGGAGAATCAGAGAAAATTCTTACTGAATCACAGTTTGGAAAACTCCAAGATCTATTGGAAAACTACAAAGATATTTTCTCCAGTGGTGACACAGATATTGGGCATTACAGTGATGTTAAGCATAAAATTGAATTGATTGACGACGTCCCTTTTAAACAGCGCTTTAGAAGAATTCCACCCTCGATGTATGAAGAAGTTAGAGAACACCTTCAACAGTTAGTAGCCAGTGGCGTCATACGATCATCACATTCTCCTTATGCTTCCCCAGTTGTTTTAGCTCGAAGAAAAGATGGGAAATTGAGAATGTGTGTCGACTACAGGGTTTTAAATAATAAAACAATTAAAGACAGTTATGCCTTGCCACGCATAGATGAAATATTGGATTCACTTCAAGGTGCTAACTATTTTACTGTAGTCGATATGAAATCAGGATATTATCAAGTTGACATCAGGGAAGAACACAAAGAACGCACTGCTTTCACCGTGGGTCCACTTGGCTTTTATGAGTTTAATCGTTTACCATTTGGATTAGCCAATGCACCGGCAACTTATCAGCGCGTCATGGAAGAATGCTTCGGGGAACTTCATTTGAAAATATGCTTTATATACTTGGACGACTTGATAATATTTTCAAATGATGTTGAACAGCATCTCGAAAGGGTAGAGAAAATTTTCAATCATCTCAGAGAGTGTGGATTGAAGCTCTCACCGAAAAAATGCTCCTTTTTCCAAGAAAAAGTAAATTTTGTCGGCCATGTTGTCTCAGCAAATGGTATCGAGACTGATCCTGAAAAAATTGAAAAAATAAAGTCTTGGCCGACACCACAAAATCCTGAAGAGGTACGAAAATTTCTCGGGTTTGCTGGCTATTATCGGAGATTCTGTAAAAATTTCTCTCAAATAACTAAGCCTTTAACCAATCTAATGCCCAAACCTGAAAAAAAGAGTAGAAAGAAGAAAAAATCTGATGACAAAACAGAATGGAAATGGAATGCTGAGCATGATGAAGCTTTCAACAAATTGAAGCAGGTTCTATCGTCTCCACCAGTATTAGCTTACCCAGATTATTCTAGGCCATTTGAGTTACACACAGATGCAAGTTGCAAAGGCTTAGGTGCAATTCTGTATCAAACTGAAGGCAAACTAAAGAGAGTAATCTCTTATGCGAGCCGAGGTTTGAATAAGTCAGAACAGCACTATCCAGCTCATAAACTGGAATTTCTTGCGTTAAAATGGGCTGTGTGTGACAAATTTAATGACTATTTATATGGTAGAAAATTCACAGTTTTAACTGATAATAATCCTTTGACATATGTTCTTACCACTGCTAAACTTGATGCAACTGGCCATAGATGGGTGGCAGCACTGTCTGCTTTTGATTTCGATATTTTATATCGGCCAGGTAAGAATAATAGGGATGCAGATGCCATGTCGAGACACCCATCTTTAGATACCAGTAGTTTAAGCACAGATTCAATAAAGAACATTACTTGTGCAGCTGTTCAGGCGATTTCTGAAGGGATTCAAGATCAAGAATATGTGGAAACCTTAAGTATGTCAGAAACTGTTTTACCAGATTTCCAGCTCTTGGGACAGAATATTACACCTTTTGATGTCAAAGAAATCCGTAAAGCACAGCGTGAAGATCCTTTAATGGGAATATGGTATTCTGCTGTTACAAGTCAGAGAAAGCCTATTTTGGCTAAATTGTCTTATTTGCCATTTCACTCCGCAATGTACCGATCATTTGATCATTTGAAAATGAAACGTGGAGTTTTATATAGAGAAATTACAGTTGATGGGAAGAACTTGTTACAGTTAGTTTTACCTTCTATTTTTATTGATAAGGTACTTTCCAGCTTACATGATGATACTGGACATCCTGGTCGAGATAGAACTTTGTGTCTTGTAAAAGACAGATTTTATTGGTCAGGTATGACTACAGATGTTGAAAATTGGGTTAAAAACTGTGGGCGCTGTGTGAGATTTAAATCTCTGGGTAATCAAAAAGCCCCATTAGTTAATATTAGCACTACACAACCATTGGAGCTGATCTGTATGGATTTTTTGCAGCTTGATGTCGCAAAAGGTGGCACTGAATATGTTTTGGTGATCACAGATCACTTCACGCGTTATGCACAAGCATATCCTACAAAGAACATGAATGCGAAGACCACAGCAAATGTATTTTTAAACAATTTTGTTCAACATTATGGTCTTCCAAAAAGAATCCATTCAGATCAGGGTGCTAATTTTGAGTCGAAGTTAATTCAGGAAATACTTCTTGTCACAGGCATTTCGAAATCTCGTACCACTCCATACCATCCAATGGGCAATGGAATGTGCGAGCGTTTTAATCGCACTTTGATAGACATGCTCGGCACTTTACGAACAGAAAAAAAGGTGGACTGGACTTCTCATATAAGTTCATGCATATAACAGCACTCGGCATGAAAGTACTGGTTATTCACCTTTCTTTCTGATGTTTGGTCGAAACCCCAAATTGCCCGTTGATATAGAATTTAATCTGAATGAGAATGATGCCCCACAGTCTTTGACCAAGTTTGCGAAAGATCTTAAAGAAAGGATGAAGGATGCATATGAAAAAGCTGGGTACCACATCAAGAAGTCTCAACTCCATCAAAAGAATAGTTATGATAAGAAAGTGCGTGGTGCCACCATCGAAATTGGAGATCAGGTTCTGGTAAAGAGAATGGCATTTGATGGTCGGCATAAATTGGTTGACAAGTGGAGCCAGGATGTATATGTAGTGAAAGAACAGCCAAATAGAGACATTCCTGTTTATGTTATTACCAGAGCAGATGGAGAAGGTAAATCTAAGGTTTTACATCGAAACATGTTACTTCCTATTGGGACTTTGAGTGGTGAGCCAGAACAAGACCAAGGAATCAACGACACTGCATCTCTGAATGTAAAGCCACCAAAAGCAGCACCTAGAAAGAGAATACAGAAGACACCTACAGTCAGTCGAGTGGAGCCGGAAATTAGTCACAGTGATGATAGTGATGATGATTACTTTGTATATAACAAGGTTAACAGTAATGTTCCAGCAAGCACTGGGCATATCGCCGGTGATGAAAATAGTGCAGATACCTCCCAACAACCAGGTGACGACCATGGCTCTGTTGTGGAGATTCAGGCAGCTGATTATGGTGGGGACGCCCACAGTCACATAGAACGTGATCATGATACAGCTCCTGATTCTGTTGAGGGAGACCAGATAAGCGGCGATCATTCCATTGCTGCCGAATCTTCTCCCAATACTGGTAATTTAGATGCTGCAAGTGGTGATCACAATGATACACCACCTATTGCACCCAGGCGATCCACTCGACCAAAGAGTAAACCACCATGGATGACATCTGGCGAGTTCAGTATGTCCCAGATTACAGAACCACACTGGAGAGAAAAGGTAGAAGTATTGAGGACACTCTCCAGCGAAGGTATTTTTGATGGTAACAATGATAAATTGTGCAATACAATTTTATCATTGTTATCAAAGGATTAAATGCCGAGGACGACATTTCCCAACAGGGGGAACTATGTGGCAGGGTTACCTGCATATAGCCTTGGTTGCTGAGGGTGTAATTAATCCCTTAAAAATTACAGCAACAGGGTTAACTTGTACAGCAGGTAATAATAGGTTTTATTCAGCTTTTACTGTTTATAGCAGGATTTTAAATTTTATTGTAAAGTGTGTGTGAAATTCCAGTTCTGAATATTTCTTGATGAAGAGAAATATTTCACACACAATGGTTTCAATAGGACAGAGAACAGAACACTGAACAATTAGTACCATTTCTTTTTGATCACAGCTTTCCTATTTCAGCTCACTGTTTCTTTAATTCATAACCCTGCATGCTCTGTTAACTGAGTACTAACACTGGCCATTGATTGGCTCAGTTTTAACTGTTTAAACTAAAATGGGAAAATCTCTCATTCAAAGTTTGCTCTTGCTGGTGGTCAGATCTGTGCTGTTTAGTTATTAGAAAAGTGATCTTATTTGTGAAAAGTATATTTTGTGTAAATAAATAAATATGTGAATATCTGTGAATAAAAGCCTACATTATTTCCATCAAATAATTCTTGGAGGATTTCTCAGGATTCTGTCAGGCACAACAACTCTGGATACTTCAGGTACAGTGGCATCTTAGCTTATTTCATATCCTTTCCATCATATATGTATTGGCATTTGTGATCAGTCAGCCGGTGCAGTGCAGCATTATTATGGTGCACTGCTCTGGTTGCCTGGACCACTTTTTGAGCTCCATCATTTTGTGAGTGCAAAATTTAATTCGATTCCATTTCGATTATTTGCGTGTAATCGCGTTCGATTTTATCTTATATTTGCGCAGTTTTGAGTGAACCTATTTTTGATTCACTTACCGGTGGAAATTAACTGTTTTGGATCATCATTATCCAAATAGGTGGTGGATCAGTCCTGCACTACACTTGTAGCGCATGACTGCTCCCCCACCCCTCTGGATAAATTATAAGCAGCAGCTTCAGCTGCATCCATTGTAGTCATTCCCTGTATTTCTAAGGTTTCATTTTATTTTATACAGGTTGAAGATGCCTTAGTTTAATTGTTGTTGTGCCCACCTGTAGGCTACCTGAACCTCGTCACACTGAGGGTAGGCATTATTTATTTTATAAGCTCTTTGCTCCACAAGCTAATATACTTAGCTAGATATTTATCTTACGCAAGTCAGCAGTTTCTCTGGGTTCTTAGTATTGTGTTGGAAAAGTTACCTTGTCCTGTTTGGAAAGTGGGCTAGTGCTGGTCTACAAATGTAGACAAGTTTATTATAGCGGCATAGTATTTATTATTAAGTGCTAGCATGCATGACTATTGCCAAACAACAACACAGATATTAACGATAAGTTAATCCTGACTTAATGATTGTGTTGTTTGCATTAGTGTCATTAAACCCTAACGGGTACTTTGTCTGTGGTAGCTTTTATTGCAGTCTCGGTGTATCCTGTGGAAGTTATTCTTTGTGAATCTTGCATTGATTTGTTGCAGTTTGTTGGAGAGTGATTCCGGTCACTTTCCAATAAATTGTAGCAGGGCAATGTACAGATTGTGTTTTGCAAGATACTTATAGTCATCCAACACAATGCTTTCTTGTCCAATTACATGTACAAGATTATAAAAGCATACTGAATCATTTGTGTAGCATACTATCTATTTGATGTAATAAAAATATTCTTTTACTGGAACAATTTTGTACACACTATAGAGTACTTGTTTATGTGGGTTATGGCAACAGTCCTTGGTATACTGGACAGCTTATTGGAAATGCATAGTCATTTTCAGAACACTGTTGCTGTGCACTGGTGGAAAGAGCCTGACAGACTCGTTCCACTTTTGCAGACCAACATGTTCATGTATGTAGTAGTTGTTTACATTCTGTAAACAAGTTTATTTGGGTAATTCTATATGGTAAACATGGCTGTTGCGCCTTGCTGGAGAGAGCTCCCAGAGCAGTTTCCAGCAGTGCATAACAGCTGTGTTTTCATTCTAAAATATTTAACGTCGAGTCCAGTGGGGGAAGTTTTTGGTTGCCTGAATACTTTGTGCTTTCATGTACTTAGAATTTTTTATTGTTTTATTCTTACAGGAGTTAATTTATCTTTAACATTAAATGGTTGTCTGTGAAGTAATGTGTTGTGATGATATGAATATGAACCCACATTGAGACTCTTATATCGCTTCACTCACCCATCTGGAGGGACTGCGGTTACAAGTGTGACCAACGAGGGGTGCGTCAGGCCTATATAGTTTATTAATTATTGTGGAGGATTAATACTCCTCGATCGTGACATAGCACTGGGAAATTGGGCTGGCGTTACATTTATTCAAGTGGGGAGTTTCTGTCTGGGGAATTCCACAGTTTAGACCCCTCCACGTCACAGTATTATGGTAAAGGTCTCCTTTGTTTAGAAGAAGCTTAATATGGTAAAGACCATGTACTCTGTTTGATTATGTCATAGATAAGATGGTGCCACGTCGAAGGTGTTTGATTACGTAATAGATAAAAGGCTTATAATAAGAACCATCTGGCATGTTTACACAGGTGTTTGATTACATAATAGATAAGGGCATCTGGCATGTTTGGTTATGTCATAAATAAGATGGTGTCACGTCCCAGGTGTTTGATAACCCAGCAAGATCGCGGCAGTGTCTGATTGGTCAAAAAAAGTATCCAGTGAGAGCAAGGTGGTGTCTGATTGGTCAAACAGTTATCCAGTTAGAGAGCAAGGTGGTGTCTGATTGGTCAAAACAAGTATCCAATGAGAGCAAGACGGTGTCTAATTGGTCAAACAGTTGTCCAATCAGATCAGTCCACACAGCGGTATGTTCCATGGGACCAATAGATAAGCGAATATTGTAAGATAATGGCACGCAGGCGTTCTCTAACTGGCCAAAACAACTGTTGTTTATAGAGCTGCCTGATGATAGTTTGGTTGTTGAAGTTGGAAAACAATTAATAACTCTGAATTTTCTCTCTGTTAAATTTTATTTAAAAAAACCCCATTAAAATCAGTTTTACATTTAGTGAAAATGGTTTTAAACGAATTTACAAATAGGCAAAATGGATTTGCAATCAGTTTTACAATTTAACAAGTAATTTTTACAAAGCGAAAAAGGTGTTACAATTAGTTAAAATGGATTTACAATCAGTCTAAATGGATTTCCAATCAATTAAATTGGATTTACATGTGATTTTAAAATTTCACAATAAGTAATTTGTACAACAATAAGTAGTTTTACAATAATTTTACAGGTAATCATACAATAAGCATAATTAAATGTTCAGTAACTATCTTTTGGACATGAAAAAGGGCAGATTACAGTGTGTACGCTCCATTTAAAACCCGTCTTCGTCACACCCGGTGATCACTCTGTAGTATACGGGTCCACCACCCGTCTATCGAGGCCTAATTATAGATGGGTGGGAAAACCATAATTCAAACAGAACGCCGGCGACATGCATCAACAGATAGCAGCGAGCGGTGCTGTGATATATAGTTATGCAAATAAACTCCTGATCGCAAGCTCGACCAATAAGCAAAAAAAATATGTTCGAAAACACAACATTATTCCATTACGATGACGTTACTACGTTCATTTGTATTTTTCTTTCAAGAAATTGCCCATCAAGCTAGCATTTAAGAGAGCGGATTAATACATTTCTTCCACTTTATACCGACCAATGAAACTGAGGCCCGAACTATTTCGAAAAAAGGTTTTCTTTTCTTCTTTATTGTTTTCGTCCCTTGTTGATTGACTGACAGTTGATGGCCACACCCCTCCTCCGATTTGCAATTGAAATCAATGAAAATTCACGTATGCGCATGTGTGTGATAGTGTGTGTGTGGACGGGGGGTGGATTGATTTATTTTTTAAATTTGAATGGGGACACTCAAGGAAGCAGGTTGGTGAGGTAAGGAAGTAGGATAAAAACCTGTTTTACGAGGGTCGAGGTGTTAAAACAGATGTTTGTTTGGAGGATAAAAGCTTCTGTTGCTTTGTAGCTCCATCTAAATATTATTTCACACATTGTGCAAGTTGTGGTTAATTCAATCTACAAGTACTTTAATTAATCCCTTCAATCAATTATCAGTTTCATTGTATAGCCCTACAACCTAACAATTCAGTTGAATGATTTGTTACGAGAAAGAGAGAGAGAGAGAGAGAGAGAGAGAGAGAGAGAGAGAGAAGATTGTAATTAAGTTTATATCTGATTTGTTTTTGTTTAAGGTATCACCGTGGTGACCCAGAAAAAGAAAAGTTCCAGCACAGTCAATCAGGCTGATTAGTACGGCAGCGTGCTGACGCCAGTTGATGTATTTTTTTTACCTGTGCTAAGTTGTTATAACAAGTTAACTAACTTGTTATAACAACTTAGTAACTTGTTATAACAACTTAGCTAACTTGTTATAACAACATAGCTAACTTGTTATAATAACTTAGCTTAACTTGTTATAACAACTTAGCTAACTTGTTATAACAACTTAGTAACTTATTATAACAAGTTAGCTAAGTTGTTATAACAAGTTACTAAGTTGTTATAACAAGATAGCTAAGTTGTTATAACAAGTTAGGTAAGTTGTAATAACAAGTTAAGCTATGTTGTTATAACAAGTTAAGCTATGTTGTTATAACAAGTTAGCTAAGTTGTTATAACAAGTTACTAAGTTGTTATAACAAGTTAGTTAACTTGTTATAACAACTTAGCACAGGTAAAAAAAATACATCAACTGGCGTCAGCACGCTGCCGTAGATTTGCCTATTTTTAGCACAATTGTTACATAACAACAATCAGCAATACGAGTGTCAGTTTTAAATGAGATGTTTTGTTCTCTCCACATACTGCTCGAATGTCTCGAATCCCGTCGAGCAAATGTGCTATCGAGCAATTGCTCGTTCAAGTGACTCGCACATACGACTCTTAGCCTCATTTCGGTATTTGAGGATACCTATGGCCTGGTATTGTATTTTTTGAGGACACCTTCTGGAGAATCCTTTTTGTAATAGGTGCTTATGTGAAAAGGCACAATGTGACACATTTGCACTAACACAAAGGCACATGCTGGATGTGCCGATATGTGCTTATGTGAAAAGGAACAATGTGACACACCGTGCATTAGCACATGGGCACATGCTGGATGTGCCGATATGTGCTTATGTGAAAAGGCACAATGTGATACATTGTGCACTTGCACATGCTGGATGTGCCGATATGTGCTTATGTGAAAAGACACAATGTGACACATTGTGCACTAGCACATAGGCACATACGGGTATTTGAGGATACCTATGTCCTGGTATTGCATTATTTGAGGATACCTTCTGGAGGATCCCTTTTTTGCCATATGTGCTAATGTGAAAATGCATAATGTGACACATTGTCATAGGTTCTTACGGGTATTTGAGGATACCTATGATCCAGCTCCTATGCAGCTCATATATGGCTCCTAGCTTCTATATGGCTCCTACACAGGTAGTCTTGCCAACTGATTCCATCTTATCTCCAAAACTCCAAACCCACTACTTGTCTATTATCTAACTGTCCTATCATTAGCTTCTACAGCAGTTTTGTGCCATTGCGGCCCCGTACCAGTACTATTGGCTATACTATCATCCATTAATATTGACCTGTAACACTACTTCCTAGCTATACCTTCGTTCAGACCTTCAAAATGTTCAATCAGATTGCTTCACCCCCCCCCCCCCCCCCCCTGTATACATATAGACAGGCTATACAGCGACTGAAATGGGTGGATGTGAGAGAGACCTTCAGAGTTTCGCCGGGGCTGTATTAAATATTATAATTGTAGACAATGCAGGAGATCACACAATTCTAGCCCTTGAATACCACACTTTATCACCCATAAGTTTTCTGGTATGATATAACCTGACAACTTATGCCTGGGGTAAGAAGTGTCTCAAAAGCACAGCATTACTATAAATAATTGGCCAACTTTGAATTTACTTAAAGCCACAAATGCAGAAAGTGACATTAAACACCAGAAAATACGCAAAAAATCATAAAAATGCCTTTCCTCGCCATATTGAATCCACGAAATGATGTTTGTCCTACAAAACGCCTTCAAATGTACGAAAAAATGATTAAAAACCGATAAGATGTACCCAAACTATGATTTGAGCCACTCCAAAACTGTTTCAAATTTTGTTGAAAAATTGTTGGTTTTCATGGATGTTTATTACACTACTGGTTATGTTTATTACACTACTGGTTATTACACTACTGATTGATTTGTATTACACTACTGGTTGATTATTACACTACTGGTTAATATTACACTACTGGTTGATTATTACACTACTGGTTGTTACAGGTCTACCGTGTATGTAATAAAAAATAAATATGCAGGCTCAGTCATTCACACGAGAATTGTATCTGGCTCACAGTGTCAGTAATGCAGTTGAAATTTACTGTAACAGTAATTCAAATCATCACCCCATACTAAAAGAAATGGAAGTGGCAGCAACGTTTGATATGGACTAGTAGCAGTGTACAAAGGACAAAATGATAAGTATAGATTTTCTGGCAATTCCATCTTTCCCTAAGAGTACTGATCTTTAACAAATTATTTTTTTCAGAATTTGTTTTAACCCTTTACCTAACATGAAAAGCAGACGACACTTGCAAAAAAAATTCTTGAATAACTATTTTTTTTCATTTTTTGTCTCAAAAACATAGGTTATGACCCCTCGTTGGAACGAGCTCGACGAGCTCGTTCCAACGAGGGGTCATAACCTATGTTTTTGAGACAAAAAAAATGAAAAAATAAAGAAAATTAATTGGAGATTTTTGAGAATAGCGCTGGCCGGTCTTGGCCGTTACGTTGGGTAAAGGGTTAACGTATATATATTATTCAAAACCAGCAGGGGATCTCCAAACTGATGTTGATATTTTCAGAAAAATGGTTATGGATACGCGTGAATGTAAACATCAAAATGTTACCAAGTTTAGTGTGGATCATGAATGTCACCGGCCCACGAAAACGTCGTGCAGGTTTTTCGCACGAGCGCCACATTAATGTCTGTGGGGTACGTTTTAAAATTTTCATTTGTACTGGACGGGCTTTTTCGGAGGCCTCGTCGTTCTTTTTTTGGTATAAACTCGTTCATCAATAGTTTCTGGTCGAAACGTAACTTTTGAGGTATGCGAAGACTGACACGTGACGAACGTTTACGTGCCGTTGGCACGTTGAAAGCTGACAACAGACAGACTGCATTGGCTCAAATTCTCAACGTTACTCAATCGGTGATTAGCAGGTTGTGTTCACGCAACCGCCAGGCAGGTAATGTTAATGACAGACGTTGGTCAGTTGGTCCAAGGGCGATAACTGCTAACCAGGATCGTTTCATCCGGACCACAGCATACGTAATCGCCACCAAAGTGCCTCAGAAATTGGACAGGAGTGGCACCGAGAGACAGATGTGCGAGTCAGTGGTCAGACTATCTGAAATCGAAATCACAGCTGGAATTTGTACGCTCGACGACCTCGAATAACTCCACGTTTGACTGAACGCCCCATCGCAGCAAGGCGTAATTGGTGAGGAACACGACAACACTGGGACAATAGTCGGTGGAGCAACGTTATGTTTTCCGATGAATCGAGGTTCACTCTCGACTTCCACGACAGGCGAAACAGAGTGTGGCGGCGGCGGAACAAACGATACCATGACGTCACCGTTAGGCAGCACGGCCGTTTTGGTGGTGGATCGGTTATGGTGTGGGAAGGCATAACCCCGACAAACAGAACAGCATTACATGTCATCCAAGGGCGTATCACAGGGCAGTACTACCGTGACAACATGATAGCAGCTCATGAGGTGCCATTTGCGCGACGTCACGGCCTTCGATTCATTTTCCAAGATGACAAAGCAAGAGCACACAGGGCCCGTATCGCTAGAGTTCCTCCAGGAGCAGAACATCACTTCACTGCCTTGGCCAGCACTAAGTCCAGACCTTTCACCAATCGAACACTTCTGGGATATGCTTGGCAGGCGCCTACGGCAATGCCAACAGCCCCAACCAATGTCCAGGAACTCGCCGCTGCACAGCAGGAAGAATGGAATAACTTCAGACAAGCTAATATTGGACGTTTCGTGAAGAGTATGCCATGTCGGATCCGCGCTTGTCTCGCGAACCGAGGAGGAGTTATAAGGTATTGAGGTCTTGGACTGAAAGTGGTCAATTCTCTGACTAACCGTCCATGTCTTCTACTGTTCAGTGCGTGGAATGTGTGCTTGTCAGACACCAAACTATCGCTGAAGTCATAGATGTCACAGTACAATGCCTCAACTGTCTTTTTGATGAAAAAATAAATATATTTCTTCATTTATCTCACTTTTATCAAATATCCCCTACTTTTTGGAATAGTATAATATAAATTCCAGCTGAGACTCGAGGCTCTAAATAGCCTGTAATCGCTCACCTGGAACTACATATAAAAATGTGATTTCCCATAGGCTTTCCAGGGTAACTATGAGCTGCAATTGTGGACATGTTTGCAACATTACATCAACATTACATGAGGATCATTGGTAGGTGTCCCAGTCCTTAATCACGTGAAGTTTCAAAACATTTGAATCCATCAAACAGAATCACAGAATGTCTCTGATGGCCATATTTTCCAACCAACGGGAACAAAAACAGGATCGTTTGTAGAGGGCCTCCTATAGACCATTCCTGCAAAGTTTTGGTTCACGTCGGCTCAGTAGTTCCAGATAGAAGATGCAAATGTGATTTCCCATAGGGTTTTTCTATAGTAACTATAAACCGCAATTGTGGCCATGTTTTCAACATGATCCACAATAAATGAGGAACGTTGGCAGAGGATGACCCAGTCATCAACCATGCAAAGTTTCGAAACATTTGGCCCCGTGGTCTCAGAGAAGAGTTTTCTAAATTGACCAATCAGAGTCAAAGAATGCTTCTGGCGGCCACGTTTTTCATCCAACAGGAATAAAATGAGCAACAGTTGTCGAAAACCTCTCATAGATCATGCTTGCCAAGTCTGGTTCACATTGGCTCAGTACTTTCAGAGAAGGGGATGAAAATGTGATTTCCTATAGGGTTTCTATAGTAACTATAATCCACAATTGCAGCCATAATTGCAACTCGATGAAGATTAAATGAGGATAATTGGTAGAGGGGGTTACAGTCATCAGTCACATTAAGTTTCAAAACATTTGGGCTTGTAGTTTTAAAGAAGATTTCTTGAAAATGCGCACATTTATGAATTCTGTTTCAACAAAAAAAATCAGTAAAAGAAGGTTAAATATTTTGAAAATTACAATTTTTTCGGACAGTATTCTCTTTCAAATTGCTTTGGATAGGTAGAGGGTCACAGGAAACACATTTTACTCCAATTCTGTCATATCTTAAATGATATAATTACTGGTCAGCTAAGCTGACATGATGGGAAAAGAAAATAAACAAAACTTCCATGCTTACCAAACACCTGTCATCAATCACCATTTCTGATAAGTAACTGAGAGTAATACATGTATTAACATAACTACAGCTGCACTTGTTTACAGTACAAGTCAAAAAAGTTGTAGGGTAATCCCATAATCTATGTATCTTTCTCTTCCTACACTGATAAGACTAGAAGCTGACATCATTTTCTGGAAAGCTATCATTCAATGATAGCTTTCCAGAAAATGTCAGATTCTGATCTTGTCAGTGCAGGAGCAGCAGTTTACTTAGTTTATTGCAGCTATGCTACAACTTATTTTAACTTGTACTGTATACACAATATTTTTGGTTTTTTTCCCCAGTTCTCATCGGAGAAAACTGGAACCAACCCTTACCAGATTATCAAAAAACAAATATTCAAATATTTTCCTGACAGTACCGATCTTCGTACAGACAGGATAGGCATTGGGTTAAGCATTAGAATATAGCCTCTGGTGGCCACATATTTCCATCCTCTATAGACCATCCCTGGTTCACGTCGGCTCAGTAGTTCCAGAGAAGAAGATGAAAATGTTATTTCCCATAGGGTTTCTACAGTAATTATAAGTCGCAATTGCAGCCATGTTTGCAACCCCATCAACATTAAATGCGGATTGTTGGTAGAGGGTGCCGCAGTCATCAACCATGCAAAGTTTCAAAACATTTGGCCCTGTGGTTTCAGAGGAGAAGATTTTTCAACATCCACCAATCAGAATCAAAAAATGCTCCTGGCAGCCATGTTTTTCGATGCACGGTAACAAACTTGAGGATCAGTTGTAGAATACCTCCCACAGACTATCCCTGCCAGGTTTGGTTCACGTCGGCTCAGCAGTTCCAGGGAAGAAGATGAAAATGTGATTGCCCATAGGGTTTCTATAGTAAATATAAGCCACAATTACGGCCATGTTTACAACCCGATCAACATGAAATAAGGATTGTTGGTGGAGGGGGTCCCAGGCGTCATTTATATGAAGTATCAAAAAATTTGGCCTGGCAGTTTCAGAGGAAAAGATTTATGAAAATCCACCAAGCAGAATCAAAGAATGCCTCTGGCGGCCATATTTTTCAACCCACGGGAGCAAAATGAGTATCGTTTGTAGAGGATCTCCCATAGACCATTCCTGCCAGGTTCATGTCAGCTTAGTAGTTCCAGAGAAGGAGATGAAAATGTGATTTCCCATAGGATTTCTATAGTAATTATAAGCCGTAATTGAGGCCATGTTTGCAACCCGATCAACATTAAATGAGGACCGTTGGTAGATGGGGTCCCAGTCATCAACATGCAAAGTTTCAAAACATTTGGCCCTGTGGTTTCAGAGGAGAGATTTTTCAAAATCCACCAATCAGAATCAAAGAATGCCTTTGGCAGCCATGTTTTCAAACCCATGGGATCAAAATGAGGATCGTTTGTAGAGGACCTCCCATAGACTTTCCTTGCCAGGTTTGGTTCATGCCAACTCAGTAGTTTCAGAGGAGATGATGAAAATGTGATTTCTTTAGGGTTTCTACAGTAATTATAAGTCGCAACTGCGGCCATGTTTGTGGCCCAATCAACATTAAATGAGGATCGTCGGTAGATGGGGTCCCAGTCATCATTTATGTGAAGTTTCAAAACATTTGGCCTGGCAATTTCAGAGGAGAAGATTTTTGAAAATCCACCAACCAGAATCATAAAATGCCTCTGGAAGCCATGTTTTTCATCTGACGGGAACAAAATGAGGATCGTTTGTAGCGGACCTCCCATAGAACATTCCTGCTAAGTTTGGTTCACACCGGTGTAAAAGGAATGGAAGTCCGTAGGAACGTTAGTCCATCTGGACTATTATTCCGCGGAATTATAGTCCTAGGTCTAACATTTCTAGGAATAGTAGTCCGGCGGACTACTATTCCTAGAAATGTTAGACCTAGGACTATAATTCGGCGGAATAATAGTCCAGAGGGACTAATTTTCCTACGGACTTCCATTCCTGTCACACCGGCTCAGCGGTTACAGAGACGAAGATGAAAATGTGAAAAGTTTACGGACGACGGACGACGACGGTCGCCAAGTGATGAGAAAAGCTCACAGGGCCTTTTAGGCCAGGTGAGCTAAAAATTATACGCACCAGGATAAGGATTTCAAATCGTCCATTTCTTTGGTTCGGACTAAACATTTAACACCGAAACACTCAATTAGCAACACAGGGATTCATGACCAAAAATGTAAATTTCCCACCTGTTACATGGGATACATATAGTCGTTACACGATAGACAAAGATTGTTAGACAAGAGATTTTTAAGACCAGACATCGTTGCTTCATGGTGGTGCTCGACTAATCCGTTGCTAAATTATGCAATGAAGTTCCCGATGGTTTTTACAAATCAAAGAGAGACTGTATACTAAATAATTAATGGGAAATTATCGAATTAACAAATGACTCTATAGGTAAAATGTGGCAGCAGGGACATCCTTGTTACACTGCAGACATATTTAGGTATGTTTCACATGTAGGCACGAATAATAATTATATCAGGTGGGAAGAGACGAGAGGAACCAGATATTTATAAAAGATTTAGTCATCGAATGACTGGGGCCAAAGTACAGTATGGTAGCTGACCAAAGACATTGGAAATCGGGTAAAACCGAAGATGGTGAAGTTAGTAGAACACGCAGTTGTGGAAATTGTCAAATATGAATAAAATTAATTCTTAGAATAAAGAAATCCTTTTACAGCTCAATAAAGAGACTTTCCCCCCCAACATTAGGACATTCCTGAACAAACTGTTTTGTTACTGGAGAGACATTCGGAAACGATGTTAACAAACTTTACCAAAAATATATCATCATCAACAGCCTTCTCAGGAAAAGAAACACACAAGAGTCCGCTCTTCCAAATTACTAAAATCTATGTTGTTTTTTATCAAGCATACATTTATTTGTAAACATTACCTAGACATGACGGACGACTGTTTTGATGCATCTCGGCTGATCAAACTATAGCTCGGAAGTTAACCCTTTACCTAACGTAACGGCAAAAACCGGCCAGCGCTATTCTCAAAAATCGCCAATTAATTTTCATTATTTTTTTCATTTTTTGTCTCAAAAACATAGGTTATGACCCCTCGCTGGAACGAGCTCATCCAGCTCGTTCCAACGAGGGGTCATAACCTATGTTTTTGAGACAAAAAATGAAAAAAAATAGTTATTCAAGAATTATTTTTGCAAGTGTCGTCTGCTTTTCAGGTTAGGTAAAGGGTTAAGTGAATGTACAATGTAGCCATCGTGGACAGGCACAAATGCATGGGTTAGCAATATTGTCCACACATAAAACTTGAAGACTACTGACAGTAAATCACAACAAAAATTGAATTCATGAGCTTCATGAATTCAACGTCTGCTATTGATTCCGGTGTCTTATGTTAGGATTCAAATTTTAACCCTTTACTCAACATAACGGCCAAAACCGGCCAGCGCTAATTTTCATATTTTTTTTGTCTCAAAAGCATAGGTTATGACCCCTCGTTGAGCTCGTTCCAGCAAGGGGTCATAACCTATGTTTTTGAGACAAAAAAAAATGAAAAAAAATAGTTATTCAAGAATTGTTTTTGCAAGTGTCGTCTGCTTTTCATGTTTGGTAAAGGGTTAATGTATCTGTAGAAATTTTGCCCACCCTTGGATTTGTTACATGTAATGAACGGTGGCTGTACTTAGGCTCAGTTCCTTTCATATTTTCTTCTTTAAGATAACAAGTTAAACACTTGAAACAAAAAAATTGAGAATCTCTCGCTTTAACAATTTAAAAATAATTCTTTGAAATGTGCAAAAACACTAAGTGTCCAACGCACCTAGAAAAATTTCACATAGTCAAACTAATCTGAGAATTCCTCGAAAAACTGTAGTTTTTTAGCTCACCAACTTTAGTTGTGTGAGTTTATGGCATGGCTCGATCGGTCGGCGTCAGCGTACGTGTCCAATAATGTTAAAGCTTCTGTTTAGGTCACTAACTCGCCCTATTTCCACATAACTCGCCTTTATAATGCTGTTATAATGCTGCTATATGTTGATTATTATCATTCTACCATGATTAACCCCTCATACCCTACATTTTAAACATTTTTCTTGACATTTTTAGTTGCGTTCAGTTTTCTGTTTAGCTCAGAATTTCATGTTTAACTTAGTGTTTAGGTCAGATGCTGTGCTCCTTCTCTTCCCATGGCACTTATATTCATCATACATGTTCCTCAGAATCATTGTTCCATGATTAACCCCTCATACCCTGCTTTTTAAACATTTTTCTTGACATTTTAGTTGCGTTTAGTTTTCTGTTTAGTTCGGAATTTCATGTTTAACTTAGTGTTTAGGTCAGCTGCTGTGCTCCTTCTCTTCCCATGGCACTTATATTCATCAGACATGTTCCTCAGTATCATTGTTCCATGATTAACCCCTCATACTCTGCATTTTAAACATTTTTCTTGACATTTTTATTTGTGTTTAGTTTTCTGTTTAGCTCAGAATTTCATGTTTAACTTAGTGTTTATGTATGTTTCTGTGTTTTACTTTTAAGAGGTTGTGTTTAGGTCAGCTTTGTCGCATGTTATGAGCCTGTTTGATACAGTTCTAGTGTTTGCAAAAGTTACTATCAAAGAGGAATGTTGGTGAGCTATAGGGCGTTGGCGTCCTTCTTGTTAATGCTTAATATTGTTAATCAATGAATTCCAAAATGGAGGATACACTTCGAAATGGGACCGTGTACCCGGGATAACTTGAGCTGTGTAATGACAGCAAGGATATCCTCTTAGTAATATAATATAATATATTATCATATGACTCATCCGTTTTGTTCACTTTAAAACATTTGATATTTTGCTTTCATATTAATCAGTGATAAATAAAACCTTCCGTCGATTTCATTGGTCAATTTCAAAACTAGTCAATTTGATTGGCTGAACCAAATACAACTGGGACATATTTTCATAATTTGCATAATTGGGGTTGAAAGATTTCATTGGTCAATTTCAAATTTGGACATTCTGATTGGCTGAACAAAATATAACTGGGTCACATTTGCATAATTTGAATAGGGAGAATTTACGTTATCTGTCCTATTTTGGGTGGGTTATATTGTATTAATCTTTTACCTACAAGAAGAACGCCATTCATTTTTTTATATTTTCACTTTTTGCTTCCAAAACATAGGTTATGACCCCTCATTGGAACGAGCTCGTTCCAATGAGGGGTCATAAACTATGTTTTGGAAGCAAAAAATGAAATTTTTTAGTTATACGAGGATGTTTTTTCCAAGTGCAGTCTGCAATTCATGCTAGGTGATGGCTTAAAAAGTCATACTAAGTGGCTAATTTGTGCGTGTGTGCGTCATATGATAAATAGAATATGAAATGAGTGTTTTTCTCATATAATATTTATGAAACTCGTCCGAATTTGCCGTTTGCGCTCGCCAGAGGCTCGCCAAAACGGAAAATTCTTAGACTCGTTTCATAAATATTATATGAGAAAAACACTCATTCCATATCCTCTATATATCCGTCACCACAGGGCCCATCTCCCACGCCAGAATAAGCATGTATCATAATCCTCTTAGTCCTGTAACAGATGTTGTATATCATGTAACAGAAATAACCTTTCACACACACCCACACCCGCATAACATCTTGTCAACATTGCACCCTTTTTTCAATTTCTGTGAAAGAAAATGCCACTTTAACCCTTTACCAAACATGAAAAGCAGACGACACTTGCACAAAAAAAAAAAAAAAATTCCTGAATAACTATTTTTTTCATTTTTTGTCTCATAAACATAGGTTATGATCATCATTGGAACGAGCTCGTTCCAACAAGGGGTCATAACCAATGTTTTTGAGACAAAAAAATGAAAAAATAATGAAAATTAATTGGCGATTTTTGAGAATAGCCCTGGCCGGTTTTGGGCGTTACGTTGGGTGAAGGGCTAAAACCAGAGACATCAACATTTGAAAATATTTATGGAAAAACAAACAATGTTTGTCAAGAACGTTTAAAATGTAACAAGAACTGATACTCTTTGTCCAACTGTCAAACCAAAATCAACATGTCGGGCAACTAGACTCGCCTTAAGTTGAATTTTTACTATTCTGTAACAGAAAAGGTAGTTTCTATAACGTTTTCAATTTTTATCTCTGGCACCTTCAGTCAACTTCGTGCTATTAATAATAGCTTTGTAAAAAAGATGTGACCAAGTGTTTGATCAATGGGGAAAGTTCAGTATTCTTTAATATACTACTCAAAGTTTGCTAAGCACCAAATATTTGACACATCATTGTGAAATTTGTTTGTGACATATTTGCGATATTTTTGGTGGAAATGATTGAGGAATGCATTGAGATGGTCCCCAGTGTTTACATTAGCTCTCTTGACAAGGAGACTTTTCGTGACAGTCATGGAAAGCATGTACCCCTTGATTTTCATGATGTTTTCGTGTACTGCCTACATGTAAATGGCATGTGTAGGGTATTCAATCTTCATTTCAACACAAATCTTTGTGATTTAATGATTGAATATGGCAAACGCAAATGTAAGAAGACATTTTTCTGAAGCAGAAATGTGGCGGGCTGTAGGGATGGTGGAGCAATGGGCTACCCATCGTCAGGTTGGTGAAACCCTTGGTGTGCACCATACGGTGATCACCAGAGCCTGGACAAGATTTCAGCAGTGTGGCAGACCAGTAAGACGGCATGGTGGTGGCAGAGACAGGGCAACATCTGCAGCTGAAGACCGGTTTTTGATCATTCGGGCCCGTAGGAACCACTTTGCCACAGCAACACAGCTTCGCAGTGAGAATGCATCCGGGGTAAATGTTTTGACGCAGACTATCCGGGCAAGGTTGCACGAAGGTGGTCTCCGATCGAGAAGACCATGCATTCGCATTCCGCTGTCCCAGAACCAGCGCCAGGCACGATATGAATATGCTATGGACCACGTTGGATGGATCAGAGAAGATTGGCGACCTGTCCTTTTTACAGATGAGTCAAGGTACTGCCTAAAACACACAGATTGGCGTTCTGGGGTATGAAGAATACCAGGAGAGCGATTCCATGCAGCCAACATTGCTGAGCATGACCGCTATGGTGAAGGGTCAATCATGGTCTGGGCGGAATCAGCTGGGATGGACGTACAGAGCTCTGTGTCTTTGAACGTGGTGCATTGACTGCACAACGGTATATTGATGAGATCCTGGATGTCCACGTCAAATTGTATGCAGGTGCAGTGGGTGATAGAGTCACTCTGATGGACGATAATGCCCGTCCTCATGTTGACAATGCTGTCGGGGAGTACCGAAAGAGGGAGGGTATTGAACGTATGGACTGGCCAGCAAGATCCCCTGACCTCAATCCAGTCGAACATGTCTGGAATGAGTTGCAGCTTGAAATTTCAGCCCGTCCAGTCCAGCCAAGAAGTGTCCAGAGCTTGGTGCCATGCTGGTCCAAGAATGGAACAAAGGACCACCAGGAACCTGATTGGGAGCACGAGAAGGCGTTGTCAAGCTGTAATTAACAGTAATGGGTCTCATACTCGATATTGAAGCCATAGCAGTTCACTCCGTCAACTTTTTGGCATATTAAAAAATTTCCTCTTTTACCAAAAATATCCATTTTCCATGGTTATCGTATTCAAAAGCTAAAAAATAATGTCGAAGACAAATAAAATCTTAACTTCTGTACTTAAATCATTAAAGATATGATTAAATAAAAAATATATACACTTTTCATTACAATATTTCAACTAAAACGTGAAACAGGTAGTTGGTTATACTTGGTGCTAAGCAAACATTGAGTAGTATAGTTTGAAATTGTTGCATGAGTTACTTCGAGTTGAGGTACAGGAATCCGGAGACAATTTTGTTTTTCAATGTGATCAAGGTAGTTTTTCTCCTCTGTAATTCAGAGTGGTGAATCATTAGTAGCCACACATGGGTCACACGCTATAAGTCGCCAGAGTATTGCCTCGCTGAGATGATAAACATGGAAAAGGTCATTAGGGACACACATTTCGTCCCCTGAGTTCCAATGTGTTCTATGTGCCAATAGGCACATAGAACACATTGGAACTCAGGGGACGATTTGTGCGAGATTTCCGCTATTCACGCCATCGAAAAGATGTGAGAATGATAATGGATTGCCCCCTCCCTGGCTTCAATTGGCAGAACTCATGGGCTGCAAGAGTTAGAATCATGATTAGCCCAATTATACCATATGTATGGAGAGCCTGAGCGCGAGGCCAGAAATATGGAGAGCCTGAGCGCGAGGACAGAAATTTGGACAAAATTTGATATTGCCTCACAAAGCAACCACGTTCCAACATAGAAACCAAGAGGACGGACCTCAGCAAACAAAATGGACGCCGGGAACGCGTGTCACCATAATAACTGGCACTGCGCAGTTCCATCATATATCATCATGGTGATGACATTACAACATGCCCACCCACGCGCATAACCATGACAAGACAAATGTTCTTAAGCATGTTCCGTGGTATGACATCATTTCTGGGGCCCCGAAAATATGCGGTGAAATCTAACTCTCCCATCGCTATTACTGCTCACAAAAGACACATAGATTATGAAAACGTAAGGAGTGTAGGTGATGTTACGAGAGGGTATACCCACAATGAAAGTATCAATGACACTGTAGCTCAAATTGTGTAAGACATATACATGTATAGTATGTTACACAGCAATAACACACATCTAGGTAATGACCTCATAACAAAGGTACATGTAAAGTATTGTAAAGGTCTGAACATAAATACTGACCATAGCCTGTAACAAATGTACAGGTAAAGTATTGTAAAGGTGGGTGACAGTTAGATGCTAAACTAGAAAAGAAACCCCCATGGGGTTAATGTTACAATGGGGATCCTTGTATGGTGCTCCATAAGCCAAATATTAGCAATTGTTTTGGCCTGTTTGATTCAAACCCTTCTAAGGTCGATTCATGCAACTTAATAAATATAGGTATTTGAATTTATTATCGTTAGCTCATAGGGTTCCCACGGGTGAGGAGGTTTTATTTTTCTCATTGGAAATAGAAAATAAAGGTTGTGCTAATAATGTTTACCCTCACCAAACAACAACAAATATTAACACCGGAACTTGGCTTCAACACATTTGAATTCACACATCCCAGGGATGCTGAATTCAAGAAACATTATTTTGGCTGGTGTTTTTGGAAAAGATTTTTAATTATATCTCTTTTTGAGTTCCCGAGTGAGTCTGACTGAACCCCAAAATATTTGTTCTCATACTACAGTGATAACAAAAGCACCCAATAAATTTATAGCAGCCATTACTGACATATAAATCTTCTTTACAGGTTCTGTACGAAAAAGCTAATACACACAATTCCTGTAAATATGACTACCGACAGGCATTTTGAATTTTGGGCCGAGCCCAAAAGCACTCGTTAGTATCTCATGATAATAATAAACGTAGTCCTAGAAGTTCTGCACAAAAGACTGATTGCACCTAATTTCAGTATAAGATGACCGCCGGCAGCCACCGTGGATTTCCGTCCGCAGCCAAAAACACTCGTTCTGGTCCCAAGGTGATAATAAAGGTACCCATGAAGTTTCGTGAAGATCGGTTCATAAATACAGCCTCTAGCCAGAGCCGTATTAACATGTGCACTTACTGCGTATAAGTAGAACTGAATAAATCAAAGTTCATCTAATTTGCATAATTTCTGCACGAGAAAAAAAGTCCACAAATAATTAACAATTGGTCTGGGTGAAATTTATTGGATTGGGAAGATTAATAGGCTGGCCTGATGTCTGTGGCAAAACTATGTGACTATCGAATTCAAAGAAAAATCGCTTTGAATTACAACCATTGGGTAGACTAGTATCTTTCATTACGAACAACAAAAACATATTATATGTGATGTATTCCATGTTACTTATCATTCATTCAAAAATTATCCAAATCAGAACCTTCATATAGAAGTTCTGTACAAAAACACAGATTGTACCTAATTTCGGTACAAAATGGGCGCCGGCAGCCAGCTTGAATTTCGGACCGCACCTCAAAACACTCGTTCTCGTCCCAAGGTGATAAGAAAGGTACCCAAGAAGTTTCGTGAAGATTGGTTCATAAATACAGCCTCCAGCCCGAGCTGTATTGACATGTGTACTTACTGTGTACAAGTAGCACTGAATAAATCAAAGTTCATCTAATTTGCAAAATTTCCACACGAGATAAAAACCCGCATTATGTTTGATGTATTCCATGTTACTAAACATTCAAACGAAAATTTATTCAAATCAGAACTTTCATACAGAAGTTATGTTGAAAAAACTGATTGCACTAATTTCGGTACAAAATGGCAGCCGGCGGCCATCTTGAATTTCGGACCGCACCCCAGAACACTCGTTCTCGTCCCACGGTCATAACAAAGATACCCAAGAAGTTTCATAAAGATCGGTTCATAAATACGGCCTCTAGCCAGAGCCGCCGTATAGAAGTTTTGTTCAAAAAACTGATTGTACCTAATTTCGGTACAAAATGGCCGCCGGCTGCCATCTTGAATTTCGGACCGCACCCCAAAACATTCGTTCTCGTCCCAAGGTGATAATAAAGGTACACAAGAAGTTTCGTGAAGATCGGTTCATAAATACAGCCCCTAGCCCGAGCAGTATTGACATGTGTACTTACTGCGTATAAATAGCACTGAATATATCAAGGTTCATCCAATTTGCAAAATTTCCACACGAGAAAAAAACCCCGTATTATATGTGATGTATTCCATGTTACTAAAATTTCATACAAATATTTATTCAAATCAGAACTATTTTACAGAAATTCTGTACAAAAAACTGATTTTGGTACAAAATGGCTGCCGATGGCCATCTTGAATTTCGGACCACACCCCAAAACACTTGTTCTCGTCCCACGATGATAACAAAAGTACCCAAGAAGTTTCGTAAAGATGGGTTCATACATTCGACCTCTAGCCCGAGCCGTATTGAATTTTTGACAGACGGACAGACGGGCAGTGACAAAACCTCAAATTTGACTACGTCAGCGTTGGGCTAGATAATCATTTAGACTATTGAGCTTAGCCAAGTGTTTTTTTTTTTCTCCACGCTTCACCGCAGCACATCCACACGTTCAGAATACGACAGTATCAGAGGCGGTAGAAGCTCGATAAAAGTAGAGGGGCACAAATTTTCAAGGCTACCATAGTTCGGCCCAGTGGGAGAAAAAGTTACAATCGTATATCGGTAAATGTACTGTGACACACTATAGTGTCTCGTTTTGATGAACATATCGCGGCGTGGCCACTGTCCTGTCCGTTTCTTCTTCTTCAATCATCTTCCAACACGAAGGCTAGCCTTCGGGTTGAAAGATGGTCGAAGTAGAAGGAACGGACCGAAGCGATCGAAGTTGCGATTCTTTGGCTAAATGTTGTTTGGATTTGCAAATGATATATTACAGGAACATGGGGGGGGGGGGGGGGGGGGGGGGGGGGGGGCTCAGGCCAAAAATTACGGATACAAGGAGAAAATTCAATTCAATTTTTGGGACCCACCACCACCGGAATGCAAATTTTTGCCAGTCATGTCTTGAACACCCACCCCTCCCGCACAGTTTTTCCTCAAAGACAATTGGGGAGCCACACCCAATTTATAAAATCTGTTTAACGAAGTATTCAAATTACCTAAATCATAAAAATAAAAAATAAAATAAATACTTTTTCCAAACATGAAAGGTGCCGCAAACCAACTTGTCCGATATCCCAGCCCTGCTCTTGGGCATCCAAGGCATCCCTAGCCACAGATGGCCCCAAAACAATTTCTCTGCATATAAACCCACAACGGAAATGCAGCATCAGACCCCCGGGTAACCACTGGAACCCGCCTCCACCAACTGAATTGCAGATATACACCCATTCATGTTCCAAGCAACACAACCCTTGCCCCGATGTACAACATTATCTATGCCGTTCAGACACCAGTCGAATCCCACCACCAAGAAGCCCTGCCCAAAATATATTGTTCCCACCTGGAGGATATCTTCAACTGTCCACAAGAAATAGTTGTTTTTCATTTAATTACTTTTCGGTTAAATGTTTAGTTTGTACAGCTGGTCTGAGAGAGACCTAATACTGAAGTTCTTTGACCCATGCCAGGGTGGCTTGTCTGAGATGAATTGTCTCTTATTTATTTTTTTTAATGTTTGTGTCACAAGAATCATATTTACCTTGAAATTATACACGTTTTCCACAATCAAGATTTTTATTCTATCAATCTTTCCAATTATTCCATACATGGAAGCACATTAGACCAATGGCATGAGGCACACTGAGGCTTACAGAAGAATC
Organism: Pictodentalium vernedei; assembly: GCA_031216915.1. Taxonomy (NCBI): domain Eukaryota; kingdom Metazoa; phylum Mollusca; class Scaphopoda; order Dentaliida; family Dentaliidae; genus Pictodentalium; species Pictodentalium vernedei. Next base: position 90,548,183 of record CM062294.1, read on the forward strand.
AAATAATAGGAGCTACAAAGCACTAATAAGAGGCAGACTGCCTTAGTAGAAATATAAAGGAGTGAAAATCATGAGCAAATAGCTGGGAAACATTTTTTTGTTTTGCAAATTTTTGCCAGACCCAGAACAAGACCCACCCCTAATGAAGTGTAAAACATGGGGAAAAAATTCTAACATGGAACCCCCAACACATTATCGATGCTCTATTCTGTTCTAAGTTATGAATCTAAGCACTTGAATTCACTTTGGTTGTAATTACTTGTCTGTAAAATGATATTTGGCAAAAAATTGCATGACGCCGGCAGAAACTGCGCTTTGAGGTTCGGACCCACCCACCCACCCACCCACCCGGACCTTGTATCCTGGCATTTTTTTTGCGACCCCCCCCCCCCCCCCCCCCCCCTGACAGGAATGCCTTATATTGGCACGTTTGCATGTGTCCATTTTAACAGATTGTGTAACCATGTGAACATGTTTGTGAAAAAAAAATGGAGGGGTACGTGTCCCCTGTACCCCCTGGTTCCGCCGCCTTTGGACTATATAGAAGCTTGTCAGTGTTTACTGTTTTTGAAATTAGGCACAATCTGTGTTTTTGTACAGAACTTCTATATGAAGGTTCTGATTTGGATAATTTTTGAATGAATGATAAGTAACATGGAATACATCACATATAATATGTTTTTGTTGTTCGTAATGAAAGATACTAGTCTACCCAATGGTTGTAATTCAAAGCGATTTTTCTTTGAATTCGATAGTCACATAGTTTTGCCACAGACATCAGGCCAGCCTATTAATCTTCCCAATCCAATAAATTTCACCCAGACCAATTGTTAATTATTTGTGGACTTTGTGCACACTCTAAAATCAGTTGGGTTAAAAACCAGTCGATTTGGGTTGATTTTTAACCCAACTGATTTTAGAGTGCATTTTCTAACTATTTTGCTCATTTCTGTCGCTACGACTACCACTACTACACGTGCTACTGCAAACAATACCTCTAATATTGGGGTTACTGCTGCTGCTAAAGATGGCTATCCATCTCTACACACTTTTTGTTCTAAATTAAACAGCAGCACAATGCCCAAAGAATAGTGTCGAGTTTTAACTCCTAGCACTCTGGTAGTATTTCAAACTTTTCGTCATTGACTCCATGTTGCCTATGCAACATGAAAAATTTAACAAATTATATCTTGTTTGACAGAGCTCATTGAGCTCTGTCAAGCAAGATATAATTTTTTAAATTCTCAGTTGTACTGTGGGAAAAAATTGCTGCTGAAGACTTTAGTATTTTGACATCAGAGTGCAGAGAGTTAATGGGTGATTTTGAAATTCTCTCATTTTCCTCTTCGAGTCAAGTACATCAGGGGAGGGGACTCCTCGTTAGTTTTTGACATAAGAACACATCGCGAAGTTGTTTGCTGCACAAAATTTTGATAAGCCATGGTCGCATAATTTTGTTGTACTTCCCGGTCCGATACTACGACAGCGTGTTAGCGTCACACACAGGGCCGGTGGAGCCGGGGGGGGGGGGGGCGCACAGGGGGCACGTGCCCCTCCCCATACTCTTTTCACCAATTATAGGTACCCGAACGGCATTTTCAGACATAACATACATAACCCGTATGGTCACTACATATCACCTATACATATATGACCACATTGATTTTCAAGATTTTATTGAATAAAAATAGAAAGCTCCAAATGGAGCGTAATATTTCAAAGTTATGATTAGCCCTTTCAACCCGAGAGGCCACTTTTCCTGCCCATGAACATGATACTTTATAAATTCATTAAGTATAATAGCTGGTTATTTATTTATTAGGGTTTTACGACACATTAACAGCCAAGGTCATATCGTGTCGGTGACAGTTTTACAGGTGGAGGAAGCCGGAGTACCCGGAGAGAACCACCGAGCAACGACGAGCAGCTGTCAGCTCCCAAACATCATAACTCCGCACTGCTGCACAGGCAGGTTAGATTGATTGAAGACATGCGCACCATCGACGTGCAGTACACCTTAGTACACGGCGTCATCGTGCCCCCATGTGGTCAATCCGGGTGAAGTGCCTTACCTAAGGACACAACGCGGGAGTCCGAATCGATCGTTCAGACGGTCACCCATCCAAGGACTAACCGGGTTCGACGTTGCTTAACTTCGATGATCTGACGAGAAAAGGTTACCGCAACGCCACCGCATCCCCTATAATAGCTGGTAAGTGAATGTGTGGGGGAAGACCAATCAATTTTTTCAATATGCAGCACCGAGGCTGCACGTTGAAAATATTGATTGGTCTGCCCACAAATAATGAATATGGCCTTTTCCAATTGCTGCCATTGAATTAATATTGAAGATACCACCAGGGTTTTAAGGGTTAAGTAAAAACAAAACAAAATAAATACGCTGAAATAGAGTGGGTTCAAGGGTGAGGGGTAGCGTATATAAATTTATATATATTGCATGAATACAGCACCCCACCACCATTAACCCCCCCCCCTCGAAGGAAGAACAATTATTTTGCTCCCGCCGCTCCTGGTTACACAACAATTTATATTAAGTTGTTATAACGAGATAGTCGAGTTGTTATAACAGGAAAGTAATGTTGTTATAATAAGATAGCCAAGTTGTTTTAACAAGATAGCTCAGCAGTTCGTTATGCTGAGATAATGTTCCATTTGACGTCCATAGGATAACATCTCTTGAGGGACTTAGTCGGGACACCAGAAGGAGAGGGTTGATGAAGGGCACGACATTAAGGGGGGTGGACGGTAGTTTATCATCTCGAGATATACAAACTGCATGCATACTCTATTCATTTATGTATTGTTGTTTAAGACAATGACGAATCGTGACTGAACATGACTATAAAGCATGAATTCTATAACATGCAATATGATGCGTACATTACTGTACGACGATGTTCGTATGTACATGGCATTGAGTATACATTATGGATGTGTGATCATAATATGTTTGTTCAGTTGTTGATTGTGGGGTAGTCAAGAACTATCTGCTATTCGAGTTGGATGAAGGGTTAAATGCATCCCATAATATCGTTGTTCGAAGCTGCGGGTTCAGTACTTAACCATTTACCCCACGTAACGGCCAGCGCTATTCACAAAAATCGCAAATTAATTTTCATTATTTAATTCATTTTTTTGTCTCAAAAAGATAGGTTATGACTCCTCTTTGGAACGAGCTCGTCGAGCTCGTTCCAAATAGGGGGTCATAACCTATGTGTTTGAGACAAAAAATGAAAAAAATTAGTCAAGAATTTTGTTTGCAAGTGTCGTCTATTCTCATGTCAGGTAAAGGGTTATATAATTATAAACATACATTATTCATGCCCTTTAGGAATATATTAATGTATGTTTATGTCGAAAGAAGAACTAAACCCACGCAGGTACGGCGGAAAGAAAAATGCTATGGGGAGTGAATAAGGATTAAAGAGGAAAAAGTGATCGATCATTGAGGGGAAAATAATTCATACTGCACTAACTGTCCCATCGTACGTGAAGCAGTGTACATAATTGGTGGAAACAGTGTGTGTGTGTGTGTGTGGTGGGGGGGGGGGGGGGGGGGGGTTCCGCTCCTTCTGAACCCACGCAAGCTAACAATAATCTCGTTAATATAACATTACATGTGCGAAGATAAACTGAGTGTATATTTTCCGAATAGTCAGTCAGAAGATCGCGGGCGTTTCGTTTGGATACCAACCGCTCCTGAGAAAGTGAGCGCCAAGTAACGACATCAAGGCAGTGGCGTGGAAACCAGAGGAGGGGTGTAAGTGAGTCTTTACTCTCTCCCCAGTTTCTCAAACCTTCTTGTGTTCCCCACCTGCGACCTGTTTCGCGTCGGTCATAGGGCTGCACGGTATATCGATAAACAGATATATACCGGTATTCAAACCAATATCGATTGAATACCGGTGTAATTACAAAAATATCGGTTTATCGTCATTATTTATTTACCCACAATTTAATTTTCAAGATGTCTTGAGTTTTTTTTAACTGTAGCCCCGATTGAATAATATTATCCCTTTATCCAAGGAATCGTCTGTTTGTGCCCTCGTAATATACTAATTCAGCCGTTGAAAAAATAAATTTAAAAAATTTCAACAAAACTATATCATGTGACTCCTCATTGGAACGAGCTTGTTGAGCTCGTTCCAATGAGGGGTCACATGATATAGTTTTGTTGAAATCTTTGGGGAAAATCTGATAAACTAATTTTGAAAATGATAAATTTTGATATCGTCTGCGTTTGGTAAAGGTTTTTCGAACCGCATCATCAAGGAACGCTAATTCGTTCCGACTGTGATGCCTCGAGTCTCGATTTTGGTATTTGTGTTCATATATCTGAACAGTTTTCGATATACCGTATTATTTTTAATACCGATACCGGTATTCAGTTTTAAATATCGTGTAGCCCAAGTCAGTCAGTTACAAGAGTAGATTTGATGATACTTATACTAGATTTGATATATGCCAAACTCACTGTCGGGAGTACGGTGGCTCAGATGGTAGAGGTGAGGGGGTGCAAACCGAGAGGTCCTCGGTTCGAATCCCTCCTGCGGCAACCGCGTTGTGTCCTAACTGCCCACGTGGGGGCACGGTGGCGTGGTGTTCTAAGGCGTTCTGCACGTTGATGGTGCGGTGTCTTCCCACTGGACCATTTCCTTTAGACCAATTCCCTTTAGGCCAATTCCCAAAAGACCAATTCCCCTTAGACCAACTACATACTGTTATTGATTAAGGGTTGATTAAGGATAATTAAGAATACATTTATTTATTGATAAGCACTTTAATTGATAAAAAACAATAAAAAGAATCACAGTGTTTGAAAGTGTGTGATTACTACACCAATTATGAAAAATCTGCCCAACATCTATAAAATATCAACAAGCCAGAAAATAAGCACACTATCATCTGAAAAATGAGGTCCCCATAGGGTGAATTTGGTGATGCTACCCTGCACAGCAGGGTAACATCACTAAATCTACCCTCTGTGAACCTCAACCTAAAGCAAGGTCTCAAACACAAACAGAAAGAGGTACCCAGAGGATAAACTGGCCCACTGAGATAGCATCAGGAAATTCACCCTCTGGGGACCTCATTCTACAAATGACAGACTGCTTATTTTCAGGCTTGAATATCAATAACATTAAATACATTTATAAATATTTATAAATATATCAAATTATTGATATAGAATTATTTTAAAAGTAGAACACATCAGTTGATCTAAGGGGAACTGGTCTTTTGGGAATTGGCCTCTTGGGAATTGGTCTAAAGGGAATTGGTCTAGTGGGAATGAACCGATGGTGCACTTGTCTTCAACCAAAGTTTGTCTGGTGTTAGTACGTTGGGGAGTCTGACAGTTGCTTGGTGGTACTCTCCGGGTACTCCGGCTTCCTCCACTCATAAAATTCCGACACAAGGTAACCCCGACTGTCGAAAGTGTCGTTAAGCAACAGTAAATAAATAAATAACACACTGTCGGTCATACAAATGGAGGTCTGTAGTACCGGCAGCCTTGGGCCCAACATGCCTAGTTCGGAGCACCGGTACACAGAGACGTACTGGCCGTATCATCCACCGGGCCTGCCCCCCCCCCCCCCCTCCCGGTGCATCCCCCGGTAACTTTTCTTGGCCCAGTCCACCCCTGCTCGTACGGCATGTGTTAACTGAACAATAAGTTACGTCACGACTACCACATGTATATTTATTTATTAAGCTACACTGAATAAATTTTCAAGAAGTCTTCGCATACCCAGCTTTCGGTCCGGTGTCTACTGCGCATGCGTCACTTTCGGGGAAAAAGTGGGTCTAAATCTTAACACTGATGCCTATGGACAAAATATTTTAAACATTAATTACACAAATAACCTGTTGAAAGACAATATTTTACGCGTTATTTCCATTTATTTCCATTGTTCTATTTTAATATAATATGTTTATGTTGATTATAGCGCAATTATTTTTTGCTTCCTTTTTAATTTGAAAATTGGTCCTGAACATCGTGTAGAACCTTAGTAAATTTTACGAAGAAAGCCGACCCCAAGTGTGTTTAAATGTATTTTTTGACCTTTGAATATGTTAGGTGAAATTTTTACGCGTTATTTTAGTAATAAAGGATAACAAAGGGGGAGGACACGGTGGCGCTGTGTACTAAGGCGTAACTGGCGTCGATGGTACACTTGTCTTCAACCAGTGCGAACCCTACTTGTTTGGATTTAGTACGTTGGGGAGCCCGATAGTTGCTCGCTACTGCTCGGTGCTTCTCCGAGTACTCCGGCTTCCTCCACCCTTAAGACTGTCTGACACAAAGTGATCCTGGCTGTCGAAAGTGTCTTTAAACCCCAATAAATAAATAAATAAATAAATAAATAAATAAATAAATAAATAAATAAATAAATTCCAACAGCACGACGGCATGCCTTGCCTTGTAGTAGGAATATTTTATCAGACAAGACTTGAGCCATCACGTGCAGTCGGGACAGAGGTGGACTGGCCATATGGTCCATCGGGAAACTTCCCTCCCCGCCCCCCCCCCCATTGGGGGTCACGTGAGGCCCCACAATTGATGCAGCCCAATACGTGTTCGTGCATGAAATTTTGTGAAAATGATCAACAGGCGAAATAGATATGATTGCATAGACTGTCGGTATTCCGAAATGCTCTCTGTGTGGACTGCCATTGGTATATGTGGACTGCCATTGGCAGTCCACATAAAGGCATTTCGATATACCAACAGCCTAGACTGCGTATGAAGAAACAAAATTTTCTCCCATTAGGTCGCCATGGTCAGCTCGATGGCGCAACCATTTTTTCCGAATGAGCAACGGAGATGAAATAAATATGCATGCCATCGAAATGTCCTCCATGCGCATGGACTGCAATTGACACCTCAGATGCATGGAAGCAGCTTTCTTTCTGTTTGAAATATCAAAATGTTCTCCGGGTCCGGGTGAATTTTCTGATAACATTTCTTAGCCCAGTCCGCCCTTGAGTCGGGAAGATCAGGTTTAGGCCTATACCCTACCCCAATCCGTCATCTTCGCGACGACCTGAACGCACTACCCATGATTTAACGCAAGATTGTAAATCGTTCAATGAGTAATTAATTCGCGTGATTAATATTCACGCATGGTATCAATCAATCTTTACCCAACACGAAAAGCAGACGACACTTGCAAACAAAATTTTCGAATAACTATTTTTTTTTCATTTTTGCGTCAAAAACATAACTTATGACCCCTCGTTGGAACGAGCTCAACAAGCTCGTTCCAATGAGGGTCATAAGCTATGATTGTGAGACAAAAAAAAAAAAAGAGAAACAAATTATAAAACTTGAACGGTGTTTTTGTGAATAGCGCTGGCCGGATTTTACTGTTACTTTGGGCAAAGGGTTAACAGTTCTAAATATTGTAACTCCTGCTGTGATTTTGACCACTGTTTTACCCCCGTTTAATAAATATTGCACGAATGGGAATTATTACTGACCCTGGTGGCATAGATATTGATGTCACCCTTGACCTCAAGGACTGATTTTGTCGGATACTCAGAACAGATGATGATGATGTGTGTTTGAGATGGGGTCTCTCTTCCCGATATTTTGAGAACCCAGACAACAGCGTTTGGGTTCCTACAAAGATCCATCATTTGGGAGCATCTGTTTTCCAAAAAACTGTCTTTACTACTCGTTGGCACTCAAAAAATATGCTCTCACGTGAAATGGGTAGGTAGACATTTGTGTTTCTTATTTGGTTCCCATTATCATTTTGCGCACTGAATCCTTTCGCAACAAGTGCGCCTGGTCTCGCCTTTACATGAAATCACACTGGGCAAGATTTCTATGAGCTTTTTTTGTCTTCGTCTCACAACAGCTCACAAGGGAAATATTTCTTGCGAAACAGCACCTGACTATTGATATGAACATGTGGACGAAAAGACGTGGTTCAAGATATGAAAGCTTGAAAGAGTGAAGTTTGCCAGGGCTAATTAACCCTTTACCAACGTAAAGGCCAAAACCGGCCAGCGCTATTCTCAAAAATCGCCAATTAATTTTCAAAATATTTTCATTTTTTGTCTCAAAAACATAGGTTATGACCCCTCGTTGGAACGAGGGGTCATAACCTATGTTTTTGAGACAAAAAATGAAAAAAATTAGTTATTCAAGAATTTTTTTTGCAAGTGTCGTCTGCTTTTCATGTTAGGTAAAGGGTTAACCATTCCCACGCCCTGGAAAAAAATGTAATGTAAATGAATGTAGAATGAAAAGGAAATACATTTGAATAAAAAAAGAAAATACTGATTTCAAAAAAACTTAATGTTTAATTGTCATTTGTAGTAACCTTAACCTTGCACGGAAGAGTAATGCCCAAAAATAAATAAATAAACTTTCGTCATTTTTGCCTAATTATGACTGAAGAGTTCATTACAATCGCTTTTGATACTAATGAAGCCTACTTGATTACCAAAGGGAATACCTCCGCGCTGGTGGGAAAAGAATTTCGACCAGTTGCATGATGTGCAGATTGTTAACGAATAGTCATCAATGTGTTCAGGTATTACTCCCCCTTTCTCTAATAAAATTCTATTCAGTTTTTGCAAATCTATGTATTTTTTAGGATCTCCCCTATCATCTATCACACAGGACGGCTCAGCAGCGGCAACCTGCTTTGTTTCTTCATCATCAAGATAGAAACAACAAGAGTTTATGGAAGGACCCATCACAACCAGGATGTCCTCTGGCTGTGAACCAAACTCCCTGCTCATGGCACAAACGGTTTCCATAGCAACACCCTTCATGGTCCCGATCCAGCTTGCGTGACACACACCACAACACCGTTTTTGCGGATCTGCAAATACCATTACTATACAATCAGCGCCTGGAGCAGCTATTACTTCCCCTGGTTTATTGGTAATTACAATGTCACAGCCGTCAGTTGGTTTTGGTGTTCCTAATACCCACACTGTCTTATCATGTACTGCTCTACCAATGTGAAATTTAGCCGAATCATAACCTGCTGCATCCGATAGTCTTCGTCTGTTTTCTTCCACAACAACAAGTGGATCTTTTTTCTTATCTGTGTGTACAATATTCATTGATTTCATGCCGGAAATTTGTGATATACCGCCATTTCTTGTATGATACCCATGGTGAAACATTTGTGATGGAATTAAAGAACTATACATTATCCCCACGCTTCCGAACGATGGAAGCGTAGATAAATACTTTTTCACTTTGCCCAGTAGTATTTTGTTGGGATTAGAATCTCCCTTAGACACGTCGTTGTTGATAACCCAAGTATATTGTGGAGTGAGCAAGATGTTACACATATCATGCCACAACTGTTTTGAGGAAAGATGACAAATAATGTTCAAACGTACAATGTCTTGTTGATCCATCGACATCTTCATCTGATAAAAGTTAGCTATGTCATCAGTAGCATTTAACAGCGTCACTTCTGCAACATTCCCGTGATCGTCTGCTAGTCCGAGAAAGGATCTTACTACCTTTGAAGTGTCATCAACGGCAGGCAAAATGTAAATGTGATACCTTATGTCGTTATTGCTATTTAGAAGTGACCAAACTTCCTGTTTTACAGCGTCGGTCTTTTCTGGTCGCGGGTCTATTAAAACTGCTGTCATTATTCTTGTGCTGGTATCTCTCTGAAAACAAAAAAAAAAAAAAGAAAGAAAGATGACGGCGAAACATCTAAAAAAAACTATAGGTATTCGAAACCATTTGCATTGACAGACGAGTCGCAAAGATGACCGATTTAGGGAGGGGGAAGGGCGTCTTAACACCAGATTTGTCCCGATAGCGATCGCTCGAGTCCAGACCTATAAAATATTTCAACCACATCATAAAGGCATGCCCTCGTCAAAGGAATACCTTGATGATGTAGTTGCAATATTACTGCATGGATTATTCTGCCATCTTTGGGAAAGGGTCTCCCACCTGCGGCAACCGCGTTGTGTCCTTGGGCAAGACACTTCACCCCGATTGCCTACATGGGGGCACGATGACGCTGTGTACTGAGGCGTACTGCACGTCGATGGTGCGCATGTCTTCAACCAATCTAACCCGGCCTGTGCTGCGGTGCAGAGTTCAGAGTTACGATGTTGGAGAGCTGACAGCTGCTCGTCGTTGCTCGGTGGTTCTCTCCGGATACTCCGGCTTCCTCCACCCGTAAAACTGTCACGGTCACGATTAGCCATTGTGCATAAGTATGTGACCTTAAACACCAATAAATAAATAATACTAAATAAATTGGGAAAGGGTCCGAGGCCCATGTAGTTGGGAAATTCTGCATCAAGAAGGCTCCAATTGGGAATTTATTTGAGAGAAGAAACACACAGAAGAAATGTTACCTTCATATTGAACTGAGAAAATTAATACAGAAGCCACTAGATCTGCATGTATAAAATACATGTAGTAAGTTTTATAACAAACAGTTGCATGATTGATCAGTATCTTTACTCTCTATTAAATAAATTGTTCTTATACTGTTAAATAATGAAGATATTTTTGCATTTTGCTGCCCTTTAACAGTCGACATTCTGTGCCTTTGCAGTTGTATCTAGGCAAGTCTTGGCTGCCTATATAGGCAGCCAAGACTTGCCTAGAAACAACTGACAAGGTTCTTTAGATGTAACTTGTAAATGCATCTAACAACTGCCTGTAGAGGTACCTGTTTGATTGCTTTAACAAGACCAATACCGGGTCTGGACCTGCGGCGCTGCATGCAATTGAATCGGCAAACAGGAAGTGGCTGCACGGCAGATCTGAAAATTGCACACACGATACAACTGATCATTATCAGGCTCCAGATGAAACATAAAATCAATCCCTTGCATAGAAGCCGAGAAAAGTTTGACGAAATATTTCAGTGTTCAGTAGGTACAGTAAAATTTCAATGTATCGGCAAACAGGAAGTGGTTGCACGGCAGATCTGAAAATTGAACACACGATACAACTCATCATTATCATTATCAGGCTCCAGATCAAATATAAAATCAATCCCTTGCATAGAAGAAAAGTTTGACGAAAAATTTCAATGTTCAGTGGGTACAGTAAAATTTCAAAGTATCGGCAAACAGGAAGTGGCTGCATGGCAGATCTGAAAATTGCTTACACAATACAACTCATCATTATGAAGCAGCAGACCAAATATAAAATCATTCCCTTTCATAGAAGCCAAGAAAACCTTGACGGAAAAAGCGTTTCGGACTGACGGACGGAGTCGAGCGGTTACTAGACCTGCTCTGCCGCTGGCGACGCAGGTAAAAAGTGATGAAAATCAAAATTAGGCCTTCAAGAGTTAAATGATTAAATTTTTATTTGAAAGTGGACAGATTGGGAAATGTTGGGTTTGAATTGGGAAAAATTATGACAAAATGCCATTGGCAATCGGTCCCATATTCGGCCCCTGTAGACACCCAAAAGAATCCCTGATTAGTCAGTCGGGATAATAGCTAAAAGCTCAAGACTTCTTGAAAATTTATTTGTGGATAAATATAGAATAAACGCATACGTATTATTCTACTCGTAGAATAATTTTTTCAAATAAAAAAAAATGATTCTACGAGTAGGATTATAATGAAACCGTCGAGCCTCTGGATAGTCGCTTTTATTCTTAAATCTACGAGTAGAATAATTTCTTTTACTTGAAAACACTATACGTTTATTTTGTTTATCCCATTCATCTTTTACAGGGCAGTCGTGGCGAAATCGTGCCGTTACTCGCTACAAAACACTGCGAAAAGTGAGGAGCACATTGGTCCAATTCGATCGACAAGCAAAATTGCCAAAAATAAACAAGGTGTAGTGATACATTTCTGTTTAAAAATAATTCTCCTACGAACTTGAGCTAAACTGGCAAAATTATTTTATTAAATGAAAAATGTTTATCTTTCTTGTTTTCGTTGTTTATTGTTGTTTTTTTTCGTTACTTTCCTAATTTGGAAAATGAAATATCAATCATCATGTACCCGCCTTTCACAATCGAACTTGTATACTTTTCCACGCAGGGTTTCGATTGGTTTAATTTGTGTCTTCTTTGTTAATTGTTGTTCATTTTATTATTGTCAGGCAGAGTTGAAATGTGTCATATATTCTAAAACTAAACATTTAAGCGACGGGCAGCGTTTCGTCGGTTCATCATGTCTCCCACAGGCCATTTATGGGATACATAAAATATACACGTGGTTGTCGTGACACAACTTCTAATTTAATTAACAAGTACTGTGCCCGTGCTCCAAATTGGCAATGCTGGGCTCCCAAAAGCCCACATGGTGTACTGCTAGTAGAAGTGAAAACCAAGTATGACAGTGATTGATAAATGATAGAGGTACAGAAAGACATATTGATATTAATATTTTTGATATTGATATTTTATTTGCCAGTATACGAAAATGATACAAAGTTTACATATTGAAATTATAAGGCCTAAAAAATTAAAAATGTATTTCTCAGGCCCTCCCGCATGGTCATTTTGGCTGCCGCATGCTATCTTTTTATGACCAATGTAAACTTAAAAAAAATAAAAAATAAAAATTAAATGGTTTATGTCTGATATTTTAACCAAGTTAAAAAACTTGATACATTTGTCCCTTAAGTGCAAGAAGGCTTTGCAATGCGTTAGCATTGCAAAGCCTTCTTGCTCTCAAGGGACGAAATACACCACCACCACCCATGCTATTCCGTAGATTATGAGGCCTAAATCATAAACCAAGAACATCAACTTTTTTGATGGCAAAGGAATAATTACAAATAAAAAATAAAATAAAATAAAAAAACGCTCGCCCGCATGAAATTTTTACAAATAATGGCCTGAGAAACAGATCTACTTTGTGTGGCCTAACATAAACATCTCCACCAAAAAATTTTACACATTGTACATTTTCCAAAATAACTGACACATTGAATACTGGCAGGGAAAGGCATAGCCAGATTGGCTGTCTTCCTACCTTTCCATGTCAAAGAGGACAGACAAGAAAAGAAAGAAAACAATAAGTAGGGAAAAAAGGGATAAATAATTGTAACATTGTGGATTCCATACTCTGGTCACACTCCGACATGCGTTCATAGTGCCGCTGATGGTTAACACCTGCAAAATGTCGCTCTCTTGATTCTGCCGACACAATCCTCCAGATACCTTGGAGGTAACGGAACAATACATAGACCTACGCAGTGATTGGCGGAGGCTGAATATTATATATTATTATATATAATTTATCCAACGCAAAGAACAAAACCCGCCACACACAGAAATCACCATTCAAATTTGATTACACTTTCACTTCCCGTCTCAAAACCGCATGTCATGACCACTCGCTGGAGCGAGTTCGTTCAGCTCGTCCCAGTGAGGGCTCACAGCCATGTCCTTGAGACGGAGAATGAAAGCTGCCGACTTAATCGGTTCATGTGCCACATAGGTTGAGACAATCTGGACAATAAGGGTTCGAACAGGAGACGTCTTCAGAATAAGAGGCGAGAAGCGTTGCTGTTAACTTTTTCTTGAATTCATTCCTATTCTCTATTTTTCTAATGTCTCTTTCTAAGTCATTCCACAGTTTTGGAAGTGCAAACACCAGTAATTTATCAAGGGCTTTTGTTCTGGATTTGTGTCTGCGTACGAGACCTGTCTGGCGAGTGTTTACATTCGTTTGATTATTTACGATTGAGAAGAAGTTTGCAAATGAACCCGGAAGGTTCCCATGATGCCAATCAAACAGGAATAATGTGGCGCGTAATTTGTATAAGTCTTCTAACTTCAGTATACTATCTTTGATAAATAGAGGGTCAGTGTGGGCATTGTATTTCTTATTATTTATTTTTCGTAAAGCTCGTTTCTGCAGTTTGTAAAGACGATCACAGGCTTTGGATGCACCCCATAAAGGAATTCCGTAGATTAAGTGACTCTGTATCAATGTGAAATACAATGTCATATTGGTTAGTAGTAAGTGTGCTAGAGTCTCCGGCACTAACTACTGACTACTATCGCTTCAAGTTGCTAGGGTGTCCTTCACTTACTACTGACTACTATGGCTTTAAGTTGCTAGGGTGTCCTTCACTTACTACTGACTACTATGGCTTTAAGTTGCTGGAGTGTACATCACTTTCTACTGACTACTATGGCTTTCAGTACCTACATCACTATTCGATAATCACTATTATACTTGCTTTCACTACTACTGGCAGTCGAATATAGTCCGATCAGCACAACACCTTAGGTGGATAATGGTATTAACTGGTTAGGTGCTGGAAGCCACTATCAGGGCATTCAAAAATGAGGATACCAAAGTAAAAGCTAACGTTTTCCTTGCTCATGTTTCATATGCAGTCAAACGTAAATAATATTTTGTTTATATAAATTTGCTCTATTACAAATGAATGTAGGCACTCTCCAATAATTTGAAATAGAACAAATTTTGAATAACAAATGCAGATCATAAAAAATAATCTAGCCCTCAACCAGTTAAGGACTAGCAGTAGACCTGTGGGATATATACAGTACGCCCCATACTACAGTACTACAATACTGCATGAACTTGCATTATACACTACCTATACCAACTTTGGGTCAGCCAACGCCTTAGACGAATAGTGGTACTAAGGGCTGACAGTAGACCTGTTGGGTATAGACTGTTCATCCTATTCTACCGGTATAAACTATCAAGGACTACATGGCAATGCTGCATTGCCTTGCATTACATATTGCCTATACTAACCCCCGATGATAAAAATACAGCCAATGTGTTAACAGTACCAAAGACAAACAATAGACCAACAGGGTATATAACGTCCATCCTATACTAACACACTAGACAACCAAGCATTGACATCATCCACCCCACATTACCACCTGGCCTAGCATTACGCACTGCCTATACTAGCCATACGATAATATAAAACCTTAGTTGGATAAGTAGTTTCAAGGCCTAATAGTGGATCTACAGGGGTAAAAACCCTACATCCTATACTACCACACTGACAACCATGTATTACCCCACCCCAACACATCGCCTGGCATAGCATTACGTACCACCTATACCAGGATAATATAAAGTATTAAGTGGTAGTAAAAAAAGTGCTAACAGTAGATCAACAGGGATATATACGTCCATACCCTTCTACCACATCAGTCCAGAACGAGAAGCCCGACACACACGTACTCGAACAACGTAATGTCGGATTGTACAGTGGACAACAACAACGATCAATGCTTATATGACGTCGCGTTGGCATCTTGACGACACACCGTCATTGGCAACGTCAATTGTTTCACGGGGAAACCTTTTCAAGAAACCCTCCTTTCCCATCAATACTCTTTCACCTACCCATGCTATATACCCGATGCCATGTGTGTACATATATCACTATATACACCATAGCATACTGGGATCTAGCTGAGTAGTAGGAGATGTGGAGAGCGTGCCCCATTGGGTGGAGGGAATGGTGGAGGGGAAGTGGCCTCAAAGTCACGTGACCTGATGGCCCCATGTTGTGTTATCATGGTAACCCGCGTGAGCGGCCATCTTGTGACGTCATCCCCATAGTGATACGTGGTGTGAGTGCGCGTGCGCAGCGCGTGTTGATAGGGTGATACGTGTTTCCGTCGTCCATTTTGTATACTGGAGGCCGCCATCTTGATTTCCATGGTTGCACGTGATTGCTATGTGATCCAATGGCTTCTAACAAGACAGGGATATGCTCGGAGGGTATGTTCCTTTGTAGAAGAGTAATTTTTGCGATGCGTAGAATTACCCAAATAAATTGCGTTTTTTTTTATCAACTACCCAACAGAAGTACACGGATGTAAGGTTTCTTCAACACATATCCTCCAACAATACCAAGCCATAGGTATCCTCAAATTAGTATCCCATAAAAGGTATTCTCCAATAGTCCAATTGTACAATACAATAGGTATCCTCAAATACCCGTATGTGCCTATGTGCTAGGGCACATTGTGTCACATTGTGCCTTTTCACATAAGTAAATATAAGCACATATCGGCACATAAAGTATGTGCCTATGTGCCAGGGCACATTGTGTCACATTGTGCCTTTTCACATAAGCACATATGACAAAAAAGGGATTCTCTAGTAGGTATCCTCGAATAAAACAATACCGGGTCATAGGTATTCTCAAATACCCGTATGTGCTTATGTGCTAGGCCACATTGTGTCTTTTTCACATAAGCACATATAAGCACATATCGGCACATAAAGCATGTGCCTATGTGCTAGGGCACATTGTGTCACATTGTGCCTTTTCATATAAGCACATATGACAAAAAAGGGATTCTCTAGTAGGTATCCTCGAATAAAACAATACCGGGTCATAGGTATCCTCAAATACCCGTATGTGCCTATGTGCTAGGGCACATTGTGTCACATTGTGCCTTTTCACATAAGCACATATAAGCATATACCGGCACATAAAACATGTGCCTATGTGCTAGGGCACATTGTGTCACATTGTGCCTTTTCACATAAGCACATATGACAAAAAGGTGTGCCGAAGGTATATGTTTTTCAAAAAAGGGGTGCCGAAATTGGGATGCCTGGGGATATTGCCATTGGATATAGAGGCAATGAGAATCGGATACAACTTCGTTGTAATAAGGGGAGATAGCTTTGTTCGATTAAGTATAGGTTATGGGAAATCAAACAATCTGATTGGTTAGTTATAATTTATATAAATGATCTAGATAAATGAAACAACAAGAGAACTTGGAATAGGGTCAGAACTAACGAGAATAGACCAGAACAGCTAAATATAGTAATAATAAGCAAAGCTGTTCCAACTGATAGGCTCTGCTACTCTACTGGAGTATACTCTAGAACAAAGACACATGGCCAGATAGGCGAAAACTATTGCATATATAGATAGAAGCAGAGAATTCTGAAAGAATTCGAAATAGTAAAACTTGTCGGGTTGTTTGTTGTAATTCTACGAATCGGGAAATTACTCTTGTTTAATCGAATACACCCCCTGTGCCCTTTGGTACTATAGCACAACGTGCTAAGCCGATAAAATGGGGAATCCGTAGTAAATAAAGTAAATTTCGGTGATTTGGAGGGATTGTCGGGTTTATTTGGGTAATTAAACGAGGATTCTGGGAGAATTCTAAGCCAGAATTACTCTTGTTTAATCGAATACACCCCGGTACCCCCTTCATACTATAGCACAACGTGCTAAGCCGATTAAATGGGGAATCCGTAGTAAATAAGGTCGTTTGGGGTGATTTGGAGGTTGGGTAATTCTACGAATCGGGAAATTACTCTTCTACAAAGGAACATACCCTCCGAACATACCCCTGTCTTGTTAGAAGCCATTGGGTCACATAGCAACCACGTGCTACCATAGAAACCAAGACGGCGGCCTCCCGTATACAAAATGGACGACGGAAACAATATCACCCTAACAACACGCGCTGCGCATGCGCACTCACACCACGTATCACTATGGGGATGACGTCACAAGATGGCCGGTCACCCGGGTTACCATGGCAACACAACATGGCGCCACCAGGTCACGTAACTATGACGTCACTTCCCCATCCACCATTCAATCCACCCAATGGGGCACGATCTCCACATCTCCTACTACTTAGCTGGATGGAGCCGAAGTTTTGCATATGAAAAATTTGCTCCCCCAGAAGTCCGGTTCCTATGGGAATTTAACACTGGCTGTTCCCCCAAAATGTTGCGGGTCAATTCATACGTGGTATGCTACAAATGACAATGGTTATTTTTTTTTAAAGTGTCATCTACTGGACTTGCAAGGGTTAAAACTGCTAGAATATGAGCTTCCAGGGCTGAACGAGTTAAGATTCTAGATGCTTAACCCTTTACCCAACGTAACAACCAAAACTGATCAGCGATATTCTCAAAAAATCGCCTATTAATTTTCATTATTTTTTTTATTTTTTGTCTCAAAAACATAGCTCGTCGAGTTCGTTCCAATGAGGGGTCATAACCTATGTTTTCTGAGACAATAGAATTTATTTTTGTAAGTGTCGTCTGCTTTTCATGTTTGGTAAAGGGTTAACTGTTGTGTGTTGAAACCCTCTAGGCCGTAGGTCAATTACTGTTAAGCCGTGGAATAATAAGTGAATTTAGTAATGCGATTTACAAATATATGACACAAGGGTTACCAGTGGCGTAGCGGTGGGGTGACTCGTCCCCCCCCCCCCCCCACTCCCATCAAACACTTTTCTGAAAAATGTTAACCGCATGATTAGTGTCTTTTAACTCTAATATTTCTTGGGGCATTTTGCTAAAGTAATACAACCATTTTCTGGTTACTTCCGCCTTAAAAATGAGTACTTAGTGTTCTCCAGTTGGCTTGAAAAAATGTTTTTTTTTTACCCGGGGAAGAACCTGGACCTTCATCTGGAGAGATACGCACCCCAAGTCCGAGACGAGGTGAAATGTAGCGGGGGCAGTGGCAACAGGAAAATATTTCGCCCCCTCCCCCCCCCCCCCCCCCCCACTCCGTTTCATTTAACACAGCTACGCCACTGTGGGTTATCCAAACGTTAGATTTGTTATTTGTTCACCCCTACTTCTTCTACACTTGCTGAATAGATGATCCCAGTCGTCTCGATCCGTCTAAGGTTTCTCAGCTTGAATATTTCACAATGAAGATCCAAGATACACTCCCGATAAGCTTCGGACGCCAGTATTTATATCAAAGTCCGAAATGCAAAAGTAAGAAAAGTTGAGCTATCTGAATCACTATATCCCTCCCTCCACTCTCTGGCACTGGGTCGCAATTATGACTTATTTCCCCATCGGCTTGCCAAATGAAGTTAACCCTTTAGCTACAACGAAAGGCAGACGGAACTGACAAACAAAATTCTTTAATAACTATTTTCTTTTTCATTTTTTGCGCAAAAAAATATACCTTATGACCTCTCATTGGAACGAGCTCGTTCCAAAGAGGGGGTTATAAGATATGCATGTTTTTGAGAGAAAAAGTGAAAAATATGAAAACTGAATGGTGATTTTTGTGAATACCACTCTTCGGTTTGGGACGTTACGTTACGTTGGGTTAAGGATAAAACGCACACTATGATTCTGTCTTGCAAACAAACATTCTTATGAAAAAAATAGGGGCGCGGTGGCTCTGTAGGTAGAGGTACAGGCTGCAAGCCAAGAAGTCCTCAGTTCGAATCCCACTTGCGGCAACCGCGTTGTTTCTTTGGGCAGGACACTTCACCGCCATTGCACTCGTGGGGGCACGGTAGCGTTGTGTACTAGGCGTTCTGCACGTCGATGGGGAAATTGTCTTCAACCAATGCTAACCCTGCTTGTATGGAGTTAGTATGTTAGGGAACCTGGCAGTTGCTCGCCACTACTCGGTGGTTCTCCGGACACTCCAGCTTCCTCCACCCGTAAAATTGTCCGACACGACGTGACCCTGACATATCGTGTAGGACAGTTTCACGGTGGGGTGCCGGAGTATCCGGAGAGAACCACCGAGCAGCGCCAATGCACCTCACGTGTGCACTCGGGATTAGGTGTCTTGCCCAGTGGGTCAAAACGGAGCGTCGATGGCGTGGGTCGGGATCAACCCGCAAACCCCCAACCTTCCGGTTAAAAGTCCAATCAGTCACTGCGGTTCCTGGAGTCTGTACAGAGTAATTAACCCTTTACCTAACGTAACTGCCAAAATCGGCCAGCGCTATTCTCAAAAATCGACAATTAATTTTCATTATTTTTTTCATTTTTTGTCTCAAAAACATAGGTTATGACCCCTCGTTGGAACGAGCTCGTCGAGCTCGTTCCAACGAGGGGTCATAACCTATGTTTTTGAGACAAAAAATGAAAAAAAATAGTTATTCAAGAATTTTTTTTGCAAGTGTCGTCTGCATTTCATGTTAGGTAAAAGGTTAATATCTTCCAGGAACAATAATAATCAAACTAACCCCGAAGTGTAGTTTTCACTAACCTTGATCTCAAGTCCAAAAAAAATTAAACCAGTACGAACGTAATTCGAAGCCTCACAATTTCTTTACAAGCCAAGATCTTTAAAATGAACTGTTGGTTCACTGATTAATCGGAAGTTTTATATTTAAAGTGATCATTGTATCCAATACACGGACGATAACAGTTCGGCACAATTGGGTATGCATTGAATTGAAACACCTTTATCCTTGGGGTTGACAAGTGCCAATAGAGATTAGACAGTTGAAAATATTTGAAAATATTTACCCGTTACTCTGCACGCATGGACACATCCCAATGGTTCTAATACAACATGCTATCAAACACAGTGAAAAAATGACAAGCACCCTCAACCCTCGTGGACTACCGTATTTATTCTTTTCAGATGAGATCAAATTTCGTACTGTATCTTCCTGTCTAACAAGAGAACCGAGTGACAGCAACGGTACACATGGTTGTGCATGTGTGTGTTTGGGGCCCCACGATGGGGTGAAGGTGCGTAGTCTGGAAGTAAGTAAGATGTGGATGTAAAGATCCCAGTTATATACTACCTTTCACGTGATTTAGACCCTCTACGTGAGTTCGCCTGTAGAACCACGCACACGGCCAATATCACGGACAATGCTATTCACAAAAAATGCTTTCATATTTTATTTTTCAATTTTGGCTTTCAAAAACATAGCTTATCACCCCTCACTAAATCGAGCAAAAATTGACTTTTTTTTCAAGTTAGTTATTTCCCAAGTTATTCGAGAAATGTTGATGCAGTGTTCTCTGGCTGTGCTATGTAAAGAGTATTACAGGACATAACGCAATTCCCGCTCAATGCAAATGTGTATATCGGTATATACATTGCATGCGTCATTGTAGTTACTTGTCCATCCACGGGTATATAGACGCCTATCCTAGTTACGTATAGTTCTTGTTTGATGCAAAATACGTGTTACGACAAACAGTACATGGAGAGTGTATTGTCACTAAATCACAAGTAGACTGGAGATTCCACCCATGCAATAATTGCAAATTTGTTGCAAAGCAAAACAAGGACAAGCAAAGTTCCAGCCAATGGACCTCCGGGTTAAACCCGGAGGTCCATTGGCTGAAACATAGCTTGTGTTTTTTGTCTATATACACATAATTTAAAATTGATACATTGGGTGATAACTCCACTCCGTGGGTGATTTAGTCTCAACCCACTCTCTATCTGACCATCCACCAGATAGACATCTATCTACACACTACCTTGCTTAATTACTGGAGGTTTGAGGATCCAACGGGCAAATTAGTAAACCACGAAACAAGAGGTGTAAACAACCCGGTGGGTCACAAATAAAAATCTGCTTGGTGGGTTTTCAATCAGTTTCTTTTCATCTTTCAAAGAAAGGTATAGATAGTGGCAAGTGACTAATCGTCCTGCAGATGAAGCCATCAATACCATAGACATTGGCGTCGCAAAGTTGACCGATGGGGATGGGGGTTGAAGTGGGGGGGGGGGGGGGTGGATGTAAACCTGAATTATCCCGACTGTGATGGCTCAAGTTCAGAGACTAATCAAATATTCTGACTACATCATCAAGGCATGCCTTCGTCGAAGATCCTTGTTGATAGATAGATAGATATTTTATTTGTACAATTTTCTTACATAACAGTTAAATATTGTGATAATAACAAATGCATTAAATATATTGAACAGGGGCAGCATGGACAAGATTGTCCGTCTTCCTGCCGCACCTAAAGTAAATTATTTTCAGATTTGGGACTGAAAGGCGACATGAAATGGAAAGCATGGTGTAGCAAAATCTGCTTGGGTTATAAGTATATAAGTGTGTAAATAGTTAAATACCCACATGTATAAATATCATTTATTTCAGTGGTTGAGACTACTGGTAGAAAAGTACTGCTATTGTTAGTTCTGACTGGGATATGTTGTCTGGTCATCGAGTATTAGGGAATGGGGCTCAATTTGTAATGTTGATTGGTCGGTTTGTTCCATTGCCTGTTTCCCAGCCTAAGCGGGTGGTGAACTACAAGACTTCTATTCCTATATATAGCAAGATTTAATCAGAGGGAGCTAGTTTTATTATTAACAACTACAAGTGCGTTGAGGAGAATGCAGAATGATGAGAGGGACTCTCATATTGCACGGGGTTTTGCAACCTGTCTACAGTCTGGACAGAATTGGTTCTTACATTTTACAACATTAGAATAATTTGATAAGTAACTTTTTATTAATTCCTTTTTAAAGCTGCTTTTAAATTTGACATTTCTGAGTGTCTGATCCAATGAATTCCAGATGGTTGGGAAAGAATGTTTTGGAAGGACAGAGGAAAACTCCGTTCTTGGAGTAGATGTGTTCAGGTTCCCAGCTTGTCGGGTATTCATTGCGGCTGTGTTGTCAAAGAATGTTTTAAACGATTCGGGTAGGTTTCTGCTCTCCCAGTCAAATATGAACGATGCCGCTTGTAGTCCATACTGATCCTGAAGTTTCAGTATCTTCTCATTTTGGAAGATGGGTTCTGAGTGACTCCTGTAGCTTTTGTCTGATATAATTCTCATGACTTGTTTCTGTTTTTTGAAAATAGCATTTCCATGGTCGGCATGTCCCCAAACTAGCAGCCCATAGGATAGATGACTGTGGAAAAGTGAGAAATATAGCGTTCTTAAACAATTTTTTGGTAGTATTCTCTTCACCTTATTGACCATATATATTGTGTTTGACAATTTTCGACATATCATTGATGTGTGCTATTTGAACGTGAGATTTTCATCTATAACGATACCTAGAAACTTTAGAGATTTTTCTGACATACCGTTGCCTTCGCGCGTTAGGGGTTTGTCATCTAATAAAACTTTGAGATTATTCCATTTCAGGTCATTGTTTTTGGGGTGAAATAACATATATTTACTTTTTGTGATATTTATTGCCAGTTTGTTGCAACAGCACCAGTGATAAATTTTTGTCAGCTCAGAGTTCACCTTTTCCTCAACTTCCTTCATCTTATGACTGGATGTATGAAGTGTTGTATCATCTGCAAATGAGAGTAAGCTTAAAGCCGTAGCATTTGGCATATCATTCACGTAAATGAGAAAGAGTATAGGTCCTAAAATGGACCCTTGAGGTGAGGAACACCACAATTGATATTACACAAGTCGGATTTCCTTCCCTCGATTTCGATATATTGTTGCCTTCCTGTTAAGTAACTTTTAAACCATTTTTTGGTTATTCCCCTAATACCATAGTGATCAAGTTTGTGAAGTAATGTGTCGTGAGTTATAGTGTCGAGCGCTTTTGGTCAATAAATATGCCTACTGTAGAATCTCTTGTCTTTCTATCATTATTTTCAGCAATGTTGATGTGTTTGGAATGTTAGTCATTCGGGAATAATAGGCCTTTTTCGAAACTGCCATCTTGGACTTTAATCTATGCAAGGTCACTAGTCGCGAGATGGAAACATTTCAAGAAAACACATTGTGAGCAATGGGAAAAGAGAGCGGGTGAACTGCTTCGGACCCCATTACGTTCGTCAGTGAGAATTCCAAAAAACATTTAGCCAAGGTTACCATTTGTTTAAGGCAATAGCAATACTGCAAGAGAACTTCCATTATTTCGAATTAAGTTCCTGTCGACAAAAATGGTGTTTGAATGCACGCTGTGTCATTACTCCGTGGCCATGGGCACTATTTTCAACAACTTCCGGGGAATTCCCAAGACGAGAAACTCCGTGCAACGCACGTGTCCTTGTTGCCATTCAAAACAAGTCCTCGCCTCCGTAAAAAAAACTCTGTAAACCTGCGATGTTCCACCATTTAACATCGTCTAGGGTTGTCCCTTCAGTTAATTCGAATGACGACATCGGTTTTAAGAATTTAAACTTGATATTTCACAAAACTAGTTGATTTGGCTGTCATAGAACTCAACGCGGTGAACATGGAAATCACTTTGTTTACACCCCGCAACCCGTTACCTTGCATAGATTAAAGTCCAAGATGGCAGTTTCGAAAAAGGCTTATTAAACGTTTTTTTCTGTTCATGCATTTTCAGGCAAAATGATTGGATGAGTACTTCTTTTTTTTTCTTTTCATACACAATGAACCGAAAAAAACTCATTTAGACCAGCCCTAAACCATGTCCCAATGTCTGTCTTAAAAATTATGTTGCACATTGTCAATGGAAAAGAACCCCTGCACGCTCATATATTATTTCTACATGAAAAGAAATTAATATTTATCTCATCATATTAAAAAGTCTTTCAAAATAAAATTTAATAAACAATGAAATCCTTATCATGCTTTTTATTCCATGTTCAATTTGTTTCTACGTAATTGGTGATCCTCTACGTTCATAGTTTTACCCAAATCAAACGTAAACAATGGCCGGTCATAATAATCCACAAACGAAACTCAAGCGAACAAAGCTTTCCAATTTCCAAATAGCCTGAATGAACGCTTTCTGAGACAAAATTCAACCAACTTCATGTCATCTGGGTTTATATCGAGCTCCACATTTACAAACTGTGTTTTCAGTTTCTCAGGAATTTGACAGGAAATGGTCAAAATCAGAATTAAATTTAACTCAGTGTTTCTTTGAATGGCAACACCCTCCCGTCAAGTGGAAAATGAGATAGAAGTTTTGTGTGGGCGTGGCCTATAAGTGACGTTCCTTTTAACTTACGTAATTCATTGTTCAATATAAATTTTTTAATGACGCAAGAACATTTTTCAGTGAAATGCATTGTTATTTCAAGCAGAATTTTAGAAAACTATGCCTTTTTTATTCAGTTATCACTAGGAAGCATGATGCGACCTGGTTTTTATTTTAACGTCGCGAAGGAGAAAGTGCTTAAATTTATTGCCCCCCAAGTTTAATTTTAAGGAATGGTCGTTTGTTTCTGTCTATTTCTTGAGTTATGGACCCCCCAAAATCAAAGGCCAAACATAGATCAAATGGGCTACGCCCATTTACACAGTCTGGCCTTTGTTTTTTGCCATAAGTGGACCAGGTCTGGTGGTGCATTATTGCTCGTACTCGTACTGCTCGTACTGGACTGGTGGCTGCTCGGCTGGTCTTGTTTCCTACTTCTTTTGTTTCTTCCTTTTCTTCTTTGTCGGCGGGGGTGGAGGTGGAGATTCCTTGACTTTTGGCGGTGAAGGCGGTAGTTCCGTCTTGTTTTGAGCTAGTGTTGTTGCCAAAACGATGTTAGATTGTAGTGCAGCCGTTGCCTTTCTGAGCTGTGCTAGCTGGTTTTCCAGGTCATTCGTGTACTCCTTTCGGAGAGTGGCTTCTCTCTTGGCTTCTTCCATGAGCTGTATCATTTGTTTTTGCTCTTCAGCTTCAGAGCTGTGTGTTGACTCTTCTGTTCCCACGATCTGCTGTTCAAGTTCGTGGGTCAGCTTGCTTAATTCTTCATCATTTTCTTCTTTAGCTTGGGTTCCAAGCTGGATATGGAACTGGAGAGAGAGAGAGAGAGAGAGAGAGAGAGAGAGAGAGAGAGAGAGATTTGATGTCTGGGTGATGTCTGTTGGTGTTTTTTTCCCGGCGGATTGGAGGATTTCCATTTCCTCTCCTTCTCTTTACAGGATTCTTCAGTCTTCCTTTTCTTCCAGACCTCTGGGAGCTTGGCATCCCGGCGCTTAGAGGATGGGCTTTTCTTCTTTTTCTTGCACTTGGCCCTGTTAGCATTCTCTGGGTGTGGACCAGTGTCCGACTGGGCAAAGGTACTACCACTCCCCAGAAAGGCCGATGGTCTGGCTGCTGGCGTCTTTGGTTTTTGGTACGGTTTCTTTGTTGGAGCCGTTCCAGGGGGTATTGGAAAGTCCAAGATCACCTGGCAGGTATCACCAGAAACATGGATGGTCCAGTTTCTGGTGTTACCAACATTCAGACATTTTAACATACCCAAATAGCTTCCGTGGAAAGGTCGTCCGTGCTGTGGTTAGTAGTGCTCACGGAGAATCCAGTGGAGCGTCCGAACTGATCAACAGTCGACAGTGATGATGATCTGCGGATTATAGTGTCAATGACACAGCAGCTTAGCGTGACTGTGTGTAGTGTTTGATTTAAAGGATACTGTTCAATGTTTATGAAAGGATTATAAAATAAGACAAGAATTGTGATAATTGAGAATATGTCACGGTTGACCGATCGCGACCAAAATAAGATAATAATCTCATCTGGATATCCTACCGAGTCTCCTACCAAGTTACAATGAAATCCCTTCAGAAATAGGGCCCGTAGATAGTGCTAACGGAATCCAGGTAACGTACCCAAGCAGTGGTAACGGCTGACCGATCAAGATATGATAGTCCCAACTAGACATCATAGCGAGTCATCCCACCAAGTTACAATGAAATTGCTTCATAAATAAGAACTGTAAACTGTGCTAACAAATCTAAGTCACGTCCCCGTGCAGCCGTCACAGTTGACTGGTCACGGCCAAAATAGGCCGTTCTCATCTAGATAGTATACTGAGTCATACTACCAGTTTACAGTGAAATCCCTTCATACATGCAACCTGTAGACTGTGCTAAGTAATTTAGTTCACGCGCCCCTGCGGCCGGTTGACCGAACCTGATCAAAATATGACGTTCTCATTTAGACATTTTATATAGAGTCATCCTACCAAGCTACAATGAAATCCCTTCATAAATATGACCTGTAGACTGTGCTATATGTTTTCGGGTTTCGAACCCGCGCAGCTGCCACGATTGACCAATCGCGACCAAAATGGGACGTTCTCACCTGGACGTGACCTCAAACCTGCACATGAAATTAAGTGATGATCGGACAAGAACTGTGGGGTGTAGCCTGTACTAAAGAAAATGGTAACAGACTTACAGGCTCACAGTCTTACGATGTGGGGTGTATCCTGTACTGAAGAAAATGTTAACAGACTTACAGGCCCACAGTCTTACAGACACCCAAAGACTCACAGACTTACTACGCACGCGCGATGGCAATAGCTTATCTTGATTTTGTCGCGTTAAGCTAATGATGTCAATATCTCCTATCTTAACTTGTCAAGGTAAGCTGATAGTGGCGATAGCTTATCTTGACTTTGTTAAGTTAAGCTAAAAATCAAGACTTCTTGGATACCAATGAGCAATTTACTGGAAATTGAGAACAAGCAACCCAAAGTACCTCTAAAAGAAAGGATTTGCAAAAAGAGTAATTCAGGAGTCTAAAGAGAAGATATTTATTTATTTATATATTGGTGTTTAAGGTCACATATTTCTGCACAATGGCTAATCATGACCACGACAGTTTTACGGTTGGAGGAAGCCGGAGTACCCGGAGAGAACCACCGAGCAACGGCGAGCAACTGTCAGCTCCCCAACATACTAACTCCACACAAGCAGGGTTAGCATTGGTTGAAGACAGGTGCACCATCGACGTGCAGTACGCCTTAGTACACAGCGTCACCGTGCCCCCACGTGGGCAATGGGGGTGAAGTGTCTTGCCCAAGGACACAACGCGATTGCCGCAGGTGGGATTCGAACCGAGGACCTCTCGGCTTGCAGCCTGCTCCTCTACCAACTGAGTCACCGCCCTCCCCCCCCCCCCCCCCCCACCCCCGACATTTCATCATGCGATGTCCAATATATATACTGAACTCAGAAAACAATAGTTCGCGGAAATTGGGAAACTAAATCAAAACTTGACAAACATGAGCGACAATCAAAATGTATAGTGAATAACAGGAGACGTGATACATGCAATGTCGTCTGCAACATGGTTAGATCATTTCTTCGAAAAAGAAATGATTCACCTGATAAGTGTTGATTGGATATATGTATAGAGTAATATATACTGAAATGTATGGCTATCTTTATATTGTTTATTGTTATAATACACTGGCATCTGTCTCGTGTACTGCAGTGCGGAGTTACGATGTAGGGGAGCTGGCAGCTGCTCGTCGTTGCTCGGTGGTTCTCTTCGGGAACTCCGGCTTCCTCCACCCGTAAAACTGTCACGGTCATGATTAGCCATTGTGCATAAATATGTGACCTTAAACATCAATAAATAAATAAATCTGTCTCGTGTGGACGTTATTGTCATTAAACTATCTACTATTATTCGATCTACTTAACCGAACTTAACGCCCAAAACAGGAGAGCGCTATTCACAAAAATCACTATTTAGTTTTCATTATTTCTTCTTTTTTTGCCTCAAAAACATAGCTTATGACCCCTCATTGGAACGAGCTCGCTGAGCTCGTTCCAATGAGGGGCATAACCTATGTTTTGACGGAAAAATTGTTTAAGAAAAATTGTTATTCAGAAATTTTATTTGCAAGTGTCGTCTGCTTTTCGTGTTAAGTGAATGGCGACTCGTCTGTTCGGGTGAGTCAATCAAAAGATTGGATATTCCAGACTGGAATCAAAGACTTTTCGGAAGTGGAACCTCCCTCCCCGAACTCTTCTTCTGCCATCGTATCTCCTGGTCAGGTGACCTGATGATAGAAGAAAGGTCAAGAAATGTTGATTATATACATGTAAAGAGTAAAAGATACATATGTGGTTATCTGTATATTGTTTATTGTTATTATTTACTGGCACCTGTCTCATGTGGTCGTTATTGTCAATCAATCAATCAATCAATATATTTGGGTTTAGGTACTAATATTGTTAATCTAACTCACTCTTTCTCACGCTGAAAAATCTCTCCTTCGCCGCGGATTAACGTTTGTACCTACCCCATCAAAGAAAAAGGCACCACAGCTGAATGAGTTAGACCAACAAATGGTGGATTATCATATGTATACTGAAAAGGGAATGCGGCTCGATGATTTTTGTCACGGTTAAAAAGATCTCGAATCCAGAACCACATGTTTTCCATTTTACCAATAGATTAGTCTGACTGATTATTTTGACGAAAATTCTGGCGTGAGGCAACCTAATTAAAGGGTGTGAGGCAATCCTAATTAAAGGGTGTGTTTAGGAACCGTGAATGTGCAGATTTCTCGAGCTGGAGCCATCACGACTAAATGATAAATCATTGTTGGTTTATACAAATACAAATACTTTTCCAGGTGAGCGAACGGTTTTACAATAGAATGATGACAATTTGGGACTTGTTTGTGTGGCACGACAAACCGTACTGATGGATCCCTTGCGCCAGAAAAATGGATCCAGAAATTGATAAATCTTATAAGAAACTTGTCCAACAAGTCAGCTACATGGAAATGTTGAGCGATAAGCAAAATCTTGAGCGTGCCGAACACAAGGCACTGGCTTTTTTGCGTGACGATCAGAACATTGTCATCAAACCAACTGATAAATCTCTGGCCACAGTAATTATGGACAGAGAAAATTATGTCCACGAAGTTACGCGACAGCTCAGTAATACCGATCACTATAAGAAAACAGATGCACACCTCTGGCCGGATAATATTTCTAAATTTTGTAAAGTGTTCAGTGACCTCTTGGAGAAAGATTACATCTCTCAGAAACAACTCGAATATTTGGCAGCTTCGCGCTCTGAGGTAAAACCTAAAACTTTTTTACATTTTGCCAAAGACGCACAAACCGACAGACACTTGGACTAGTCCTAGCATGCCCAAAGGCAGGCCGATTATTTCAGACTGCGGATCGGAATCGTACCACACTGTACAGTCTATTGATCATTTTTAAACCTGTAGCTAACCGCTGTGCAAGCTATATAAAAACACCCGAGGACTGTGGGCTAAGATTTCAGATCTCAAAATTTCGAAAAATGCATTTTTGGAGACGCTAAACGTCGATGCCATGTACACAAATATAGACATTAATTCGGGCCTTGAATCAATCAAAAACGCCTTAGAGAAATTTCAAACACAAAGCGGCCCGATAAGGAAATACTCCAACCGGGCCTGAAAATAAGCTGTCTGACATTTGCAGAATGAAGTCCCCAGAGGGTGAATTTGATGATGCTATCCCACACAGTGGGTCCATTTATCCTCTGGGTACCCCTTTCTGTTTAGTTTTGAGAACCTGATTCAGACTGAGGTTCACAGAGGGTAAATTTAGAGATGCTACCCTGCTGTGCAGGGTAGCATCACAAAATTCACCCTCTGGGTACCTTATTTTGCATATGACAGTTTGCTTATTTTCTGGCTCGACTACAACTGTTGGAAATCAGTCTAAACGGTAATGATTTTGAGTTTGGCGGTCAATATTATCAATAAATCAAGGGTTCCCCCATGGGGAAAACATATAGTCCGCCATTTGCCTCCATTTTTATGTCAAACTGGGAAGAAGCAGCTGTTGATCTGCCGACAAAAACCGTCAGTTTTTCTCAGGAATCTGGACGATATTTACTTGGTGTGGGAACACTGGAGGAGTGATTTTCAGGATTTTGTGGATTTTGAAATAGTCTGAAAGCTACCATTTCAGTGCAGCCAGTTGATTTTTTGGATGTTACCCTTTACAAAGCAGAAAAATCCATCCATTCCACTGGCTGTTTGGATTACAGGATGTTTTTTAAACCGACAGACTTCCATCAGCTACTTCACAAAAACATACTTTCAGAGGAATTATCAAGTTGCAGATTATCCGATTCCATAGAAATTCGAGCAGTAAAAATAATTTTAACTCTGCCAACTCCACGTTACTCAGTGCCCTACGAGAAAGAGGGTACCGTGATAGATTTTTCCGTGATATTAAAAAAGGAAACTCTCAGACAAATAGAAAATACTTACCCCGCGTCTTACAATCCCAATCAACCCGTTAAAGTCGGGCACAATCGATCAGTTGTGGGAAATGGGAAGGCCACCCCTTGCAGCAAAACCCATTGTAAGCAAAGTTACTTCCTCAAGGAGTCTGACTCATTTTTCATTCATCAGACCAAGTGCCAATACAAACTTCGCGACGGCATGGACTGTGACGCGAAAAATATTATAAACCTGATTACTTTTACTTTGCGTAAATGCCAGTATGCAGGAGAAACCAGCTGGCCCTAAGGAGCGAAAGCCACCCAATACGGTTCCGACATATTTCAACGAGAACGCCACACATGTTTCTGAGCAATTCAGTACTCCGGGCCACAACATCAGGCAGCACTTTAGAATAATTCCAATCGACAAAATTCCACGTCAACAAGACGAGAGTAGTATAGCATGTACCCGATCGTGCCTGATTACCCGGAGCTTTGGGGGTGCAGCTAGTGTTAAATTCCCATAGGAACCGGAGCCGTTTGGAGGTGCAACTTTGGGGGTGCAAAAGAACGGCTCCTTGCAGCTAGATCCGGTAAATAGTGTACGTACTGCATATATAGTATGCTATGGCAAGTATAGTGATATATGTATGCATGGGGCTATAGGTATATATTATGGGTTATTATTATTATTTCGGGCTCAAAAAAAAAATGAGGCGAATGACGCTAAACTGAAAATTAATTAACCATGGCCTAAGAATCCGCTATGATCTGTGTACGACTGTGTTCCAATCACGGACAGGCATGTTCTCATCCCGGATTGTCCTGCCACACAAACAAGTCCCAAATTGTCATCATTCTATTGTAAAACCGTTCGCTCACCTGGAAAAGTATTTGTATTTGTATAAACCAACAATGATTTATCATTTAATCGTGATGGCTCCAGCTCGAGAAATCTGCACATTCACGGTTCCTAAACACACCCTTTAATTAGGATTTATGCGGAGGTTTATGTATGACAAATTGTCATTGGAGTTATTATGGACTTTCACCCCCACTCCCCAACTTAGTCATAACAAACAAGCATATTATGTATCTTTTAATGTGTAATCAGTCACCCACTCAAAAGTAATATCACTAGGACGAAATAGTAGATGGTATTCGTGTTAGAAGAAAGGCAACCGATGAAATGAAATAAAATAATATCAATAGAAATAGGACAAATATCGAATGATGACAACAGGCCTGTTTGGTCCGCCCCATGGCCCTGTTTTTGTTGTTTGTCGCAGTGGAGTAAGTACGGTGGACTTGCCCCCCCCCCCCCTCCCCTAACACTATCGCTACCCACCCACCGCCTAAAAGTCTCCAATATCAAGGCTACACACACTACAAATGCCTCTTTGAGCTTTAACCCTTTACCCAACGCAGACGATATCAAAATTTATTTTTTTAAATACCATTTTTTAAAAATTTTCAAAAAATTTCAACAAAACCATATTATGTGACCCCTCTTTGGAACGAGCTCGACGAGCTCGTTCCAAAGATGGGTCACATGATATGGTTTTGTTGAAATTTTTCTAAAAAAAAATTGCATATTACGTGGGCGGATGAGGGTGATTCGTTAGGTAAAGGGTTAAATTTTTCAAAACTTTTCTCGTGGATGTGTGTGTGTGTGTGTTGGAGGGGGGGGGGGGTCTAGTCCAAACTAGGATCCACTGGTCGTCGCCCCCTCGTTCCACTTCCCTTCGGGGAAGTCGGAGAAGGGCGAGGGGCGACCTGAGGGTCCTAGTTAGAATTAGGGCCTGGGGAGGCCCCCAAACCCCACACAACGGCCTTTCAAATATCCTCTTTGCCCCCCCCCCCCCCCAAACACAAGAAAAAAGGAAGAAAAAAAGATGTTACAGAATTCTGGCTACGCTCCCGGTTTGTCGGACTACTTGTTGGTCGTCCGAAAGCCAACATTTCTCTGAAAGCCACTAATTTGAAAGAAATTGCATGGCTCTTTGACAAAATTAGTTTTCCTTATTCAAAAATACCCTTATATGTCATGTATACGTTGTATGAAAGCGAGCGCTCGTTATAAGTAAATGTCAATCGAGCCTCCGAACATTGGTACGGTCCAAACCCCCTGCATTTCTAAGTCCCAGGCTCCTGATTCATCTACCCGAATATAAGCAAAGATATTGATGAATTTCAGAAACATGCAAGCCATCAACCACCCGTGCTCATTCCGCCAGAATAGGCCTAAATCTACACCACTGATGTTATCAATAGGACATATTTTGTCAATAAAACTTATTGTGTTTACGTCACGGTGTACACTTTTGTGACTCCAGCAAAGCTGATCGATTTTCTATATTTTTTCTTTTGTTCTGCAAACCCTGGAATAAATCTGTCATTTTTATATTCTCAATGGGAATTATTTGTTCACGGTACAGTTTTGTATATTGAATATGCATTTTTGACTGATAAACTGACTTAAATTTAGATTATATAATACCAGGTAATATCGTAAATATTTTCCATTTATTTGCAGTTTTGATACCGCAGGCCGAGGTGTGCCAAGTTTTATCTCAATCGGACGAGGCAAAGTTGAGTCCCCCCAGTCTACAAATAAATGTAGAGATATAGTCTTAGTGGTTAGAAGGGTTAACGCGGCGTCGGATGCTATCGCGACCTCTGTGATGGCCTTTTCCGGATCAAATGCCGCTTAGGTGCCAAGTTTTGGCTCGATCGGCCCAGGCATGGCGGGGTCTATAGCCGAGAGAGAGAGAGAGAGAGAGAGAGAGAGAGAGAGAGAGAGAGAGAGAGGGAGAGAGATAGAGAGAGATAGAGAGAGAGAGAGAGGGGGTGGGGGTATCCCATTATCGTAGGGTCCAGGAGCTTTCTCGGATAATAGAAGGTCA
Source organism: Pictodentalium vernedei (assembly GCA_031216915.1). NCBI lineage: Eukaryota > Metazoa > Mollusca > Scaphopoda > Dentaliida > Dentaliidae > Pictodentalium > Pictodentalium vernedei. The sequence goes on from CM062294.1 coordinate 90,581,687, forward strand.
GTACAAGGATGCCAGCAGAGGAGCTACAGCTCTATATACATACATATCGATTACGGCATTATCCGCGATACCACATGGACACCATCACCTCTAGTAATGGATTTCCGTGTGTTATCGCGGATATCTCTGGTTTGTTTCTTAGGGTTTAACGACACTTTCAGCAGCCAGGGCCATATCGTGTCGGAGAGGTTTACGGGCGAGGAACTTGGAAGCCTGAATACCCGGAGAGAATCATCCAGAGGTGGCGGAAGCTCGACAAAAAGTGAAAAGTGGAGGGGCACAAATTTTCAAGGCTACCATGGTTCGGCCCAGTGGGAGAAAAACGTACAATCGTATATCGGTAAATGTACTGTGACACACTATAGTGTCTCGTTTCGATGAGCATGGCGCGGTGTGTCCTGTCCATTTCTTCTACTTCAACCATCTTCCAACCCGAAGGCTAGCCTTCGAGTTGGAAGATGGGTGAAGTAGAAGAAACGGACCGATGCGACCAACGTTGCGATTCTTTGGCCAATTTTTATTGGGTTTGCAAATATATTACAGGAATGCCAGTATATTGGCATGATTGCATGCGCCCATTTAACCCTTTACCTAACATGAAAAGCAGACGACACTTGAAAAAATAATTCTTGAATAACTAATTTTTTTCATTTTTTGTCTCAAAAACATAGGTTATGACCCCTCGTTGGAACGAGCTCGACGAGCTCGTTCCAACGAGGGGTCATAACCTATGTTTTTGAGACAAAAAATGAAAAAAATAATGAAAATTAATTGGCGATTTTTGAGAATAGCGCTGGCCGTTTTTGGCCGTTACGTTAGGTAAAGGGTTAACTGATTGTGTAACCACGCAACATGTCTGTGGAAAAAAGTGGAGGGCACGTGGCCCCTGGTTCCGCCGCCTCTGTAATCATCGCGCAGTGGCGATTAAGTGTCAGACTCTCCAGATTACTCACCCGACACAGCAGAGTTATCAACGGTCGAAGAAAAGTACACCATCGACGTGCCTTAGTTCATAGCGCCACCGCCCCCACGAATAAATCTGGTAGTGGATGTCGTGTCCCCGTGCTTGTAAAAAAAAAAATATGAAGTCACAGAAACCCCACGTTCGAATGAGGGGTCATAACCTATGTTTTTGAGACAAAAACTGAAAATAATAGTTATTCAAGACATTTTTTTGCAAGTGTCGTCTGCTTTTCATGTCAGGTAAAGGGTTAAACGTTATATCACAACATCAAACGTATTGCTTTCGAAAAGCTAGAGTTTTAATCATGTCCCCTTTTTCAGGTAATATGTTATCAACTGAAGCAGGGATAGCATGAGTACTAAATGGGTGGGGTTGGGTCCAGGGTGGCTTTTCCAGTCTTGGGGCTATTTGAGAAAAATCCCCAAAATGGTTGATATTTTCGAATATCCTGTAACTTACCGTTAATTGTTCAATCTATTTCTTGAGCGGTGCAAAATGCAACAGTTATAATTAGTAATGCTGTTCACAAGATATTGTTCAAACCTTATTATTATTTTCTTGTCACAGCCTATGACCCTATCATTTGATAGGCTCATCCTAGTGAGGGGTCATAAGCTATTTTTTAAGACAAATTTTGTTTTTATAAATTTTAGGTATTGCAGGTGTTAATCCTAAATCTGCTGCCATACGGCAGTATCAATTATATTTCTGAAAAAAATCCTTTCCTCTTCTAAATAATAGATCTCGCCCCCCCCCCCCACCCCTCACCAGCGGAACGAGTGCAGTGTGCTTATTCCAATGAGGGGTTATAAGTAATGCATGTTTTAACTGCAGGGCATCATAGCACCCCCACTATACGATGGCAAGGTGAGCTGGCTCTCCACATCCTTCTCCCACAAGGTTGGGGGGGGGGGGGGCGGATGTGCGGCTCAGGTCTCAAAATACATCAGCATGTTTTGTTCTTCATATGAACTACTGTTGTAAAATGTGGTCAAAATGATACATTCAAATGATTCATTGAGATTTAGTGACACCAAGTTGAGCATTAAGCTAATCCATAACAGACGTCTTGTCAGTACCAGTTCGTATCAATGAATGACAACAAAGGGAGATTGTCCGCCAGTGAGCGCATTGGGGAGATAATATGTTACAACTGTGCATTAACCCAACAGATGCCTATGTACATACTTGAGGGAGACCACCAATACAACACTACGGCTGAGATGACAAGTTGAGTTGAAAGATTCGTGTAATTAATTCACTGGCATGGGATTGTTACATGATATCTTGGGTAAGTTCAGGTGAGGCAGTCAATTTAGTATTTTCCGGTGAGGCCTAAACAAATTAAAAATCTGTTTCACGGGCACTCCCGCACGGTCCCTTTGGATGCCCCATGCTCTCTTTTTATAACCAATGTAAACTTAAAAAAAATAAAAAATTAACTAGTTTATGTCTGATATTTTACCCAAGTTAAAAAAATTGATAAATTTGTCCCATGAGTGCAATAAGACTTTGCAATGCTTCAGCATTGCAAAGCCTTTTTGCTCTCAAAGGACTAAATACACCACCACCCAGGCTATTCCGAAGATTATGGGGCCTAAAACATAAACCAAGAACATGAACTTTTGATGGCAAAGAAATAATTACAGAAAAAAAAAATAATGAAAGTGTCAATGACACTGTAGCTCAACTTGACAAACTTGAACTTGTTAAGTTATAAGTGAAATGGCAAAATTGAAGATCATTGGTACCAATGTTATTTGGAGAAATTTCACCATAACAGCATTGTGTGTGCGCAACGTTAAGAGTAATCCTTGAATTTTTAAAAGTAAACTGTAAGATTGGCTAAAGGAAGAATGTTGATACACAAATGCAGTAAGTTCAGAGGTTATTGTAAATGGCAACTTTTTTCACAGGAATGAATGCTTATCAATAGCTCTTATCTAAAGGTCTCGCCCAATGAGCACACCAAGTTAAAAAAAAAATCCTGATAAATGTGGCCTGTAGGCCATGTCAAAGAGGAATGTTGAGGCACAAATGCAATAAATTCAAAGACTGTTGCTAACAGCAACAGTTTTTGATGGAAATGAAAAGAAAATCGATAGCTCCTACCTTTGTCATCCTGCATAAGCATACAAAGTTTCAAAACAGCCTGATAATGAATGCACCCTCTGAGGCATGCCAAAGGAAGATGTTAATGCAATGTTTTTTTCTCTTTTTTATGGAAATTCATAAATATACCCTGCAGAGAGTGCAAAGGGGATAAGTTGCTACACAAATGCAGCGAGTTCAAAGGCTGGTGAAAACGACAATAATTTTTTAAAGGAAATGAAAATAAATGCGAACTGTGAGGTGTGTCAAAGGAAATTGTGGACGTACGTATGTACAAACGTACGTACGTACAGACGCCGACGGACGAGAAGTGATGGCAATAGCTCAGCTTGACTTTGTCAAGTTGAGCTAATAAATGTGCCCTGTAGGGTGTGCCAAAGAAATATTGAGGTCTGACTAAACTAAGTTCTAAGAACGTTGGCAGCGGCAACATTTTTCGACGGAAATTGAAGAAAATCGATAGCTCCCATCTAGAGGTCTCCCCAAACAAACATACCAGGTTTCAAAGCAATCCGATCATAAATGTGCCCTGTAGGGTATGCCAAAGGGAAATATTGAGGTCTGACTAAACTAAGTTCTAAGAACGTTGGCCGTGGCAACATTTTTTGACGGAAATGGAAGAAAGTCAATTGTTCCCATCTAGAGGTCACCCCAAACAAGCATGCCAGGTTTCAAAGCAATCCGATCATAAATGTGCCCTGTGGGGTGTGCCAAAGGGAAATATTGAGATCTTCTGACTAAACTAAGTTCTAAGAACGTTGGCCGCGGCAACATTTTTTGACGGAAATTGAACAAAATCAATAGCTCCCATCTAGAGGTCACCCCAAATAAGCATACCAGGTTTCAAAGCAATCCAATCATAAATGTGCCCTGTAAGGTGTGCCAAAGGGAAATATTGTGGTCTGACTAAACTAAGTTCTAAGAACGTTGGCCGTGGTAACATTTTTTGACGGAAATTGAACAAAATCAATAGCTCCCATCTAGAGGTCACCCTAAACAAGCATACCATGTTTCAAAGCAATCCAATCATAAATGTGCCCTGTAGGGTGTGCCAAAGGGAAATATTGAGGTCTGGCTAAACTAAGTTCTAAGAACCTTGGCCGCGGCAACATTTTTTGACGGAAATTGAAGAAAATCGATAGCTCCCATCTAGAAGTCACCCCAAATAAGCATGCCAGGTTTCAAAGCAATCCGATCATAAATGTGCCCTGTAGGGTGTGCCAAAGGGAAATATTGAGGTCTTCTGACTAAACTAAGTTCTAACAACCTTGGCCGCGGCAACATGTTTTGACGGAAATTGAAGAAATTCTATAGCTCCCATCTAGAGGTCTCCCCAAACAAGCATGCCAGGTTTCAAAGCAATCCGATCATAAATGTGCCATGTAGGGTGTGCCAAAGGGAAATACTGAGGTCTGACTAAACTAAGTTCTAAGAACCTAGGCCGCGGCAACATTTTTTGACGGAAATTGAAGAAAATCGATAGCTCCCATCTAGAGGTCACCCCAAACAAGCATGCCAGGTTTCAAAGCAATCCGATCATAAATGTGTCATGTAGGGTGTGCCAAAGGGAAATACTGAGGTCTTCTGACTAAACGAAGTTCTAAGAACGTTGGCCGTGGCAACATTTTTGACGGAAATTGAAGAAAATCGATAGCTCCCATCTAGAGGTGACCCCAAACAAGCATGCCAGGTTTCAAAGCGATCTGATCATAAATGCGACCTGTGAGGTGTGCCAAAGGAAATTGTGGACGTATGTACTAACGTACTAACGTACGTACGTACGCCGACGGACGAGAAGTGATGGCAATAGCTCAGCTTGACTTTGTCAAGTTGAGCTAAAAAACCGCTCGTCAGCATACAGTTTTACAAATAATGGCCCGAGAAACAGAAAATCTACTTTATGTAGCCTAATTAACGATATCGTTTTTATACAAATTGGACAAGTTATACGGAGCTTCGTCATTCTGAAGAAACGGTTTGTGAACCCCAATCTTGCCTAACGTGTGGAAAGTGTCAGTTTATCGACGTATAGGCCTATTTATTTTTCAGTTACTTTTTCAACAACGTTCCTTCCGTCAGTCTTACCTCGAGTGACTCTACATACTGCTCGAACTACTCCAATTTCATCGAATTTCATCGATCGAGCGCCTCACACATACGACTCCTAGCTCGGTAAAAAGGGGTGCCGAACGCCAGACGTTTTTTCAAAAAAGGGATTCCATGGAACGTGGTTGGTTGTAGAATCCCTTTTGGTCGCATCTGCCCTGGGTGCTAGTGCACAGTGTGTCACATTGTGCTTTTTCACACAAGCACATATCGGCACATTCTGTATGCTACCTGTAATATATATGCAATATGTGAACTACTTGCCGGGTCTAGCTGGATAGATCCGTAATTTTGAACAGGAGAATGTTGTTCCACCAAAGCTCCGGTTTTCCATGGGAATTTAACACTAGCTGCTCCACCAAAGCTCCGGGTAATGGGGGTCGTTCGGGTACATCTCCTACTATTTGTGATAACAAAAACATAAACATAAGGTTTGCCCTTCTTGAGACAGAACAAAAACAAGTTCCCATTTACTCAACCAATATTTGCAACATAATATGGTTACAGTACAAACAGTAGTAAATTAATTATGGGCACAGCAGGCACGGTACTCACATATGCCTGCATATGCCATAATCTACAGAAACGAGACTGTTCGAAGAGCAGATCACTGCATATCAGAGATAAAATTAGGAAAAGCTTATTTAACCTCCTGCTCTCTGATGACGAAACGCCTGATTTGTCATCCACGGTTATCCCCCCTGTGTTGTCAGAAATTCAGCAATTTAGATTTTGGTTGACAGAGCTCCAATTGAGCTCTGTCAACCAAAATTCTAAATTGCTGAGTTTCTGACAACACAGGGGGAAGATATTATCCATGCGTGACAGGGGAGGTGTGGTGGGGGCTTAGAGTGGGGGAGGTGTCGAGTATTCTCGACATGAGAGTGCAGGGGGTTAAATTTGGTTTAAAATCAAAGGTTTCTGGGAAAAAGAATAATTGAGTTTCATTTGAAAGGTAAACACCGAGAAACTAGATTTGTAAGAATATTAAGCTACACATTTAGTTTGTCTCGGCTGTCTGATCTGGTTTCTTTGGAGTTTTACATCGCTTTCAACAACTATGGCTATATGATGCCTATATCACAGCGTTGTTAGTTCCTAAGATGAAGGTAGAATTTTTCAAACAGATCCACTGGATGGCCAAAGGAATTCACCAACCACTAGATGAAACTAACAAGCTCATCTACACAGACACACCCCAGTATAAGGATAAAACAAATTCTCTTAGAATTTGCTACATCAATATAGCATTAAAATGTCTGTATGAACAGCTAGGCCATCGATGCTGTGCATTAACAACCTGGCTCTACCAAATGTGGACCTATTATACCCGGGCCCACACGGGGTTCAAGCTATACAGTAATGTGTCTTTGTGAACTGATACGAATCTGGTAAGTCTTCAAAATGCATCTGGTAGAGTAAATGGAGATATGTTTGGACATACAAAAATATGCATTGAGTCAGTGTGCATTACTCGTTTCGAGTATCCCAGTGCCAACGTTTTGTATATAAAAAGTGGTGGCCCCAGGGGGGGGGGAGGTCAGGGGGCTAAGAGCCCCCCCCCCCTCGTCGGAGAGGTCAGCCCCCCGTCGGAGATTTTTAGTCAGTCCGTCGGAGAATCTCGTAAACCCGACTTCACGAGAAATTTCCGACAATCGAATGTTTGATATCTCGTCTTGTCAGTCTCGAACCCGTGCAGCACTGGAACTTTGATAGAGAATAGTGATTCTCACAAAATTCCTTAATGTTGTTCGTCAAACTGGCTTTATAAATGAAATATTTCCCGACCTTATTAAAATATGTTTACTTTAACCCTTTACCTAAGGTAACGACCAAAACCGGCCAGCGCTATTCTCAAAAATTCGCCAATTAATTTTCATTATTTTTTTCATTTTTTGTCTCAAATACATAGGTTATGACCCCCTCGTTGGAACGAGCTCTTCGAGCTCGTTCCAACGAGGGGGTCATAACCTATGTTTTTTGAGACAAAAAATGAAAAACATTAGTTGATTCAAGAATTATTTTTGCAAGTGTCGTCTGCTTTTCTGGTTAGGTAAAGGGTTAAATAATCAACAAACATACTCAAGTTGCTTCTATTTTGGTTCTCCAATTTACCAATTTTCACTCATTTTCCTTCGTTTGGGAGGTCAAATGTTATAGCCCCCCTGTCGGAGAGGTCAGCCCCCTGTCGAGAAATCCCTGGGCGCCACCCCTGTATATAAAATGTATGCGAAGGAGGTGGGTCCCCAAAATGTCATGGGAAAATATGCAGAAAAAGGTGGGTCAAAAATTCTGCAGAATAAAACTTTCCACCTATGTTCACGCATTCCCCCCCCCCCCCCCCCGGTCAGTCGACGGTAATTGTCCAGGCGACCGGTACTATGAGTGACTTCGGTGGTTGCGGAGCTGGCCACATCAGAACAGAAAGCCTACTACGATATATCGTGCGAATCCCCCCACCCCCCCCCCCCCCCACCCCCATATTCATTCATGAATTAAACGGGAGAAGACGGGAGAAAAATATCGAATATACACTGTACAATACACATACTTCCTCTATCTCTCAAATGTTAACCTGGAAAGTGTTTAAAGAGAAAAAAAATACTTACTCGTCGTCTGCTATTTTCGTGTGATCGTGTCTGGACCGCGAAAAATTATGGTTAAGCACATGTATTCAGCTGTTTTCTTCTTGATCATTCTCTTGACTCAATGAGCGATGGATGTTAAGGGGGTGTGACCAATCAGTCTATTGATCGCTGCATGTTATCGTCGTGACCTATTAGTACCGGTACGTAAGTGGTATACCCTTTTCACAGGTTTTAACTTCCCTGGTACTAAGATAGTTAGAACAAAAGGCGACACGAGGACACATCAGTGTTTATTTTTCAGCGACGTAAAACTCGGTCTGACAACTGCTGTTATATTCACTTGAAGTGACCTGCTTTGAAGTATACCACGAAAAAGGACAAAATTGGCAAAGGATTACAAATGTTTACTACCGTCAGAAGCGGTTCAGCAGAGGTCGGACCAATAACTGCATGAAAGCAAGTATTTTGCAGATTGTCAGGGAAATGAGACATTGGGCAGGATTTCGTTATTGTTAGCAGTGCGACAAGCAGCTTTATATGTGGCAATGTCGGTCGGTCGGTCCATCTGTCTGTCGGTCGGTCGATCCGTTTGTCGATTCTGTAGTCAAGATCGAGTTTTTAAACTCTTAATAACTTTTATAACACTTAGTGAATTCGCATCCTCTTTGGAGTACAAGTGTATCTTAGTCCATGATCAATAGTCCTGAAAGTACAAGTGTATCTTAGTCCATGATCAATACTCCTGAAAGTACAAGTGTATCTTAGTCCATGATCAATAGTCCTGAAAGTACAAGTGTATCTTAGTCCATGATCAATAGTCCTGAAAGTACAAGTGTATCTTAGTCCATGATCAATAATAACCCTGAAATTCTTTTCAGGTCGATAACAGCTGCAGGCTGCGAATTCCAAGTGAAATGAACTCGGGAGAGCTCAAACAGATTTTAAGAGCGAACTGTCTGTGGCGGCCGGAGAGCTAAACAATGGATTGCTGATATAAACATTTGACCTTTGACAGTGTGTGGTGATGGTATTGGAGGACACAACGTAAAGGTCACCGGAACAAAACCCAAGTATCCTAAATAATAGTAGCCATGTATCCTCGCGAATATGAGGTGGGGTGGGGGGTGTAAACCTGACTTGTCCCGACCAGGCGTGCAGCCAGGACGTATCAAAATTGGGGGGGGGGGGGGGGGGGGGCATACAGAATATGATTCGCTGCATCATCCGAAGTAGTAAGCATGTTCCCAGCCGGACCCCGGAAGTAACGTCACACCACGTGACCCAGTGGCGCGATGTTGTGTTGCCATGGTAACCCGCGTGAGTGGCCATCTTGTGACGTCATCCCCATAGTGATACGTGATGTGAGTGCGCATGCGCAGCGCGTGTTGTTAGGGTGATACGTGTTTCGGTCGTCCATTTTGTATACGGGAGGCCGCCATCTTGATTTCTATGGTTGCACGTGGTTGTTATGTGACCCAAAGGCTTCTTATAGGATAGGGGTATGTTCGGAGGGTATGTTCGGTTGAATAGGAGTATCACGAATTACCACAAACAACCCGACAAGTTTTACTATTTCGAATTCTTTCAGAATTCTCTGCTTCTATCTATATATGCAGTAGTTTTCGTCTACAATGTTCCCTTGTCCTGGAGTATACTCCAGTAGATTAGAAGAGCCTATCAACTGGAACAGCTTTGCTTATTGTTACTATATTTAGCTTTTCTGGTCAGTTCTTGTTAGTTCTGACCCTATTCCGAGTACTCTTATTGTTTTCATTTATTCAGATCACCCAATCAGTTCAGTTTCCTGGCGCTAAGTAACCAATCAGATTGCTTCATCCCCTGTAATCTATATGCAGAGTTATCTCCCCTTATTATAACGAAGTCCTATACGATTCTCATCACCTCTATATCCAATGGCCACATCCCATGGAACCCCTTTCTGTGGAACGTTTCTGGTTATGGAATCCTGTTTTAGTCGTATGAGGCCATGAGGGCCACGAGAAAAGCCCTCAATGAGGCCTCATTTACTATCCCTCTTAACCTCATTTCGTTTGAGGCCATGAGGGCCATGGAAAAATCCCCCAATGAGGTCTAATTTACCATCCCTCTTAGCCTCATCTCGGTATTCGAGAATACCTGACATTGTATTATTGGATACTTTTTATAGAAAACTTGTTGTAGAAACTTTACATCCGGGTACTTCATGCTACATCCGGGTACTTCTGTTGGGATAGTAGATAAAAAACAAACAACAATATATAATATTTCATTCATTTTTATTCGAGTATACAATTCAATTTCTCAAGGCATCATTTTTGTCTTTGTATTTCTTCTCTCATGGGCTAATCATCTCATCTTCTTTTGGGTTGGAGCTTCTTCCCATTGTCTGGCTAGGTTTTTGATAAAACACACTCTCTGATTGATTTGATAGCTGGTAACTTGGCTTTGTTGGTTGCTTTAATTTCCTGTCTGGCATCTTTGGATTCCTCTTTCTTGTCTTTTAGCTGTTTTGTAGTAGTAACTGCAGCCTTCTGAACAGCCTTCATAGTTTCTGTAGAAAGTTCATTTGTGGTTTGAGTGGAAACATCGTTCTTGTTTTGGTCCCCTCTTTGAATCTTCATTCGTAGTTTGAGTAGTAACTTCATTCTTAGTTTCAGTAGAAACTTCAGGCTTCTTCGTAGTAGTAACTTCGTTCTTTGTTTCAGTAGAAACTTCAGACTGATTCGTAGTGGTAACTTCATTTATTTGTATTGTAAGTATCAGTCAGTTCTGTCTTTATTCTCTTGGTTGTAGTGGCAAATTCGGTGGTTAATGATCGGCCAGTATCCACACATCTTTGTTTCTTTCCACCAGCATCCATGTCTAGATTTTTTCTCTTGGTTGCATTTACCACACGATTCAATTGAGCCAGTTCTTGGGAAGTCAGCTTTAATCCAACATCATTCTTGAAGATCTGTATATGTAAGTCATATTTGAATCTGAGCACTGTTGTTGACAGACATCTTCACTCTTCGACGTTCAAAACGGAAATGAGTTTATGTTCATACTAACACTCCTTTTATACTGTTTTTTTTCTCTAATCGTCTTCTTCTTCATCATCATCTTCTACTCTGAATGAGTAGTTTGTCATAAGGTTGTCGAACAGAAATCTTCGCTTTTCCAAGGCATATTTCTGGGATTCTTCAAAGTCAAAGTCATCTTCTTCACGAAGACGCCCACGAAGACGCTTGGCAGTTTCTTGAATTTTCTTGTGTATTGAGTCGTTGCAAAAATTTCTAATGTACACAAGGGTATTAATGTATTTCACACTAATGGCTTCTCTGACACTCGTTTGAAGTGCTCTATATGCTGTTTCAAGTGCATCTTCTCTGTTCATTCCATCCTCGATATATTTGTTCATGAGGGTGTCAAAATCGTCTTGGTATTTGTCATTTGGACGATAGTTCTTCTTCTTCTTCTTCTTCTTCTTCTTCTTCTTCTTCTTCTTCATATTCCATATGTTCTGATAGTACCGACAACTCATCGATATCCGAATCTCTTGACCAATTTTTTGGTTCACAACTGGATTGCATTTTATAGGATATCGGACAGAACATTGATGATGGGTTTGATTAACTTTCCTCAAAATCCTCCTTTCTGTATGATCCGTCTTCTTTTCCTATAAGATACAGTACGTGGAGAGTGTATTATCACTAAATCCCCCGCAGAGTGGAGATTCCATCCAAGCAATGATTGCAAATTTGTGGCACACTATAAAAAGCACAAGCAAAGTTTCAGCCAATGGACCTCCGGGTTAAACCCGGAGGCCCATTGGCTGAAACATTGTTTGTGTTTTTTGTCAATATGTACAAAATTTGAAATTTATAGCTTGGGAGATAACTCCACTCCGCGGGTGATTTAGTTACAGTCCACTCTCCACGTACTGTAGTTCCCTCTTTGGTAAGGCAATTCTCCCAATCTGGTGTTTCTGTGGGATCAGCTTAGCTCTCTCAGATTTGGTTATAGGTATTGCTCCCTTCAAGATATTCGAGGCACAATCACATATACATTGTATCAAATCATCACTGGCCGTCTTGATCATAATCTTGGCTTCATATCGATCCGCATCAGATAGGATTCGCAGTGTATCTGAATTTCTGTCTAGTCTTGCAGTGTTGTTCGATTTTTCCGATTTACTGGGGTAGTAAGCATTCTCGTGTCTGTGAATGTTGTCTGATCTGGAAACGGCCTTTTTACAATATCTGCAGCAATGGACTGTCATGACTTCTCTCTTTCGTGGTCGTAGAACAAAATGACCCTTTGGTGTTGATACACCCCTTTTATACCCTTTTCAGAGCTAGGTCTGGTTGATAAGCGCCGAGAGAAAGCAACTCTTTCGTAATATACATCTTTTTATATCGGTAGAAATTCCATCATCTGTTAGCAGCTTCAATACATGTTCGTATTTTCGCAGGTCATCAAATTGAGCCAAATTCAGCGATATCTTATCTTCGAGGATGCCTGGATGTTAGTAGCACATTTACATAAACAGGTAATCAAATCTTCATCAGCAGCGCGTAGAACGGCATCGATTTCCTCCTTGTCAGCATCCCGTAAAAATTCTAAAAGTGCTTTATTCTGGCCAGTCATTGAATTTCCAGTATCTCTCTTCTCTTCTGCTCTTCTTGGACAGTTATGCCCTTCATCCAGTGGTGGCGCCAAGGGGGAGTGGGGGGGGGGGGGGGGGGGGGGGGGGGGCTGTAGAGGTCCAGCCCCCACCCTCGGAGATTTTTAGTCAGTCCGTCGGAGAGTCTCGTAAACCCGACTTCACGAGAAATTTCCGACAATCGAATGTTGATATCTCGTCTTGTCAGTCTTGAACCCGTGCAGCGCTGGAACTTTGATAGAGAATAGTGATTCTCACGAAATTCCTTAATGTCGTTCGTCAAACTGGCTTTATAGATGAAATATTTCCCGACCTTATTATAATATGTTTACTTTAACCCTTTACCTAAGGTAACGACCAAAACCGGCCAGCGCTATTCTCAAAAATCGCCAATTAATTTTCATTATTTTTTTCATTTTTTGTCTCAGAAACATAGGTTATGACCCCTCGTTGGAACGAGCTCGTCGAGCTCGTTCCAACGAGGGGGTCATAACCTATGTTTTTGAGACCAAAAATGAAAAACATTAGTTATTCAAGAATTATTTTTGCAAGTGTCGTCTGCTTTTCTGGTTAGGTAAAGGGTTAAATAATCAACAAACATACTCAATTTGCTTCTATTTTGGTTCTCCAATTTACCAATTTTCACTCATTTTCCTTCGTTTGGGAGGTCAAATGTTATAGCCCCCCCCCCCCCCCCCCCCCCCCCTTGTCGGAGATGTCAGCCCCCCTGTCGAGAAATCCCTGGCGTCACCCCTGCCTTCATCCTACGAGCACTGAATGATCGGGTAAACAACTTAGTACAATATCTACAGTGGAGCCGATGATAGTTCTTTTCGTGTCTTATAGCATTACCCGATCTCGAAAATAACTTGGAACAGTATCTGAAACAAATCAGTAACATGTCTTCATTCGACGACGGTCAGGACACAAATGAGTTTATTTTCATACCAACACCCTTTTTATACCCTTCCCAGCAGAAGTACCCGGATGTAGCATGAAGTACCCGGATGTAAAGTTTCTACAACAAGTATCCTATAAAAGGTATCCTCCAATAATACAATGTCGGGTATTCTCGAATACCGAGATGAGGCTAAGAGGGATGGTAATTTAGACCTCATTGAGGGATTTTTTCATGGCCTCAAACGAAATGAGGTTAAGAGGGGATAGTAAATGAGGCCTCATTGGGGGCTTTTCTCATAGCCCTCATGGCCTCATACGATTAAAAAGGGGTTACATAGCCACAGGTATTTTCCAAAAAATGGAATATGGCTGTTAAATACCGAGATGAGGCTAAGAGGGATAGTAAATGAGGCCTCATTGAGGGATTTTTACATGACCCTCATGGCCTCAAAAGAAAATGAGGTTAAGAGAGATAGTAAATTAGGCCTCACTGAGGGCTTTTCTCATGGCCTCATACGACTAAAAAGGGGTTCGGAAGGCCATATGTTTTCAACAAAAAGGGATTCCATGGGATATGCCTGTTAAATACCGAGATGAGGCTAAGAGGGATAGTAAATTAAGCCTCATTGAGGGATTTCTCATGGCCCTCATGGCCCCAATATAAAATGAGGCTAAGAGGGATAGTAAATGAGGCCTCAATGAGGGATTTCTCATGGCCCTCATGGCCTCATACGACAAAAAAAGGGATTTTCCAGAAAGTATCCTCGATGGGTATCCTCAAATAATACAATGCCACCGCCACAGGTATCCTCAAATATCGAAATGAGGCTAAGAGGGATAGTAAATGAGGCCTCATTGAGGGCTTTCTCATGGCCTCAATCGAAATAAGGTTAAGAGGGATAGTAAATTAGACCTCCTGGGGGGAATTTCTCATAGCCCTCATGACCTCATACTACGTTTCACAAAAAGGGGTTCTATGGGACGTGGCCATTGGATATAGAGGTGATGAGAATCGTATAGGACTTCGTTGTAATAAGGGTAGATTACTCTGCATAAAAAAAGGGGGATGAAGCAATCTGATTAGTTAGTTAGCGCCAAGAAAGTGAACTGATTGGGTGATCTAGATAAATGAAAACAATAAGAGTACTCGGAATAGGGTCAGACCTATCAAGAACAGACCAGAAAAGCTAAATATAGTAACAATAAGCAAAGCTATTCCAGTTGATAGCCTCTTCTACTCTATTGGAGTATACTCCAGGTCAAAGGAAACATGGTCAGGTGGACGAAAACTATTGCATATATAGATAGAAGCAGAGAATTCTGAAAGAATTTGAAATAGTAAAACTTGTCGGGTTGTTTGTGGTAATTCGTGATACTCCTATTCAATCGAACATACCTTCCGAACATACCCCTATCCTATAAGAAGCCTTTCGGTCACATAGCAACCACGTGCTACCATAGAAATCAAGATGGCGGCCTCCAGTATACGAAATGGACGACGTAAACACGTATTACCCCCAACAACATGCGCTGCGCATGCGCACTCACATAACGTATCACCATGGGGATGACGTCACAAGATGACCGCTCACGTGGGTTACCACTACAACACAACATGGCGCCACTGGGTCACGTGACATGACATCACTTCCGGGGTCCGGGCCGGGGTCCGGCTGAATAGGGCCGGTCGGGTACATGCAATACTACTATCCGAACTTCGAAGCGGCAAGATGGGGACGATCACATGAGTGAGTGTCCCCCTTTCGTTGGAGGGGTCTGGGGGCCCTATGTCAGGAAAAATTTTGAAATTCGAGATAAAAAAACGCAATTTCCTTGACTATGTGATCTAATTATTGATGTCTTTCACAACTTAGAAGTTATGGGCACAAACGGACTCAAAATAATTAGGCCACATTGTGGCCTAATTATTGATGCCTTTCACAACTCATAAATTGTGGCCTAATTATTGATGCCTTTCACAAATTATAACTTATGGACACAAGCGGACTCAGAGTCAAGAAAATTGCTAGATATTAAATTTTCGTGCCTAATGTTCCCTATATGGTTTAACATGGGGAACAAAATTGAAATTAGGGGACTATATGCCTCCTCAGCTCCCCGACCCCATGGCTACGCCACTGGTTTCAACTGTGACGGCCCAAGTACCGACTGACTAATATTCCAACTACATCATAAAGGTATGCCTTCGTCGAAGGTGTGCCTTAATGATGTAATGTAGCTGGTCTATACCACAGTTGGGACTATAGTTAAAAGATGCCTCAAAATTTCTTGGGAATTTACTTGTGAATAAATAAAATATGCATGTAAGGGAAGCGGGAGGACGGGGTAAAGACCGGAGCGTCCTATTTATGACTAGTCCGAAATAGAAAATCTTGCAAATTTCAGAGCTCCAAGAGCGAATCTGAGGCATTTGTAGCCTGTGTAGCTCTATATTGTACATCATTTAGTATGTTATGTCAAAGATGCATAGGGCCAATTTTTTTGAGGACAGAAAATGTTAGGTGGTCCAATACTCCCAGTTCCAACCCAGTGGCTACGCCCCTGTGCAAAAACCCTCCCCAAAGCGGAGGGACAACGTGATGTTCATTTCTCAACCGCACTGACCATGAGTGAACCTTTCTGATGTGACAACCACATCCAAAATGGTCTAAACAGTCTTACAAAATAAAATACACCAACAGTCTGTAAGCTGGATGCGAGCTTTATTGGCAAGATGGACATGAGCTACGGACAATATCACACAAGTATCCCCTTCGTTGAAATGGTAGCCGTTCACGAAAACGCAGGGTCTTTTTTAAGCTCTGGAAACGTGCGCTGAAAGACATACTAACACTATTTCTTTGGGGCAGATGTCAGGCCTCATCTGTATTTAAAAAGCTTGAACAAAATATACAACACATGTACCCCCCCCCCCCCCCCCCCAAAAAAAAAAAAAAAAATCCTCATGGAGAAAAATGAACTGCCGCAAGAAACTAATTAATTCAGGTCGCTTTTTCCCATTGACTGGGCACATCAAAATAACCACGTGACCTCAACTTTAACCCTGCTCGATTTTAAAGACAATTGTTTCTTGCTGTACTACGAACCGCAAGAAACTCTAACGCGTATCGTTAAAATCATCATTCAATTTCGGCCAAGAAAACATTGCTTGTCACCCCCAACATTGGATCGAGCTCGTTCCAGTTCAGTGAGGGGGTATAAGCTATATGTTTTTGAGGCAAAAGACAAAATTTCTTTCCGATACCCCGGTATCTCCCAAAAATGTATGTGGGTGTATCATTTTCTTGTTGAGTTAATTAAAGAGTTGAAGTTCAGTTGTGTTTATGTGACGTACAAAATACTACCCGATGATTATTTCCAACAAACATAGATCCTGTGTATTTCGGGAAATGAGTTCACATTTTTGGCCCTATATCTAACTAGAGCTATTACTGGGCACAGTTCCATTTGTACAGTGTCGGGCCCAAGACAGGGCTCTAGACCTTTGAATAAGGGCCTTGGAGAAATAAGCCTATTTCGAAACTTATCTTGGCTTTAACCTATGCAAGGTCACAGGTCGCGAGGTGTGAACATTTAAAAAAAAAACACGTTGAAAGGAATGGGAGAAGAGAGCGGGTGAAGTTCTTCGGACCCCATTACGTTCATTAATGCGAATTCAAAAAAAAATAGCCAAGCCATTTGTTTAAAGCAATGCTGGAATGACAATATTGTTCGGGAACTTTCAGTATTTCGAATTGTGTTCTTATCGGCTTAAATGGTATTTGAATGCACGTTGCGTCATGGCTCTGTGGTAATCCTATGACCACAGGGAACTGGTCAGGGATAAATTCTGAACTGGGGAATTCGCTTTATGAAATACTGAAACTGAATGTCTTTACACTTGAACAAATTTAATAATATATAGTACAAAGATTGACAAGGGTTGGTGGCCAAACCTTCGTCATAAGTTTCCTATTTCGGAATTTTGGGACGTTACTATTTTAATGGCTTAAATGTGTTGCTGCGGGTCGCATCAATTGGAGCGGCAGAGATTATATCACCGGAGCGTGTACAGGCCATGATAAACTTTCGAATCAAAAAGACAAATTTACTATTATTATACTGCATTCACAATCTACTGTTCGCATTTTGTTCAATTCAATTTCATTTGTTTCAAACTTTGCATATTTCTTCATCGCCCGTGTGACAGCAAGCCTCTCTTATAGAAGTTGTTAACAAGTTGCCTCTATTCATTGTTTTCCTCCATTGTTTATTTAAGCTCTATTCACTAAGTTAAGAAGGCATATCATTAAGACCCAGTGAAAGCTTACTTTAATCTTTATATCAAGTAAACTTGTTATGACATGACGCATTTATTATATTGTATATATAGCCTTGATCACAAGTAAGAATTCAGTTATAGTTTGGATTTCCAACGTTACTCTGCTTCATTTTATTGGGAAATCCCATGAGCTATTGCTGTAAAATTGTTCGGATATCCAACAAGACCAGTTGTTAAATGTTGATTACTGTTAGAACATTTGGAATACCAGATTCAATATTAAATTGTTATCATCTTTAATTTGTCTCCGAGTCATCAGTTGAACACCATTGTTTCAAAGCAGATATCGACGGTCGTTCCCCACGGTTATGGTCCAAACATGATCTGAATGACCGCATTTTAATTTTTTTGGTTTGGTACGTCCTTCAAAGGACGTACCAAATCAAAAAAAATTAATATACGATCTTTCAGCCCATGTTTTCACTATAGACTCTACATGTGGCCGTGGGCACTGTTTTGACAACTTTCGGCGATTTCCCAAGCCAAGAAACTCCGTGCAGAGGGGCTCGTTACAAACCATAGGTATTCGGCACAAGCTGTGAAATCGAAAGAAAAGTGATATTTGATAGCATTTTTGAATCGATGCTGACGTGCCCCCATAATGGTATATAAATATTAACAAGGTACACAACTAGCTTTTCGAAAACGATAGCACTCATCTTCTCTATACCCTCCTCAATTTTGATTCACATAACGTATCCGGCTGTACCCGGTGTCAGTGGAAAGGGGAACGGATAAGCTTTACAGTGGTTATTACACGACCGTTGGATGTTCTGGTGTTGTTTATAATAACTGGGAGAAGTCACAGAAAGACCGAAAAAAATACGTTATGTGAATCAAACTTGAGGAGGGTATAGAGAAGATGAGTGCTATCGTTTTCGAAAAGCTAGTTGTGTACCTTGTTAACTGGTTTGAGCGCTAGATTAATTTTAGAATACAGAATTTGTTCATTAAAATTTGCTTTATTATAAATTATTGGAGAGTGCCTATAGGCACTCTCCAATAATTTATAATAAAGCAATTTTTTATGAACAAAACTGTATTAGCAGGTGACAGAATATGAAACTGGAGAAAAGAATATAAAGACTTTAGTATGGTACCCTCACTTTTCTTTAAAGCCATGATAGTGGCTTCCAGCACTCAACCAGTTAATATTTATATACCCATTATGGGAGCACGTCAGCATCGATTCAAAAATACTATTAAATATCATTTTTCTTTCGATTTCACAGCTTGTGCCGAGTACCTGTGTTACAAACAAGGATTCAGAAATAAAATAATATAAAATAAGCATAACTGGATACCACCCATATACTAGTACAAAATAAATAATTAAATAATTATATTATTTATTATGTACTAGTATATGGGTGGTATCCAGTTACGCTTATTTTATTTTATTTTATTTTATTCCTGAATCATTGTTTGTAACGAGCCCCTGTGCTCCGTGTAACGAGTGTTTCCTTATTGCCGCTCGGATCTTGTCCTCGCTTTCGTGAAAAAAAGTCTTTGAAACTGCGATATCACGTCGTTTGAAGTCGTCTGGGGTTGTCTCTTCAGTTCATTTGAATGATGACAACGGGTCTACGAATTTAAACTTGACATTTCACAAAACTAGTTGACTTGGCTGACACATACCTCAACGCGATGAATATGGAAATTGCTTTGTTTACACCCCGCGACCTGTGACCTTGCATAGATTAAAGTCCCAAGATGGCAGTTTCGAAATAGCAAAAAAACTGTACCCTAATGCTGATTTTAACAAATTTCTATCACCATGTGTTAGGGAACAAAACTACGGAAGCCGATTACAGTCACCACGTCAACAGAGAAAAAAATATTTTTTTTGCGTCATTATACAAAAGGTTTGCATTATAATGCAAACCTTTTGCATTATAAACGCAAAACTTTTGCGTTATTACGCAAAACTTTTGCATTATAACGCAATACATTTTTTCGTTATAACGCAATACTTTTTGCATTATGACGCAATTCTTTTGCATTATTGCGCAAACCTTTTGCATTATAACGCACCCCTTTTGCATTATAACGTAATTCTTTTGCGTTATAACGCAAACTATTGTTATATAAGATGACGCTGCAGTTCATTGCCACAGTCCAACTTTGCTCTTGTGAAAGTAGCAGTCATGGACTCTGACAACGTCCATAGACAAAATGAACATCAGAAAGCAGCGTTACCACAGAATCATACACTGTGCATGCGCAGCAGAGGTGCGTTCCACCATGGCAATAACGTCATAAGATAGCCGGTTATGTGGGCTACCATGGCAGCCAAACCCACCCCTTCCGGTCACGTGACGTAAGATGAGATCATAATGAGAACCCGAAAGAAGGTCCAGAAACCACATGATATACAACTATCAGGTTATTTGCTGACCAAGAAAATAGCCTGATATATTAGGCTAATAACCTGATATATCAGGATAAGTAACCAGATATATCAGGATACACAGCCTGATATATCAGGATAATAACCTGATATATCAGGATAATAACCTGATATATTAGGTTAATAACCTGATATATCAGATTACGTAAGCTGAAATATCAGGTTATGCAAGCTGATATGTCATGAAAATAGCCTGATATATCAGGATACTAACCTGATATATCAGGATAATAACCTGATATACCAGGTTACGTAACCTGATATATCAGGAAAATAACCTAATATATCAGGTAAGTAACTGAAGAGAAAGTGGCAGCCTAGAGGTGCCGCAGTACGAATCCCACCTGCGGCAACCGCGTTGTGTCCTTTGGCAAGACACTCCATCCCCGTTTCCCACGTGGGGGCACGGTGGCGTTGTGTACTAAGGCGTACTGCACGTCGATGGGGCACGTGCCTTCAACGCTGTAACCCTGGTTCTGCCGAGTTAGTACGTTTGAGAGCTTGGCGGTTGCTCGCCGCCGCGCGGTGGTTCTCTCCAGATTGTCCAGCTCGTCCTCCACCCATAAAACTGTCCGACACGATATGACCCTGACTGTTGAAAGTGACGTTAAACCCCAATAAGTAAATAAAGAAATAAATAAATTGATCAGCGAACTTGTTTACCGGTAAATGGCGAATTTATGCAC